>OX384045.1:6090000-6699000 GCA_947534325.1 Agonum fuliginosum | reverse complement strand
TGTATTTTACGACATATTTAAAAAAAAAGATTGTTAATGTAAAAGAAGAATAGAACTAGAACTTATAACAGTCATCTGTCAAAATGACGTTGAGAAACAATCAAATGTTTCATTGTAGCCAATATGCCAAATTAAATTTAAGTTGTAAAATTGTGAAATTGAAGAAACAGAAAATATGAGACATAATAATTATAAAATAATAGTATATAGGTACTACTTTCCTCTTTAGAGAGAGAAAACTTTCTATACTCACTATTTCTCGAGAAGAAAATTGTGTTTTCTCGGAATGTCGTAGTTAAGCTTTTCTGCTAGACGATGTAACAAACAAACCAGGTTTTATTTTTATATTACTTTCGTTAAATTTAATTGTAAACCTTCACAGTTCCATTTAAGTTTGTGAACATTTTATGATCCTGTTATTAACGCTCTTTTTTCCTTTGTTTCAGAATTCGAAATGGGCCGGACAGAAGTGTCCTTTGGTAAGTGAACTTGAATTTTAATATCTTGCGTTGGTGTCAATACGGATGCAAATAAGTAAGACATCACACATCTTTTTTTACACATAAAACATCGAAAAAATAATTATGTAGGTAGAAATTACACGATATTAAACTTATGCGGCCGCGGCAAATATAATAAAGAGAATATGTATACGCAATTATATTATTAAGTTATAAAATGTGTAATGCTGTCGAGAAAAGAAGGCTCATACTTTTATATGGTAGTAAATCAATCAGATTTTATAGGTAAAATTCTTATTTGCAATTTAAATTTAAGATACTAAATTCAAAATACGAATTTCGAATTTTACATACAATATATTTCGTTGATTCATCCTATTTAGTTTAGTAAATACACCCAGATTCACGGAACGGCGTAAGGCTAACGCCAATTTTTTGTTATTGTACGTATTCAACAAATTACAGATTATCTAATTTATAAACATACCTAACTAACAGATAACTAAAATATGACATAAATTTGTGCAAGTTTGTAGATTTAATAAAAAAATAAGTTACACATATTAAAAATGGTTCTGGATTTAATCCGTTTTGTGAATCTAGTATTACAATCTGCGTCAGAATAGATGTTGCAGGACCTAATTTTTTTGAACGCATTTTTAAGATATTGCAAATTATTATTATCGTCTAGAATCAAGATAAGATTTGACTTGACACAACTTTTTATTTTTTTGGTGACAATTTGTCAACCGAAAGTTGAAGCACTATATCAGTTTTAAACCATTTGAAATATTGATTAAAATTATGAAAAAATTTTCTACATTATTTATCATTTTTGCATATTTCATCAAAATGAAATTCTTTTTTTTAACTAATTGATGACAGGTTTGTTTGAAATTTTGGAGGCAGTATTATTAAGTAAAGATAAACTGAACTGACTAAAATTATTTATTATGTACCTACCTAAGCAACGAGCTGGTAACATCATATTTTTAATTAAGTAGAAACAAAAACTTATGTAAAAACTGTTCTAAAAATAGCTTCATAAAAATTGTAGTAGGTGGGCACGTCATAAAAAAGTGAATAAGTTAAATGATTTTAATAAAAACGCTTGCAAAAAGTGCATACTTACATAATTAAATTAAATGTAAAATAGGTAGGTACAATATTGTTTTGAATACTTATACCTAAATACAATATTTAATGTCTATATAAGTAAATAAATTGGTAGGTTTTACTGTTTACTTATTTTCTTATTAAAATTGTTTACGAAAAGTGCGACCTTTCAACCACTGTTAATCATACAAAACAATTTTATTTTTTTCCCAAAATTCTTTTCGCAGAAAACATTATCCCGGATGTACTACAAGATCTTGTTTTACTATATTTATACCAGACGTCCTTACGTAACGTTTTTAACAACGATTATGGTAATTTTATGTCAACTTTTCAAATTCTTGAATTTTTAACGATTCTTTTATTTTGTCTATCGTCGCCGCCGTAGACTTTATCGAGTAATCTTTATTGGAATGTTAAGTAGTTTTGTGTTTTAATTAAAGAGGATTAACTTTAAATGTTCAGCTATATGATCGTAAATTTTTATTGTTGTTAATGTCAGAATTATTGAGTGATTCATAGTTTTTAGTTTATCATTTTCCTTCTAGAATTTTTTTTTAAAGGTTTGTCTTCAATTTAGTCAGACAAAATTTGAATTCAATTTTATACAGGGTGATTCATCGGTCTGTTATTTTTTTTTAAGTACTAATATTTGAAGTCATAGAGTAAAACTTCCTGTATACAAGGGAATTGTACGTAGATAAACAATGATATATCAAATATATTTTATTTGAAGAGTTTTACTCTATGACTTCAAATAATACTGTAAAAAATAAAATAGAAAAGAACAGATCGATAAATCTGCCTGTATAGTCAGAAAATTAGATACGTACATAGATTTTCTTAAGATTCTCATATATTATATCACTAGACCACGGTACAAGACACTGAAGGTAACCCAACTTGGCTTGCAAAAGTGACTGCTGAACTGGTCCAGTTTCACGGTGCTGAGGGGTAAAGGGAGTACTCAATATGGCAGCCAACATAGGCCATCAAAAACCCGCGAAAATCGCTGATTAACGTGTAAAGTATAATTTCTATGTATATTCTGTAATTTATTATAATATATACAATATTCTATAAGTTATTGAGGATTTTAAGTGAAATTGCTATATAATTCCTAATAAAATGTGGCCTATGTGATATGACACCGCCTAGCGGCGATAGGGCGAACTGTAACCTCTTGAGCAGTCATAAAACTAGTGGAAGGTGTATGCAAGTTACCGGGGCCTGCACTAGACTATAGAAAATTATCTATTATGGAAGGTGGATGTTGATCGAAATGCAGTCCAAAATTATAATGTTTATTTACAAATCCGACGTTTCGGCACACAACTGTACCATCATCAGGGAAAAGTAAAATTAATGGTGAGCAGAGTTAAAATTTAACATTTTAAATTTGAACAAAGTGAAATTATGTTACAGTTGTGTGCCGAAACGTCGGATTTGTAAATAAACATTATAATTTTAGACTGCATTTCGATCAACATCCACCTTCCATTATCCTACAACAGTCGATAAATTGATTTTTTTCTCATTATCTATTATATGAGACGTATTGCCTGGAATCATCACGAGACAGAATGTCGAGTAGTGTTTCCATCTGGCAATACGTCGAATTTCGAGAATTTTCTATTGTCGAATGGTACGGCTGGACTATATCATGAATGATGGTATTTTATTTATAAATCGAAATATTATATTTAAAATTGATAAATTTTGTTACTCAAATGACATCAGCGAGAATACAAAGATTTGTATAATCGATATTGTCATGGTTACTGCAAATAATAAATAGATGGGGGTCATATGTTATTGATTAATTGCTGGGATATTATCATATTAAGTACAATAAAATGTACACTCATACGGAATATTTTAGTCAATAATTAATTTAAAAATTCAGGGGCTGAGGTATAGTGGTATAGAAATTAAAATTTATTTCAAGTGACATAGATTTTCCTAAGATTCCCATATGTTATTAATTCATTTGTTGATAAATAAATGCTGTGATATTTTCATATTAAGTACTACAATAAAATGTTCACTCATACCATACGGCATATTTTAATCAATAATTTGTTTAAAAAATTCATGGGCTCAGGTATCAAAATTTAAATTTATTTCTTAAGATACTTAGATTTTCCTTAGATTATTAATTAATTGATGCGAAGTTTTCATATTAAGTACAATTAAATATACATACGGAATATTTTAATCAATAATTTGTTTAAAAAATTCAGGAGCCCAAGTATAGAAATTTAAATTTATTTTTAAGTGAAAATTCAATGACTCAAGTATAGAAATTAAATTTATTTCTTAGGTGACATAAATTTTCCTAAGATTCTCATAATGTACCTAGGTAATTGCCAAACTAAAACCAAACATTAATGTATATAAGTATTTAACATTCGTTTAGTTTCGTAGATAAATATTATTATTTTTAAACCCTGGGGTTCGTCTGCGGCGACACGTATTTAAGTAAAATACTACCAATCAAAATTAATAACGTATTTCACAGTTTTATTATTGTTATTTTTGTTTATAAAATTTTGCCTTTGTTTCTAAAAAATAATTAAAATATATAATATAAGTTACAAATCTTCGTACCTTACTGATCATTGTAATAATCTGTCGCGTGAACAATTTCTCAATGTTTCTTGAGATTGTGCATGTCAATGTTGTACACCTTTCATTAATTAAGTTCAAGTGACGGAAAACATCCAATGTTTTGTATTCGGTCCCTGACATTTACATTTTTAAGATTCTCTTCATTTTGTTTTGGTTCACGGTCGTTAGTCTTGAAAGATTCAGACCAGGTAATTATTTTTTGCATTGGACGACTTTGTTTCATTGAATTTAAAACCGGGCTATACAATCACCAAGGATAACCATATGATTTACGAAAACTTAAACCAGTTACTAAACACTTAAAAACTAGAACTAAGTTATCTTACTTTAAACCAAAAAATTAATTTCAACAAGTTATAGTTTAATTTTGGTTATACACGAAACTTATGCCATTCCAAATCATGTGTGTAGGCGTTGTGCTACATATTTACCATTCTATTTTTACCACTCCAACTTTTACCACAGCATTTTTACCACCATTCTTTTTTACCGCTATCCTGTTTTACCGTTAACCCATTTTTTACCAGTCAATTTTTACCACTCCAACATTTACCTCTACATTTGTACCACTATATTTTTACCGCTATTTCGTTTTACCACTAATACATTTTTACCACTCCGTTTTTACCATTACAACTTTTACCACCATACTTTTTTACCGCTATTCCGTTTTACCATTAATAGTTTGTGGGGCTATAGTACGGTTTTGTTAGTGTAGTAAATACCAAAACCGAGTTTGTGGGGCTCTAGTACGATTTTGTTAGCTTTGTTAGTGTAGCAAATACCAAAACCAAGTTTGTGGGGCTCTAGTTCGGTTTTGTTAGCTTTGTTAGTGTAGTAAATACCAAAACCGAGTTTGTGGCTCTCTAGTACGGTTTTGTTAAGCTTGAATTACATTATACTTTTTCCGGCTAGAAACTTTGACAATTTTCATACTTAATTCTAGAATGCTCACTTGGATAATGTAAATCAAGAAAATTTCGATCCAAGTTTCATAGTAGAACCGTATTTTTATATAACCTCAAAAATAATAAAGTTAGTGACAGCAGAATAACTAAATTGTAGGTACATAAAACTTCATCACTAATACATTATACTATATTTGAGAATGACTGGCAGTAATAAATCATTCTGTCAAAGACATTCCAGTGGCGCGCCAATAATTGTTTGCACAGGGATAGTCGAAATGACTAAATTCGGTAGAGAACTATCGTTTTAGGTCTAAGTTGTTTTTCAGGGAAAAGATTTATTTTAATAATAATGAGTGAGAAAGTTGTATTTAAATATTAAAAAACTTTTATTTTTAGTAAATGTATAAACAGATCACTCTGAAAAATTGTATCTACGTCTATGACACAGTCCGACGGGGATTATCGCTCGTTTATGACGGCATTTCTATTGTACGAGAAATAAGTTTCGTTCCAGGTACAAAGTATGCGGCTTATTTTGACCATCCTAGTGTAGTTACAACTGATTTTTCTGGAAGTTTTATTTGCCGCATTGCTGGCAAAAATCCAATACTACTCTTGCAAATAATGATTTATTATTGTCAGTCATTCTCAAATGAACTATAACCGAGTACGTTGACAACCTCAACAACTGACAATTACATTTTTTTCAAATTTTGAATGGCAGTATTGGTCGATGAGCTAAATAAAATGTCAGTGCAAGAACAAATTTTAAAACTAGATTCTAGCCAAATTAAGTATCTTAAAAAAAGTTCTTTTTTCTATCCGAAAAAAGTATAATGTAATTCAAGCTTTAGCTTTGTTTGTAGTAAAAACAAAAACCGAGTTTGTGGGGCTCTAGTACGGTTTTGTTAGCTTTGTTAGTGTAGTAAATACCAAAACCGGGTTTGTGGTAAAAAGAATTAGTGGTAAAAATAGGGACGGTGGTAAAAATGGATTGGTAAAAGAATACGTTGGTAAATTCGTTGGTGGTAAAAAAGAATTAGTGGTAAAAAGGGACGGTGGTAAAAAATTTATTGGTAAAAGTATAATGTTGGTAAAAAATGGATTGGTAAAAGAATTACGGTGATAAAAACGGGACGGTGGTAAATAGGGATTGGTAAATATGGGGACAAATCGTGTGTAGGTACTGAAAATATTTTAAGATTAATTTTTTTCTACATATTAATCTCTAAACCCACAGAACTCATGACCCTTCAAATCGAACCTCTAATTTGTTTGACGCTATAAAGCTCTGTTCACACAAAGATTCTTTGAAGATTATTTTATGCTTCTGAACCCTGAAAAAAATCTGATGTGGCCAGCACAAGACCTCCCGTCATACCCTACTCTTTTATAGGTAGTTACAAATATATTTTAGTCATTTAGTCAACTGTAGAACTGTAGAAGAAGATATAAATGATGTATCACTATTGGCACTGTCACTCTAACACTGTTATTATCAATTAAATTTTTCGTAGTAATTGTTAAACAATCATACTGAAATTTCATACTCTAAATTATAAATAATACTTTAATTGACAGAACAATTTACAAAATGCTAAAACCTAACATACATACACACACGCAGATATCATCTCGAAAATACTTTATTCGTATTCTATGGAACCTTAAATGTGCTTATCCACCAAAAACTCGCACTCGAAAATTTTGACCCATCACAGCACCTCCCTTAGAGAATATGAGGCTAGAGGTAAAAATAAATTCACGGTTTTGAAGCTAGCAACGAATTAAGCATTCTTCTTTGGCAAGACTCATTGAATATACAGGGTGATTCATCGTAAAAAACTTATTTCAAAACGCAATAATGCCCATTTTATGAATCAGAAACTTTTTATTTTTATTTTATAATGTAGGTACATATTTAAAGTTTTGTTTCACCCAGTTTTCAAAATCATATCAGATAGGTGACGCCCCCCATTGTCTATAAACTGAAAACACACGCTTCTCCGTGCTCCAACGCATGATGGCGACTGACCGGGTGGGAAACAAAACTTTAAAAGTGCACCTGTCGAATGAGATCACTCTCCCCACTACGATCCCTACAGCCTAAATGGCACACATTTTAAATAAAGTTATGATGAATCATCCTGTACAATTTAGCGGCGCCGCTATTTGACAGGCAATTTTCACCATGATTCATTTTCACATGATTTACAAATAATCCATGTATGAACAGGGCTTTAGAGTGTTGTAAAACGAGCTAATAGTAAAACTGTTCCACGACTATTGAATAATACATTCATTTTATAATTTTTCAGTGAATAATGTACCCTATTACACACTTCACTAGTTAACATACACATAATACATAATTCAAAAATAAAAGAATTTTGACAGCTGCCAGTACTAATTTATATCATAAAATGAATGAATTATTTAGTAAAGTCGTGAATAAAGTAGTTTAACTTCGTAATTATTGCCATTACTCACTTCATTATCGTAAGTAATTATTATCGTCAATCTTTCATCGAATAATATAAATACTATTGTATATTCAAACAATAAACAATAAATACCTTCATGTTTTTAAACACATCACGACTGCAGCCAATTAAAAATATTAACATTTCTTCATTGAAGAATTCCTCATAACATTTCGTTTGATTTAGTTAATAATACGTTAGTGTAAGGCTAATTTATAGCAATAATACAACCTATTAAGATTAAGCAACAACAAAGAGTATCGTTGGCATTTGCATCTCGTCCCATATATAGTAAACACTAAATTACTCATAAATACTTCTACATAAAATAACAAGAAATGTAAGTGTTCTGAACGATAAAAACAAAATGGTTTACTTGGTCATCTTTCTGGGTCAAAATAATAAATACAGTTTGAAGGACGATAAAAAGCAAATATGTTTGAGAGCGCATCATCGTAATATATTATTGACAGTCACGATTCTTACATAATATGTGTGGAAGCTATGATCAATCAATGATAAATTACGCTAAAATTTTATTACTTTGGTAAAATTTTGTTTAAAGATTTGTCATCTATTTAGACATATCAAGAGTAATCTGTGGAGATAATAAATATCTATTACTTCTTTTACTCAACTTGAGTGTGGCAGCTCCACATATTGTGCATCATCGGTATACAAACATATTTTATATGCCTCCGGTCGGCATCGCTAGTTTTTCATATCTCAAAATCCGCCAGAAACTCTTTGTTGCCAGCCTAGGCCGGCAAACAACCGGAAGTTATAGGTTGGCATCTTGACATTACTACAGTTGTCAAGCAGATGTCAATTTTATGCGTTGAATATTTTTTATACCAGAATTAACAAGATTTTGACAAATCGTTAATAGAAACTGAAATAAATATATTTTAAGCTCAAATGCAAGTATTCATCAGTGCACAATTTTTTAGGTTATGTATAATTATTTTATATTTTTGTAATGAAATCGGCACATAAAATATTGTATATTACACGTCCAGAAACTGTTATGCTAGTGCTCGTAATTTGCAAGCCTCGCCTGTCGCTCGGCGTGTCAAAAATACTCGCTCTTGCAAAAGGTCAGTTTCTGGCCTTGTGATACAAATAACTATTATCGTGTGTGCGAGTGTGGGGTAAACCGCTGTAAACTCACGGATACCAGAAAATACTTAAGGCCCATATCAAACGCAAAGCAAAAAAGCATGTTACAATAAATCATTTTGTGACTTTGGTTTAAATCGATGACCTCATATTTTACAATGATGTACGTATAGGTTGTGCTTACATGGCTATAAAAACCTTGCCGTATTTTGTTAAATAATTTCTAAAAATGCGAGTTTTACATAAATTATTACAGTTTTAAAAAATCTCTCTATTACCTACCCGTCTTTCGACTAATGTATATTATCAAAATAACATTTTTATTTTTGTGCATTAATCAACGTATAATATGGATTATTAAATGATAAAAATTAGCTGCAAGTTTTGCTAATTGATGTCACAGCAATTAATAATTTGCATTTATTGATTCATTAATGAGCCATGATTCTTCATGTTAAATTTTAATTTGAAATTTTTTATAATACAGCCAGAATCGTTCAAATTATTAATCTTCTGGATTTACAAGTGTAGCGGCCTTAAACTAGAATATGACTGGATTCGAACCAGAGTTGTGCGAACAACAGTCGGTCACATAGCGCGTTCTGCTATTTACTAAAAAAATAATATAGTCTGTTTTTAAATTAGGAGCAGTAAAAACTAAAATCAGATTTACACTCTTTAAAAAACAGAGTCACTAGAATTTTCTTCTTCATTAAAAATTTATTTCAAACAATTACTTTCGTTGTAGAAAATTTGATAAAAAATATTCAAAATAACTACCGACCAGTGGCATAAAAATGTTTGCTTGAAATACGATACAATTTTTTTGCGAATATTAAAAAAATTCCTTTTATTTCATGATCAGCACGTCGTACAGTATATATTCTTTATTTTTTTGTCCTAAAAGGTACCCTGTATAGGTAGCGATATTTTAACACATCACACATTACTTTATAAAATGAATCAAAATTAAAATGTTGTCTTCGAGCTCTATTTTTAAAATTAGGATGTAATAAAAAAAGTGTATGACATAATGCTTTTAAAGCACTTTAGCTACGTTAAAAGCACTCTGCGTCGTGCTCTTAAACACGTCCTTCGTGCTTTAAAAGATTATTTATATTTATACATTGTATATCATAATATACCTACTATTTTTTACTAAAATAAAATAAGAAAAATGAATTACAAATTATATTCACATCATAGAATTTTTTAATTACATTTTAACAATACACAAAACATGACAGTTCAATTTGACATTTCAAAAATATGTATCTCTTGTCCACTAACAACCATGAGTGAGTTGACAACTTGTAACCGCACACACGGTACAATATCTATATTGATGACTCACTGACTCACAGTATGTAAGGTTGCCACACTCAAGTTTGGTAAAAGGCGAGATACATTTAAATTTAATTACCTACTTACTTTTAAAAGTCAAGTAAAAAAATAATTTGCCAATTATTTCACGTTTCATCTCCTGCAATTTTAAAATTACGCTTCATAATTGCATTTCCATCATCCTCATCATCATCATCAATGACTAAATTAACTGGAAGCGTTGCATTTCTCATTTAAAGATTTCAACTTGATGACCTTTCGTTTCTTGACTGTGCATTGAAATCTCTTCGCGTTTGGCCACTTATTATCGTTGTACCATCACGCAGTAGGCTGGGCATGGCCTCCTAGATTCCAAATGTGAGTTGATGATGATTGGGATTTCACACTTTGATCGGTGCAGTGGCGGCGGGAGAAATAAACACAAGGGGCACAATATTTTTATGATAATTTTTTTTCGTGCTTTTCGTAATGAATCCATTGTTTACACATGGATTCTTTGACGATTCTTTCATGCTTTTTGAGAAAAATAATCCTGGTGAGACTTGCCTGTCAAATAGCGGCGCCGCTATATTAAATCTTTAATAAGATATAAGTAGACAGGAGTGAGGAGTGACGTCATATCAGATAAATTCTATCCACCACGTTCACAAAATAAGCTATCTCTTTCTTACACATTAAAAATCTATACGCATATCGTATGTCATAAGGGGCGGGGCTTATCAATTTGTGTCTTAACGGTAGCAGAACAATAATTATTCATATAGGTATTCATTACCTATATTAAATATATTTTCCTACATATTATTGTTTTCTTTTAGATTCACAAAAGTTCGTTATATACCATTTATTGTTTCCTGCTGACAATTTGTCAATTTTCTCATTCTTGTTGTGTCAAGTGTCAACATAAAATTTTGAGGTTAACGTGTTTTGTTATTTAGTTTTGTTCTATTTTATTAATCTTTGATTATTTTCTACAGAATCATGCGATGTATTAAAACGGTAATATAATGATTAATTTTAAAATTAAAAATTAAAACTATTGCTTTTAAATTTCTTGATTCATGCGAATAATTTGCCAGTTTTTTTGAATAAGTATGACAGTGACAGTACAGTTGACATCTTTTGCATCTTGGTTTACATTATCGTTTACATAAACATGAAACTATTAAAATGTAAGATATTAATTATTTATTAATTTAGTAGAATGAGCAGAATTAGAGTCATGTGTTGGCCACATCAGATTTTTTTGCTGCGCCGCTGGTAAATCTAATACAGTTATCACTGATGATCAGTTTCGTTTTTTCTTACTTTCTCTATCAATTGTTTGATCTTCATTTTTGTTACTCAACATTTCAACACCAAGAAAACGAGACATGATTTTTGATCTAGTTATCATCGATCGAGTTTTCAACAACTGACTGCTTAAAAAGTTGTATTGACTTTTGTAACTTTTGTTTGAACTTTTCTTGATATGATTGATAATTTTGAAATAGTATTAACCAACAGGAAAAAAAATATGTGTATCATAACTGTTTAAGAAAGAGTAACACAAAAATTTCTATTTTGTCATCTTTTATTTAAAATATATAATATTCCACAAGCGATAAACTAGTTTATCCAACACCTCTTAATAAAAGCATCATAACTATGGTGATTTTAAACAAGCAAAGTAAAAAATTACCCACAAGTGTCTTTGATCAAAATTATACCCACTTGTGGGTAAATTGTTACTTTGCTTGTTGGAAGTCACCATAGAAACGATGTTTTAGGTTGAAACTTAAAATTTTTAAAATATTTAAGCAGTTATTAAGAGGTGTTGGATAAAACGTCACACGTGGGCAAAAAGGAATGACCCACTCGAGAAAATTGTTAAGATTTCCCTCGTGGGTAATTCCTTACTTTGCCCACTTGTAAAGTAAATAACTATTACACATACATATAGAATTTATTTTATCGAGAAACGTGTGATTTTTCTTATCTATGGTTATAAATTTGACAGCATTGTATTAGAGCGCTCTTTTTAAAATGAAACAGGGAATCATTATAACTGAATTATTCTTGAACAATAACAAATATAAGATATTTGAGCAGCTTTTATAGTTCCAAGGAATGTTTTAAACTTAAACTTGTAATTGTTCTAAGTTTATATCGTATTTCTTGATAACAAGATTGTGACTCCAATTAACAAATTCAAATTTATACCCTATGTTTCATTTTAAACATAACGATGTAATATACATTGCAAATTCGTTACCATGAATATGATAAATCCCATGTTTTACGTTAAAATAAATTCACGGTATAGGTATATCATGCGTTTTACCCAACTTGGGTCTCACATGATTCAACGTATACAGAGTGTTTCCTTTAAAACAATCAGCGCTTTTTTGTTCTTATTAATTTCTTAACAAAACACGTTACCTATTTTAGATACAAAAAAATAATACTATCGTAGCCTAGGCAATAGTTGTATTAATAGTTGTTTATTGCATAGCCTACTTCAATATTGTAAAATTATTTCTGATTTTTAATCATTTTTCTCAAAAAACTTGTTATACACCCAATGTCATATTTATATTGTTGAAATCAGAAAAAAATTCTCTATCTAATGCACTAAAAATTTATATAGGTTTTATTTTGCTGTTTGAGAACCATTGGTTGAATTTTTTGTTTGTTATTTCTATCAAATGAAGCCCTTTTTGTTGGTCTTTTTTGTGTATAACATTTTTTTCTTTAGGTCATTAGTTCGCCCAAAAAAGCGCTGGTTGTTTTAAAGAAAACACCCTGTATATTATACCGTATGTACAGTTACCAGCTGTCAAACTACTCATAGTTGTGCAGTTAAATTGGAATATGTACATGATTGGATTTAAACCTGAGTTGTCAGAACCACAGCCGGTAACATAACGCACTCGGCAATCCGCTTCATTATTATAAATCTTAATTCGTTTCATTACATTTTGCTGCTGTTAAAATGAAAGTACTCTTAAAAGGTAATTTACAAAACGAATCATTTATTTTTTATTAATATTTTGATGATATTTTAATAGTGTCAAAACTTGCGCATCCGAAATTATGAAACAAATTTCATTTGAAATAGAAAAGGTTAAAAACATGATTTTGCTAACACAATACACTTTTTACTATAATAAGTTAAATTGCCAGAAAGTATTGCTCAAATCACTTGTTACTTTTATAAACAAATAAAAGATGCACTGGAACATCACGACAAATAAATAAAAATCTAGTTCAACTTTAAATTGTGCAATAGAGCTAATATAGTTCAAATATTGTAAAGATTTAAATGTTAATCTTAATTATAAATCGAAGAAGACTTACTGAAAGATCATGCAAATCAAATTGATGGATTACATATTGCTAATTTTAAATTTTAATTATTATTTATTAATTTATTTTTTAATGAAACCTGTGTTTATTCATGACCAAGGCTGATTTTTTATTATAGTTTACTTAATGAATAAACTATAGGTATGAGAAACAAATAATATATTGCGTAGGTACAATAAATACCAACACGTAAAGTACAAAAATAAATTGTTCAGTAAAAAATTTGAATGTATTATTACTAGATATTATTGTTGATGAATTTTTTATGTTAATATATGGTTTCAATTTCGCAATTTTCAGTGTGAGTATAATTTTAAAAATAAACATTCATTTCTGTTTAATTGTAACTACTAGGTACCTACTCTATCAAAAGTTAAAAATAAATTTATTATACTGAACATACTGCATGTGACGTAAATGGTTATAAATAATAATTTAAGAGCAAACTCAAACTACGTATGGAAAAATAGTAGGTACATTATGCACCAAGGGAGGAAAACTCGATTTTGCTCCCGCGGGTGAATTGACAGCACAAGGCAGCCCGAGAATCAGTCGAGTGCTGTCAATTCACCCGAGAGCAAAAGCGTTCCTCCCGAAGTGCATACGGTAATAATTTTTGTCACGAGTGCACAGAAAAATGAGTTGAAACGTGCTTTTTTAGAAGGAGCAAAAACGCGTTTTTGCTCCCTTGAGATATTTTGCTCCCTAGAAATATTTTGCTTCCTCTCGATTATTTTCGAGAAGCGGGTACCGCTTAAATTTTTGTACATATTGTTTCTAAATTCATTTTCACACATTATTCTGGATAAACTTTGTAAAAAATGTAGAATGAAAATTATTACAAACAACTCTGAAACTGTGTTTTAACAATAATTTAATTTAAAATAGGCTTCCTTATATTTTTTCTTTAACATCAACTATAGAAAAATATTGAATTTTATACTCGACGATAAAATTATCGACTTGAGAAAAACAATTCACTCACTCCTTCGTTGCTTGCGAATTATATCAAACTTTTACGATACACCCTGTATAATACCCCTTACTGTTAAATTCTATAAGTAATTATTGTCTAAACGGGGTGATTTTTAGATCTTTAATCGTATCATCAACTGTTATTACCTTTTATTACGTTAGTTTATAATACGTTAGATACTTATAATTCATTAGTTACGGACTTAATACGTTAGATTCAACCATAATAACATCAAAACCTTCCATAATACGCGAATTGTCAACTAATTGACAGATAAAATTGTTGATTTGTTTTAACATAGCTGTCTTTGATGATACGATTATGCTTTGAATATATGCGATTTTAGCCCCTTTGGATGTTCAAAGAAGCTCGGTTTCACCTCGTAGCTTAGCAACATCCTCGGTATTATAAATCGAAAATCGCTTAATATTCTTGTTATATTAATAGCTATAAACTCTCAATCAAATACGTGAGTTCGGTTTCTATTGCTATTGCATTGTAATATAAAATTATTTTCAATAATAATTGTTACTCTACATAATTGTAAATGTGCATTTATTACAATACTCGTACATACACATTCTTTAATAAATTATGTAATTTATATTTATTGAAAATCCCTTTGTAATTACATTAATAAAGGATATTATAATGTCTCAATATTTTACAGGACGATAAGTAAATAATTTTTGACTTACCAATAAAAAAAATATTCCACATTTTGCACACGCACTATCACATCACAATACACTAAAGATAAAGTCAGGTCTGTAACATTTGACTTATGTTTTATATCTTCTTATATTCTCCCCCCTTCCATCGAGATGGCTGTGGAGCCAACAAACTTCCTTACTCAAGATCGAAGCATGTTATGCAACTTTCATCTTTTTCTTTGACCTTGAAAGATGATAGTGAAATTTATTACACTTACAAATTACAAGATTCTCTTTTTTAGCGAATTTTGAATTATAGGCGGCGGAGTTGATGATATTCTGTTGTTTATTGATTTTTAATTGTTGATAAGTTATTGGTGATGAATTATTAATTAGGAGGGTAATTAAATTATGTTGTCTTTGTTAAGTTGTTTTGTTGTTTATTAGACAGTCGTCTGGTTTTATTAGATTGTCAAAAATAAACAATGTTTTTGATTTTTTTGGAAGCTGTAAAATTTTATTTTAGTATTTTTTAAAGCTTGTATTTTTTGATTATTAATTTAGTCTTTTTGTATTTTGTTATTTATTAGGTAAGCTTGTTTATTACAAGAAAATATTACTAAATTTAATTTAATTAAAATATAAACTTATAATAAGCTAAAATTACTCAGATATTAAATTTAAAAAATACAAACCAAATTTTTCGAATAATGCAAAAAGTCCAATAGTCCAAAGCTCTCTCTATACAGATGTTTATATTTTCTATACTTCTTGACAAAACTTTTTGATACTCTGATTATAGAACAAAAATAAAGAAGTGATAAAGGTAGTATAGGTTAGCATAAGTTACTGAACATTGTATTTTTGATATAATTTTGTTATTTTTTATTGAAAATGAATTATTTTGATTACAAAAGATAGTTTTTTTAATCATGAAGAGTTTTAAAAAAATTAAATTTTAAAAATAATATCTTTTTGATGCTTGCCATCAACCTCTTCGCAAGCTGCTGCTCTTTGCTGTACCTGTCCATAACTCAAGCCAAAACTGGTTGATCAATCGCAATAATTTAACATCTCCAAATCGTGAAACGATACGGTTACCAAAAACCGTTCGCAGCAAATTCATTGTTTCCCTTGCAGTATGGGACGTAGCTCCGTCTTGTTGAAACCACTTTTCTTCAGTTATGGACCAGGTACAGCAAAGAGCATCAGCTTGCGAAGAGGCATCTAAAAGATATTATTTTTAAAATTTAATTTTTTTAAAACTCTTCATGATTAAAACTATATTTTGTAAACAAAATTATTCATTTTCAATAAAAAATAAAATAAATAAAAATACAATGTTCAGTGACTTATAGCTCACCCTGTAGTTACTATAATTTTATTTTAATTATAGGATATTAAATAAACAGTTAAATGTAGTTTCAAATTATTAGCATTAATATGTCCACCACCCTTATTTTTCGAATTTTCTAAATTCACTATACCATTATAATATTCTATTACTGTCTCGTTAAACGATTAAGAAGCACCCTGTATATTATGTCAAATTCTCTTCTGTACTCATCTTTTATTATGTTTATTTAAATTAAAATATGGGTGTTGAATTAGTAAACAATAATTTTATTGTTCATAATTTTGAACGAACGAACTTTGGAAAAATGTGAAATTCAGGGATCTACAAAACGTGACTCAATATCTGATAATTATTTTCCTAAGAGGAAAAATTTCCAAATATTCTGCGTACAACAATAAATATTTCCCAATTTAGTTGACATTTATACTATTTCGTTTTTTGTGGTAAGTATGTATCATGATCATGAATGTTTTAATGACTAGTAGTGGATACAAATATTTTAATTAGTAATATTTAAGGCCGGTCTTTCCATCTTGGTAAATTTACTGACAAGTAAAAAATATCAGATTACATTTATGTGCAAAAAGGTTAAACCGTTTTTGGGCATTTAGGTACTCAACTTGTGTGAGTCGTTGGTATATAGATATATTAATTATATATTTTTCCCAACTAGCTACGAAAATAAACAATATCACACATCCGTTTAATCCGTTCGATATATTATCGAACAGGTCTTATCGCCACAGTTTAAATTTTTGTTTCACGATTTAATAGGCGTGTGTTGCCGTATATGTCTCTGACATTTGATAATTTTTTCATGTCATTAAGAAGTATTTCTTGATAAATTGCATTATTCCATTAAAATGGACAAACACGACATTAATAATATATTATATAATATATTAAAGGACTAAAGTGCATGATTTAATCCTGATGGTGAAGTTTATTTCACGAGCCGAAGGTGAGGGAAATAATCACCTGAGGGTTTAAAAGGTACTTTAGTCCTGTTGTATATACGCTATTTTTGCACTTCATCCTCAAACGAATACAAAAAAGTTTAAAAGAATATACACATTTTGCAATTTTGACAGTAAACTTTATGATAAATATTTATATTGTTATATACTCTGTAACAAATAGCACGTATTTCCTTGACAACAAAATTAATTAATTCAATTTCTTGACAACTGGATTAAATATAAAAAATAATCCCTTGGGATCAAATAAAGAACCTTAGTCCCTAAAAATAAAGACCAAAGAAGAGTTTTAGTGCAAGAAAGTGATTTATCCACATAAATTACAGTAGTACTTTTGCTGTATCTGGTATAATTTGGTGGTATATTTGTATTTTTGTATAATTAAAATTATGACAGTGATAAATATTGACATGAAAATACCTCCATGAATAAAATGCTTAATATTTATGGTCGGGAGAAAATAATGTATACAACTCTCAGTAAAGTGTCTATCAAATAATTATTATAATTATAATTGAGAAAAGTTAATATTTTCATGAAAAAATAGGCACACGATAAGAAAAACAAATCATACTGTAAGATCCATAATGTAAAAGCCATGCAGTTGTTTGACAAAGAATTAAGATTTGAATAATCTTCAGACGAAAGTGCACTAGTTTCGTCTTCGGATGAATAAGCACGGATCAAAAGCACGACACCCTAAAATTCACCATAACCATACTAACGAAGCAAGTGTTTTTTGGTCAGTACAAGAATGGTACAAAGTAACATCGAGAGTATTCTAGGAATTCGGAAAAAGGTAGACTGGTCACTTAAAAAAGGGTAATTTATAATAATGAATAAAATTAATTTACAATTTGTTTCGGCTAATAATTTTTACTTAGCATCCGTTATTTAACATAATTTATTCGATACTTTATAAAAAATATTACCCTTAAATAAAGTTCATTCACTTTATATATCTACAAAAAAATTGCTACCAAAAAAACTTCGTACCACAATATGCAAATACCATCAAAGCCGCCGTCTCTCTGAAGATATTTTCATACTTACAAGTTGAAAATCTAATAAACCACGCTAAAAATTCCTCTTCTTAGCGTAGTCCGGCTGACAACTGACTACTTAACTTCCAAAATCTGTAATCCGCCTGTCGTAGGAGTACGAATTATTACTCATCACACTGGACTCCGAAATAGTTCTGGTTTCTTGGTAATTCCAACCAACAAATGACGCAAAGACACAGCGCAAGGTTGTCGCAAAAGAGTTTAAACTTTTAAACTTTCGTTGAGGTCGTATTGTAATTCGGATTGTATTTTTGAGGTAATTGTATGCTACAGATATGACATTGTATGCAGTGAATGCAATAAAAACTGGGTATGGCGGTAATTTAAGTTGTATATATAATAGATATTGTATAAGTAAATTTATGATTCTATTTATAATTTTTCCTATTTGGCGTTCACAAAGTTAACGTTGTGAAACGCAACTGAATGTCGCTATAAGAGCTCACTTTGTGACACGCAACATATTTTTATAGAAGATTGGTATTGCTAGTATCAGATGACATTTATTTCAATTGTTAAACGTCAAACTTCAGAATTGACAAATTTCAGTATAACCTCTGAATATGTTTTGCAATTAATCACTTTTTATTCAATAAAATTAATGAATATAGAAATTGAAAACATATAAGTTCAATATTTTCAATTCTAATTTCTTTGACGTAAACGTCACTTTATAGCCCACGAACCACTTTATAGCGCAGTGCGCTATAAAAAACGTCAAATTAATACAAACAATTTAGATTTTCAATTTTCCTCATATAAACTACTAGTAATCCTATAAATGACCATTTTCTATAATTAGTTGTACCATTTTTTATTTAAATAACATCGTTTTTACTTACATTTAACATAAATTATCTTGTAAATGTTTAATTCAATAATGACAACTTTGACATTTAGATTTTTGTTTATTTTCTGATTTTTTTGGTATCTTAGCAACAGTCAAAAATTTTAGAAATTTTTGGAAATTTGAACAAGTAATAGTATATTACATACCGAGCGGGGAAATGGTTCATTACAGCCGAGCGTTTCATTAGATGACTGAGGTCATCTATGAACGCGAGGCTGGAATGAGCCTTCCCGCGAGGTATGTATACTATTTTATTCACAATCCAATTGGTTATTGATATGCCCGTTTTAAATATTCATTTTATTCATATTTTATGACAGTTTTATTATAATTTGTTTTGATACTTCAACATAGAGATCTATGAAAAAGTTGCTAGGGTTGCCAGGTAACTTGAAAAAATGTTTATTGATTCTGTCAATAATTAGTTTCTTGCTGCTTTTTATCGAGATCGAGCATATTAATTATCATGTTGTCTGATAGTGAAGATGGTGAAGACGAAAATATTCCTTTAGAACTGCGAGAAGCTGCAAAAAAAGCTTCTGAAAGTGACGTTTACCTAGCTGGAAAACGCTCACTTCCCCGCTAGCCGGGAAGTTTTTTCCGGCTAGCTGGGAAGTAAAGTAAACATTGACTCGCTTCCCAACTGTTTAGAAGGTTGGAAACGCACATATTACCAACCGATTGTGAATAAATTATATTAATTAATTTATTAGAAAATATTCAACCCTGCATAAAGTTGGGTATGTACCACAGGCGTAACTTGCTTTTATGGCTCTTGACGTGTTTTTAGCCCTCGGCTAACGCTCGGGCTCATAATCACGTCTCAAGCCATAAAAGCTTCCTTAATACATAAATAACTATTATTGTTATCTACTTTCACAAATTGTAATTTATTTATTACATAGATTTAAAAGCTTCAGTAATAATATGCATTATTAGCAAATATTGTGTGTAAACTTACTATTAATTTAAAATATATATCAACCTGTTGCCTAATTTTACTGGTAGCAATTAGTTAAACTTAAAAGTGAAAAGTCATTTAATTAATTAAATTACCAATAAAAAATAATCGGGACTTCAAATACTCTTTTATAAAGGCAAACTAGAAATATAAATAGTGCAGTAGCTTATATTTTATCAAAAGGCATAAATTTATAAATAAACATAATTAAAATTCATAGTATTGCAAAAATTTTAGTTCAATAAATAAAATAAGGTGTCATTAGTATCCAAGGATGTTCAAGAAATATTTGATTATTAATTTTATTGAAATAATAATGAAGGTTAAAGAAAATGTTACAATTTGACACTAAAGATTCACCGAACAAATTAGTGCTTACACAATTTTTCCAATTGTGTTCTAAATATAAAATATAGAAATTTAATTTTTTCCAATTATTTATGTATTGATTAAAAATAAATTATTATTATCATTATTTATCATGATATCTCCAGAAAAAAGCAGCACATTTAAAGTAAACTTCAAAATTATTTGTAGCATCTTTTTATTTAGTTAAGTAGGCAGGGCCGTAACCAGAAATAATTTTCGGGGGGGGTTTTTAAATTTAAAAAATTGTTTTATATTATTATTTTAATGAAGATTCAACATGAAAAAAATATAAAAATAAAAAGAAACAAAAACGAAAAATATATTACATAAATAAGAATCATAGGTACTTAACTAGGTACATTAAGTAATTTTTATTTCATAGAATCGCTTATTCTTTCATTTAAGAATAACCCTATATCTAATTTTTGTATAGAAGTTGCACACGTGGTATTTTCTATGCTTTGGTGTGTTACTTGAACTTCATTTGCATCTTTATTTTCTTCATTTCTCTCATTTTCATTTGATATAGAAGATATAGAAGAAGGTTTTGGACGTTTCACAATAAAATCCAACAAAGTACGTTGCTCACTCTCACGTTTAGACATTTTAAATATTTAGTACACACACTAATCTATGGAACGCCGTATGGGTTTTTATTCAAACACATGATCATATTTTTTATTCATAATGAATTTTAAAATCTTATTTTTAAATACAGATTTAACACACATCACATACATATTAAAAATTAATTGAAAATATGTCTGTCATATTATAAATGAATTTAAAATATGTCAGACATATTTTTAAATGAATTAAAAATATGTCAGACATATTATTAAATGAATTTAAAATATCTGTACACATATTTTTAATGCGAGAGATATAATTTTATGTCAGACATATTTTTAAATGTCGTTTTTCCACATACTACTACGTGAGTAAGACAGAGACAGAAAATTAAAAATATGACATACATATTTTTAAATCATTTAATAATATGTTAGACATATTTTTAATTCATTTAAAAATATGTCAGACATAATTTTAATTCATTTAATAATATGTCAGACATATTTTAAATTATTTTGAAATATGTATGTGATGTATGCTAAATCTGTATTTAAAAATATTGTTTTAAATTGTCTTATAATTAAAAATATGACAGCGATATTTTCAAATCATAATATCATATGGGTTGTTATTTAACTTCATAGTCATATTTTTTATTTGAAAGAAAATAAATAACTATGTTTTTAAATAAAGATTTAACACATATCACATACATATTTCAAAATCATTTAAAATATGTCTGACATATTAATAAATGAATTAAAAATATGTCTGACATATTTTTAAATGAATTAAAAATATATCAGACATATTTTCAAATGCGCCATCTCTTGATTTTTCAGCATGACGTTGGCGTTGTTGCCAAATGTCTCAGTATCAAGTAATGTATAAATTGAGACAAGTTGTGGTATGTTTTGGAACTATTTCGCTCAATTCACTAGTGTAATGTAGATGGCGTGGCGGTCTAAATTTAGTGCGCGAATTAATATTTGAATTTGAATATGATTCGTGAATCAAATTAACATTTTTCGCCAACTTATTTATTTAGTCAAATTATTTTGTCACACGTCACAGCATAGTATGCCATTTTTCATATGCATATACACTGAATACTAATTTATGGTTAATATGAATTATTCAGAAATGAGTACAGGAAATAACGAATAAAAGTAAATTCAAAACAGTATTTTATGTGGAAAATAACAAGATGTACCCAATAATGCAATTTCAAATTTTGAGTTATATTATATTTGCAATCAAATCTCATAAAAAATAACTATGAAAAATAGTTATTTGTTTAACTAGCAAAAAAAATAACAGATTATTTACTCGGCTATAGTTTCATAGCCGAGCTTAAGCAGTAAATCTGTATTTTTCCCTGATTGTTGTTAATTAATACACGAAAACATCTTATATCTTTTTTGGTGTTATGCCCTACCTAATTTAAAGTCATATTGAGTAAATGTAACACCAAATTTTATAGTAATGTCTTTGTACTGTTTATTTAAATACTTACCTACATAATTTAACTATTACTTTGTTAAACCCGCTTTTATTTATTTTGACCAAGTTTAAGTTTTTGGTATAGGTATATTGACTTGTTCAGATTCAGATATATTATGTATTTGCAATTCGCAGTAAAGTGTACGAATGTTCTAAGACCCCACCTCAATAATTTATAATAATTCTTCTTAATTTTACAAGTCAAATGAATAAAATATTGTGGCTATTTATCCCATAAAGAAGATATTTTTAAATTCAGGTATTACATTTACGGCTATAGACAAACTTTATATTTAAATTCATTGATAAATTTGCGCTCTTTTCTTAACCATTTGCTGAGCGAAATAAAACTTATACTTACATTTCTCGATGTTGAGATATTTGGCAAAACACTGACGTTATGCAAAAATGAAAAATGGCACACACTATGCTGTGACGTGTGGCAAAATAATTTGACTAAATAAAGAAGTTGGCGAAAAATGTTAATTTGATTCACGAATCACATTCAAATTCAAATATTAATTCGCGCACTAAATTTTGTCCGTCACGCCATCTACACTAGTGAATTGAGCGAAATAGTTCCAAAACATACCACAACTTTACTTTACTGAGACATTTTTTGGCAACAACGCCAACGTCTTGCTGAAAAATCAAGAGATGGCGCATTTGAAAATATGTCTGACATATTTTTAATTCATTTAAAAATATGTCTGACATATTTTAAATTCATTTATAATATGACAGACATATTTTCAATTAATTTTTAATATGTATGTGATGTGTGTTAAATCTGTATTTAAAAATAAGATTTTAAAATTCATTATGAATAAAAAATATGATCATGTATTTAAATAAAAACCCAAACGGCGTTCCATACTAATCGTCTTAACACAACTAACAAAAACACGATACACGAACCTAACAAGAACGTACAAGTTAAATTTCAATCAAAATCAAAACATTTAGTGAGGTTGGGAGGTTGCGCAACAATGTAAGCAGAAGTAGGCATCGCAGTGGGAGCGCGGTTTTATACGGAGAATTTTGTAACAGGTACTTGGTACTATGTAGCTTCCCTTCTTGAAATCATTGAATAATGTACTCAAAACTCAAATAATATTTGTTTTCAAAGTATTAGCGTTCGTTAAATAAAATTAAAAAGTTTTCGTTGAAAATTTCGGGGGGGGTTTGAACCCCAAAAACCCCCCCCCTGGATACGGCCTTGTAAGTAGGTAGGTACTTTATTTTTGATTAAAATTATAGTTAATTAAATCGAATACAAAGATAAATCTTCTATTCACACTTTTACTTTTGACATTGTTAGTAATATTTGTTCACTGTCAATATTAAAAGCATTTGAAGATTTGAACAGCATTTAATAGATATTTAAGAAGATATTTAAACACACAATATAATATAAATACGCGTAAAAGACGTGCTATACGACATACGAGGCGAGTTAATAAACTTTCACTCATCGTAAAATTAATTACGTAGAATACATTATACATTAAACTTAAACATAAATGTTAGCAAATTTAGAACGATTGTGAATGGACCAGATGATACACAGAAAATGGCATTTTACTTTAACAGAAGCCAGAAGCGACGTTTCTGTATGGGGCGCCGTTTGTTCCATTTATAAAACGTAAATAAATAAACTTATTTCTGTGATAATAAAAATATTATTAGCGATAAAATGTTTTCTCACAAAATATTTTCTGAAAAATAAATTTCTGATAAAAGTTTTTCTGCTAAAAGTTTTTCTGATAAATGTTTTTCTGATAAAAGTTTTTCTGATAAAAGTTTTTCTGATAAAAGTTTTTCTGATAAATGTTTTTCTGATAAAAGTTTGTCTGATAAAAGTTTTTCTGATAAATGTTTTTCTGATAAAAGTTTTTCTGATAAAAGTTTTTCTGATAAAAGTTTTTCTGATAAAAGTTTTTCTGATAAAAGTTTTTCTGATAAAAGTTTTTCTGATAAAAGTTTTTCTGATAAAAGTTTTTCTCTTTTTCTGATAAATGTTTTTCTGATAAAAGTTTTTCTGATAAAAGTTTCTCTGATAAAAGTTTCTCTGATAAAAGTTTCTCTGATAAAAGTTTATCTGATAAAAGTTTCTCTGATAAAAGTTTTTCTGATAAAAGTTACACATTACAAATTTAGACGAGAGATGGCGCTGCATGTAACGTTTTACTTACATAACTACATTTGGCAACGTTGCCCCCCGTCGCCCCAACCAAGGTGTTCGCGTTGGCGCGCGAGGCGTCCACGCCCAGTTCATGCCTATGCTGTTTTATGCCTATCGAGTAACTCCTCGATGAAACGATAGAACGCACCCCGTCCTCGACGAAAAATAGGGGCGCCGCTATTTTCATCGAGTTGTTCCTCGATGAAACGAATGTATCTCATTTCAGACGTATCTTTTGTACCTATTTGATTTCGCGCAAAACTTTGATGTATTTGTCACCGATGAAATAGAAATCCATCGCGGACGGGTGCGTTCTTTCGTTATGTAGTTATGTAAGTAAAACGTTATGTAGTTATGTAAGTAAAACCTTATGTAGTTATGTAGTTATGTAAGTAAAACGTTACATGCAGCGCCATCTCTCGTCTAAATCTGTAATGTGTAACTTTTATCAGAAAAACTTTTATCAGAGAAACTTTTATCAGAGAAACTTTTATCAGAGAAACTTTTATCAGAAAAACTTTTATCAGAAAAACATTTATCAGAAAAACTTTTATCAGAAAAACATTTATCAGAAAAACTTTTATCAGAAAAACATTTATCAGAAAAACTTTTATCAGAAAAACTTTTATCAGAAAAACTTTTATCAGAAAAACTTTTATCAGAAAAACTTTTATCAGAAAAACATTTATCAGAAAAACTTTTATCAGAAAAACTTTTATCAGAAAAACTTTTATCAGAAAAACTTTTATCAAAAAAACTTTTATCAGAAAAACATTTATCAGAAAAACTTTTATCAGAAAAACATTTATCAGAAAAACTTTTATCAGAAAAACATTTATCATAAAAACTTTTATCAGAAAAACATTTATCAGAAAAACTTTTATCAGAAATTTATTTTTCAGAAAATATTTTGTGAGAAAACATTTTATCGCTAAAAATATTTTTATTATCACAGAAATAAGTTTATTTATCTACGTTTTATAAATGGAACAAACGGCGCCCCATATTTCTGAGTGGGTGTCGAAAATATTAAAAGAGGAGGAGATAGTATAATTTAAAAGAAAATATCAATACATTTTAAAATAATATACAAAAATCTGACGTGGACACCACATGACTTCCTTGTACGCCTATTAAACTGTTCATACTTTTCTTAATAACTAAAATGTAGAATAATATTAAAAAATCTGACGTGGCCACCACAAGACATCCCGCCAAACCTACTTTATTCTTTTAACTTATTATACAAATATATTAATATATAAGTACTACTACTACTGCTACTATACTCACAAATATATTTTAGTAATTTTATTTAAACTGCAGAAGAAGATATAAAGCATATTTTACTATTGCCACTGTCATGTCATAATCATTTAAATTTTACGTAGTAACAAATGTTAATCGATCATGGACTACAAGATACCGAAATACTAAATTATAAATATATACTTTAATTATTCTTAAATGATACCAGATACAAAAATATTTATAAAATACCGATTGTAGGTAATAATCACATAGTAATCTTTCATGTAAAATAAAAAAATGTGTCTTAAATTAAATATTTATCGAATTATTTGAAAAAAGTACTACTTCCGGTTTATAGATTGAAACCCAAAATAGGAGGTGCACAACTAGATGCTATAACAGTCCTAAATACAAAATTTCAACTTTCTACGTCTAATCGTATTTTTTGAGTTATGCGTCACGACGAAACTAGTCATAATGGATTCAGAAAAAGTCAAAACGAATATTTCCATCAAAATCTGAAAACCGAAATTTTTCGCGATTACAATACTTACTGTTTAGCAACAGTACCCACATACCCACTTGAGTGTGCCAGCCTCACATACTGTATAAGTAGATATACAGGATGATTCACAACTACATGCAAATATTTTAATGACATATCGTAGATAACTTTTCGCTAGAAGCACACATTTTTGTGTTGAAACCACTGAATTATTGATTCTATAATAGATATCTAGTGAATGGAATAAAATTAAATTTTAATTAATTGTGCAATGACAAGAATAGTAAATTTATTGTTTTGTTAAAAAATAATCTAAAGATATTGTTGAAGATAAAAGTACAATCTACAAAATGGTCGAAGCAGAATTTTAAAATTTTGCTTTAAAATCGAAATATGGTAATTTGAATTTTGACAATTTTTGTTATTTTTTAAACACAAATATCTTCTATTTTAAAACTAATTTTATTTAGCAGATCCAAGCTTTGTTCACAACATATTAAAATTTGAAGATAATTCACTTATAAATAAAAGCTGTACAGAGGCGCGCGAAAACCCTCTTTTTTACAAATATTGCAGTTTTTTTACAATTAAAGTTGCCAAAATTATTTTTCCCACTCAAACATAAATTAATTGTTATTTTTATGTTTAACAAAACAATAAACGCTATATAGCATAGTGTGCGAAATAAATATTTTTGACTGTTTTATGCCATGGGTAGAGGATTGCCTCAAAAAACCTGAAAACTAAAATTGCGAATTTTGAAAAAAATAGTTAATTGAACACTACAATGTCATTAAAATATAGCGTGTTTAATAACTTCGAGTACATACGTTAAAGGCATATGTTGTTTGATATGCTGATTACGAATCAAAAAGAATTTTTTTTAAATTTGAAAAATTAAGTGTAGTTTACCTGCAGCATTTTTTGTAGTACTGCACTGGATTCGTTTTCCTATTAAACACAAACAATAGAAGTAAGTAATCAACATCTTAAATTACATAATACTAGTAAAATTAATTATTTTTAATGAAACAATAATTACTCCACCCAGTGGCATTTGCAACGAAAAATTTTTGACTGGGAAATTAATTTTTCGATTTAAAAAAAATTATTTTTGATTCGTAATCAGTACCTATATCATACAACATATACCCGTAACGTATGTACCTGAAGTTATGAAACACCCTGTATATGCACGAAGTTGTGAATCACTCTGAATATTATATAGGTTGGTGGAAGTAAAATGCGAACATAGGGAACATACATGACAATCAAACTTTCATGCCAGGTATGTTGATATATTTTGTAGTAGTGTCACAAAAAGAAGTAATGTGAATTTGTGTGGTAAAAAGAGTAATCAATAACAGAAATAATAATAAAATCTATAAAAGTACATGTAAACTTTCTCGTTCTGCTCGTACACATACATTATTATGCAAAGAAAATATTTTAATGGAAATAAAAATTTCAATAATATGACAGCTACTTTGACATTGACAGTACTTATTCCACGTATATCAAGATGCCTAGCATAATAACTCCATTGTCATATATTTCCCTATGTTCGCATTTCACCTCCACCAACCTGTATACATTTTATACCGGATGTGCGGTTACTAAGTTACTATCCGCCCCATAAGATTGACCCTTTCTGTCAACTGTAAAATATGTTCTTATTGTTTTGAACACAATGAATTGTGCGGAAACAAATTATAATATGTATAAATGTTAAGGCAATAATTAATAGCTTGTAAAATTCGTCAACGACATTGTCGAATTAAAATACAAGTACCTCTCGATTCTTCGATAATGTCAAATAATAACATAATTAAGAATTCATTTTATATGCTTGGTGTCATAGGTCTTCAAATAAGTTCAAGGACGCAATTTTCTGAAATTTTCTTGTGCAATATAGCGCTAATATTCCCAGTTAGTACATCCTCTATTAAATACATTATTTAAAACAGTCAATCAACAATTTGATGACTTACATTCATATATTTTTTAATGTTTTACTATCGGAGTAATAAGTATAGTCACTCGGATGTAAAGTTAAATAACTTGTTTAAAAATTATCCCAAAAATTTATATAAAACTTTATACTAAAGTATGCACATTTCTACGTTATTGTATAGATTTTCAAATGTTTAAATGTATATGTGTAGAAATAACAAATTTATAGCAAAAATGAGCTATGATTTGACACATTTTTAAAAACTGTTAACTTTAATGTTGTCTACTGTCAATATACATCATGCAAAAAAATTCAAATTTTGGTATAGTATAGTTATAACCTTAGTTAAGTTATTTGCTACTGTAATTATTTTTTTGCACGGTCGTATCATAATTTGTCAATTATACACGAATTTCTGTGACATAAACGTCATTATATAGCCCGTGGGACTGTTTATAGCGCAGTGCGCCATAATGAAACGTCAAATCATTATAATGAAAACAGTTCAAATTTTCAATTATTCTCATGTAAACTACTAATATAATTCTATAAATAATCATTTTCTGTAATTAGTAATACATTTTTAAAGTTAAATCATTTTTACTTACATTTAACATAAATTATCTTGTAAATGTTTAAATTCAATAATGACAACTTTGACATTTGGATTTATGTTTATCTTCAGAATGTTTTTGGTATCTTAGCAACAGTTCAAGAATTTATGAATTTTTGGTTCTTTGAACTATTTGGACAGTTAAAATTAATAAATTTATTTAATATAAAATCTTCGACCGTGCATAAAGTTGTGTATGTACCGCGAGCGTAACTTGCTTTTATGGCCTTTTTAGCCCTCGGCTGCGCTCGGGCTCAAAATCACGCCTCACGCCATAAAAGCCCCCTTACACCCTTAATTAATAAATAACTATTAAATATTTATATTTTGTTTATAATAATAAAATAAGTGAACATGTAATATCTTTGGTATTGATAATCTTATAAGATTCAAATTCAGGTTACCGATGCCTTATATAATTATAAAAAAGATTTGTTTAAAATTTTTATTTAAAAATTATTACTTGGATTTTAATAAAATTTTTTCTGAAATTTATGAATCATGAGGTATCACTTTTTCAGAAAACAATTATTATAATTCATACTAATAAGTTTAAAATAAAAATGATTAACAATTCTTTTTTATAATTATATAAGGCATCGGTAACGTGAATTTGAATCTTATAAGATTACCAGTTACAAAGATATTACATGGTCACT
This sequence comes from Agonum fuliginosum, assembly GCA_947534325.1. NCBI lineage: Eukaryota > Metazoa > Arthropoda > Insecta > Coleoptera > Carabidae > Agonum > Agonum fuliginosum. The sequence goes on along the minus strand of OX384045.1, from coordinate 6,669,137 downwards.
TATTTTATTATTATAAACAAAATATAAATATTTAAAAAAAATTACAGTAACAAATAACTTAACTAAGCTTATAACTATACTATAGTAAAATTTGAATTTTTTTGCATGATGCATATTGACAGTAGACGTCATTAAAATTAACAGTTTCCAAAAATGAGTCAAAATCATAGCTCATTTTTGGTATAAATTTGTTATTTCTACACATATACATTAAAAAATTTGAAATTCTATACAATAACGTAGAAAAGTAGTCAATTATTTATTTGCATTCTTATAGGAATGATGACATGATGAAGGTTGCTTGATTATTTTTTCCTGTTTTAAAATGTGTAATTGCTTATTGATAGTCAGGAAATCGCCATTAGAAAGATGAAGCATTTTATAAATATTTTTATAATTGCCAACAATCAGGAACGATGTTAAATTTCTAGATTTGAAATTATGTAATGTAGTGTTCTAATTATTTTTATAATAATTTTAATTTAAATGCTAAATTACTATTTTAAGTGAACAATTTATTACCTCTCGCCTCATATTCTGTAAGAGAGGTATTGTAATGGGTCAAAATTTTTGAGTATGAGTTTTTGGTGGATAAGCACGTTTCAGGATCTCTAGAATACAGGGTTGAAAAAAAAACATGTTTTTTTCAATTTTAAACAAAACATTTGTTTTTTACTGTTTAAAACTGTTTTTTTGGTTTAAAACATGTTTTTAACTCTGCACAAAAAAAACATGTTTTAAACAACAAAAAAGCATGTTTAAAACATGTTTTAAACAGGATATCTGTTTTAAATAAATATTATTTCCATCGAAATATGTCGCCAATGCTACTTTTTGTGCGAGGAGGGTGATTTACATCGCTCTAGCTGCGTAGCTAGGAGTCACCGATGGTCGGTAGTTGAATTTGTTTTGTTTGTGTTATGCGTCGTGAATGGATTTCGATATCATTTTTAAACACCTGATTTAAAACACAGTTTAAAACATGCATTAAAACATTAGGCCGTGTTTAAAACATGTTTAAAACAGTTTGTTTAAAACAAATTGTTTTAAACATAACAACCCTGCTAGAATATGAAATTGCTATATTCACGATGATGTCTGTGTGTGAGTGCGAATGGACGTATGGACTGACTGTTTTTCGTCTACGATAACTTAAAAAGTATCAAACTTATTTCTGACAATTTTTGCAATTAAAAATAAAAGATTATATAATTATCTATGGGTACAGTTAATTTTATATACAATTTGCTGAATCTGGTAGAATTTACCAATAAAATAAAGTGCAACTAATATTCTTTTTTGAAATTCCAGTATCTTGTTGTCCATGATTTGTTTCTACACAAAATTATTATGACAGTGACAGTACAGTTGACATCTTTGCATATTACATGAACAATGAAAAAATTAAAATTAAAAGTAAAACTATTTATTAGTAGAATATGCAGAATTAGGCGAGAGGTCATGTGCTGGCCACACCAGATCTTAAAAGAAATTAAATTAATTATATGTTAATTTTTATTGTACAAATATAAAATAACACACATTTGTTATAAATATCTATGGCATATCAAGGATCAAAAATAAAAATATTATCCAAATACTTGTTTATTTAAACTTGATAAATTAAATGTAAAAATAACATATTATAATATTGTCGTTTTTTGAAAAATAAGTACATGACAATCATGACATATTTTAAAAAGATAGCCATGAAAATAAAATATTAGTTAGCCTTTATTAACAAAAATTTTACACATAAATTGACAAAACAATAATTTTTAACCTAACCTAACCTTTGTTCCAAATTATTAAATCCAGCAGAAATTAAAATATTGTTTTTCAGCTAAAATAATGATTACCTACATACATAACATATGAATCACGCCTTTTACCCAACTTGAGTGTAGTAGTCAAGAGGAATCCCCACTAGTTTTGAAGATCCATTTAACGAATGAAGCGATGCCGTCACAAACCATTGTTACCCATTGTGACGACATCGGTTGATTCAATGAATGAACCGTATTTAGCCACTTTCTACTACAAAAGGGGTTTCGTTGGGCACATGAAATTACCACTAATTTTAAATTTTTTTTTTAAATGAAAGATTAAAGTCTAGGCTATGTCCGCTTAGTGTCACTTTTTTAATTTTTACTTTAGTTTTTTAATATTTTATCTTCAAAGTTCTTAAAATTTTACTAACTTTGGAGCTTAAAAAATACATGTAAAAATTTAAATTAAAAAAAAATGGCACTAGACAGACCTAGATACATCTTTTATCTTTAAATTTAAAAAAAGAGCAAACAAATCGGACCAAAATTAAAGTCAATTTCATGTGCCCAACGAGAACATATTTTTGCTTAATTTTGTAGGGGTGGGGATTCCTCTTAATATTATGAGTCATCGGTGTATTATACCGTGTGTGCGGTTACCAGCCATCAACTTACTCATGGTTGTTAGTGGAGAGATTTTTACACAGTTAAACATCAATATGTAGATACCTGACTGGAATTTTGTATTCAAATCACCACACTTAGCTATGAACCCATTATGTCAAATTTAACATAAATAGTGATATATCTTACGATATAAACTTTGTCAGTTTTCTAATTCCAATTTCCAATATATTGTGAGTATAAAATTAAATCTAATATTTAATGAATTAAATGGTAGTTTATTTAATTTATTGGAATTGCTTATAATATAGACAGCATAACAAATTAATAATAACATATTAGATGTAAAAACGAGTGAATAAATCTTATAAAAAATGTATAATTATACACAAATATGTAGAAAGAAGCTTTATATTATATTATTATCTAAGAAAAACAGTATTGAAAAATGTGAATGGTTAATAATAATTATATTCATGATACACTATAAACATTCAACATAATCATTGAAATTGATGCTCATACTCACGCATTTTTTGCGAAGGTAAACATCTTTAAATATTAAAATAAAATTTAGGTAAACAGCTACAAAAAATGTAACACGCCAAACATTCATTTCCAAGGATGTAATCATTAATAATAATGTTATTATTATTAAAAATTTCAAGCCAATTTTCACGCTAATGAGTAGTAGTCAATAAATATTATTAATATCGAAGTATAATGAATATATTGCATGATACAAAGAAATTATAATATTGGAATTAATTTTTCATAAAGTTTAAAGTATTTATTGTAAACTGTATTGTAATACAGGTTCTAAGATTAAATTAAAACATGATTATCAATGAAAATTTAAAAGGAATTTTTTTGTACGAAAACAAATTAATTAATTAATTAAAAAAATTTAATTATCGACGTTTGTAATAATTTGCAGGTTAGCATTTTCTTTAAAAAAATTCATTTCGGGTAGTTGTTATTTAAAATTTGTTATACTATTTTACAAACTAATAATTTTTTCTACGACCACTACGGAAAACTTCACTTTTCCCATGCTTTACATAGCCCGAAAGTTATTCATTTCTCACAGTCGTGGGATAAAGTGTGAGAAATTATTTCTCAAACAAGTTGCCAACTGTAATATAATGTTAATGTTTATATATGTATTTTTAGGTTTATAAATTACAAAATATTATTTGCTAATTACTTAAATGTTTATATAATATAATATAATGTCAATATTTCATACGAATATTATAAATAAACTATAATAATATTCCAAAATATTGAAATCTAATTTTTGCTTTTACATTTTAGAATTTAACTGTTGGCAAGATTGTTCTTAAAAAAAAATGAATTATTTATCTTACCAAAGAGTGTGGTCGTAGAAAAAGTATAGTGTGCCACTCGTGCAGAAAAGCACCTATTGCCCACTTGTGTGATTCCAGCCCTCGACTTCGTCTCGTGCTGGAACTCTCACACCTCGTGGGCAATAGGTGCTTTTCTGCACTAGTTGCACAATATACTATTTACCCATTATTGACATTAATATAACACCCATGAATACCCACGTGGGTTTTGACGTCTCACACTATTCATTTTATGTTACTCTGGCTCTGATGACGTGTAAGCATTGTATTGGCTATTTACATGACATTAAATAATAAGTATAATTGACATGAAAGAAATAATTTAAAATATTCAAATTTTATACAAGTTGTTGGCCTAGCAATTAATTTAAATAATAAGATAACTGTACCTACACAATTATAATCGCATTGAAGTAATATTTATTTAATAAATAAATAAAAGGTTACATGTTTATCAATGATATATTCAACTATTTATTACATGATTAATAAATACTTTATCTAATCCTTTAAGTATGCATTTTGTTAGGTATTTGTTTATTAATAATGTTGTACATTTGTTATTTTATAGTTATCTACTTTGACAAATTGTAATTTATTTATTACATAGAGTTAAAAGCTTCCGTAATAATATGCATTATAATTTATTTATTTATTTATTAAAGGAAAACCAACAGTCACAAAGAGCAATTACTGGTTTTCACGAATTCATTATGAGACTAACATATTATTACAGATGTTTGACAATTAAATAGAATATAATACGGTAATACAAAATTAATATAAAAATAATACAGACGAGTAACTATTAAACTTAAATAAAGTAAAATAGAAAGAGCAAATCAGAAACACTTTCTTTTAAATTAATAGTAAATTACAGACAATATATTTGGCAATATATACAGCTTATTTTATTTTGTTAGTATACTCCCTATATACACTATATAGGGAGTATACTAACAAAATAAAATAAGCTGTATATATTGCCAAATATATTGTCTGTAATTTACTATTAATTTAAAAAAATTTTCAACCTGTTGCCTAATTTTGCTGGTAGCAATTAGTTAAACTTAAAAGTGAAAAGTCAATTAATTAATTTAATTGTCAATAAAAAATAATCGCGACTTTGGTATTTAAAATAATACTCTTTAATAAAGGCAAACTAGAAATATAAATAGTGCGGTAGCCTATATCAAAAGGCATAAATTTATTATAGTAAGTAAACATGATTAAAATTCATAGTATTGCAAAAGTTTGAGTCTAATAAATAATATAATATGTCATCAGTATACAAGGTTGTTCAAAAAATATTTGAATATTAATTTTATTGAAATCATAGTTAAGGTTAAAGAAAATGTTACAATTTGACTCTAAAGATTCACCAAACAAATTAGTGCTTGCACTATTTTCCAGTTGTGTTACTGATTATAAAATATAGAAATGTATGAAATTTAATTTGTTCCAATTATTTATGTATTGATTAAAAATAAATTAGACATTTTTAAAATGGCGTTCCTGTCTATTTCGTAAATCTAGTCTAAGGGATTTGTATACTTTTAGACTCTAGATCCAAAACAATTTAAGATGATCCTCTACCGCGCCAGAAAACAGCCAGAAACATGGATTTCACTCGCCACTCCACAGCGTTTATTGTTTTGTTAAATATAATAATCTAAAGATATTGTTGAAGAAAAAAGTACAATCTACAAAATGGTCGATGCAGAATTAAAAAATTTTGTTTCAAAATCGAAATACCTATGTTAATTTGATTTTGACAATTTTTGATATTTTTTTAGCACAAATATCTTCTATTTTAAAACGAATTTTAAAAATTCGACCAGTTATTTCGCAAATCCAAGCTTTGTTGACAACATATTACTCTCTTTTTTATAAATATTGCAGTTTTTTACAAATATGGGTGTCAAAATTATATTTTCCCCTTAAACATAAATTATTTGTTATTATTATGTTTAACAAAACAATAAACGCTATAGAATAGCGTGCGGAATCAATGTTTTTGACTGTTTCCTGCCATGGGTAGAGGATCACCTTAAAATCAGAAACAATTTTACTTAATGTCGACATAAATTTTCCCGAGTAAATAAACTATTTACAAATTATAAATTTGTTCTTATAGAAATAGATGTAATAGGTAGTTATTTACTTTACAAGTGGGCAAAGTAAGGAATTACCCACCAGGGAAATTTTAACTCACGAGGCCGAAGGCTGAGTGAGATAATTTTCTCGAGTGGGTCATTCCTTTTTGCCCACGTGTGAAATATAACGTTTTATCCAACACCTCTTAATAACTGCTTAAATATTTTAAAAATATTTAGTTTCAACCTAAAACATCGTTTCTATAGTGACTTCCAACAAGCAAAGCTACAATTTACCCACAAGTGGGTATAATTTTGATCAAAGCCGCTAGTGGGCAATCTTTTATTTTGTTTGTTTAAAATCACCATAGTTATGATGCTTTTATGAAGTGGTGTTGGATAAAAGAAATAATTTGATGGATTTCCTTAATTTCCAATATAAAATACAAGCTCCTTATAAATCTACTAGTATTTAATTAATACAGATATTTAAAATGCAAGCTTGGTGATATATTTATTAGTCCCGATGATATCATTTAATAGGAAATCATCAATTTAACAAAAACACACAAAAATCATCACACCATTATTAATTTAAATATCAATGTCCCCTTTATGATAATTTTACTATTTCAACGATCTGTCAAAAAATAAATTCTCAATATATATTTAAGTCACCAATCTTCATTAAAAAAATATATCACTACATCAATCGATTTAAAATTAAAATTTGAACAATTTAATTGAAAGGTTAGAAAAAGAACATCTTTCCATAACCCACTCGTAACCTTTTGTTTATGCTTTAGTCTAATTAGAAATTGTTTATTTTTTGTCCCCGACCTTGAAACGTAAAATTCAGAGGCATGTTGATTTTGTAATATCACTTTCTATTTAAAATTGAATTCCGAACATCTTGAGATAAAAAACGTGATTTGGAATTAAAATTAATCAGATTAAGTTAATGAAGGAATTCTTATTGTAAAAAAATTGTTTTGAATTTATAAATAATTATACACAGATATCTATCACACCTTATTGTTGAATTACTTGGGTAAGATAATAGTCCGGGAGCTGGCGTCAAATTTTCATGGGTGATTGCAGCAAAGCTGATTTTTGTAATATAATTAGTTCTATAATAACTAATTAAGAATTGCAGTGTTAGCTGGCACGACCGCGTGGCCTGCAGATTTAAGGACCTGCGAAACTTTCAAAAAATATCAGATTTTCAAGTGAAACCAGCAAAGCTAAAATTTTGTATAATGATACTTTACCAATTATATTTAACAAAAAAATATGTTAGCTGGACAGGGCAAGTGGAAAACCTTGTTAGCTGTGCAGGTGAACAGTGACAGTGACAGTGACAATGTCAAAATAGTGGCACATCGTTTTCATTTTATGTAAACAGAAGAAGAAGATATAAACGATGTGTCACTATTTTGACACTGTCACTGTCACTGTCAATGTTCACCTGCACAGCTAACAAGGTTTTCCACCTGCCCTGTCCAGCTAACATATTTGTTTGTTAAATATAATTGGTAAATTATCATTATACAACATTTTAGCTTTGCTGGTTCACTATAAAATATTTTATTTTTTGCAAGTTCCACAGCCTCTAAAAATCTTGAGCCCCGCTTTCGGACCAGCTAACACTGCAATTCTTAATTAGTTATTATAGAACTAATTATATTATAAAAATCAGCTTTGTTGAAATGGTCCGGTCAAATTTGACGCCAGCTCCCGGACTATAACCTCACATATTGTGAGTCATCGAGATGCATAATGTGCGGTTTCTATCCGTCAACTCACGGGCACCTACTCATGATTGTAAGCGAAAAGTACACCACATGGGAGATTATTGTGCAGTTAAACTAAAATGAATTTGGTACTTTACCATAGTAGCAAATTAGCAATCCAATCAATTATATTGAAAGAAGACCTCAAAAATGAGTTATTACCATGAACAAATTTTTCAAAAAGTTAATAGTTCTTTAAATATTTGAGATTTTACGTATCGATACATCTACGCCACAATAATGCGTTTCACGTGTATTCTTACTTACAGTAATAAAGAAACTACCAAATTGTATTTTATATTTTGTAACATTTAGAAACAGTTGATTTTACATGAGTACATTTTAATTCCAGCCCCATGGTTTGAGAAGATTTTCAGCTATACATCTACGTCACACAAACTTTAAAAATTAATTACAGCGTTATTAACAACAATTAAGGCTTATCAGTACTCTCAATCGCTTTCAAATAACATGAAGTTTCAATAAAAAACTTTTGAAAAAATGGTAAACTACCCTCTTATCAGAATACAGGATGTTTTATAATTCGGGAAGATAATTGAACATACAGTACACATGGCGTGCTGAGCGTGGAAAAGAAAAAAATACAAAATTAAGGAAAACTGCACTGAAATTTAATTAATTAATTTAATTAAATGATAGATATACTACCTTATGTATAGGTACAGATCACGAATCAAAAAGAATTCTTTTTCTATAGGACTGTTATAGAATGTTACAATTCTTACATCATTTTGAATGGATTCATTCCGTCACTTGTGATGGAATGAAATGTGGCGAGTTATAATAATTTAACTTTATTCAATATTTTTGGTTGGTGGGTAGCTTCAAAATACGTTTAGAGTTATTAATTTATTAATTTTATGTAGAATATTTTATAAATACATATATTTATATTTTAATAGTTTTAGGTTATGTTTTTAATGCAATTAATTTTATAGTCGTAGGGAAAGTATAGTCTGCAACACGTTTGGAATGGCTATTCCGCTCTCGTGTAACCGTGAAACTCGCCTACGGTTCGTCTCAGAAACTTTTCACTCGAGCTGAAAATGCTTCTTTCCATACTTTTTGCAGGATATAGGTACTATTAAATTCGCAAAATTAATTGCGCTCCATGTTCACATTGTGAGAGCCAATGATTTATTTAATATTTTTGTATTAATCACTTAGTATCTAATGTTGTATAAATAAACGAATCAATCAAATTTCAGTAATGTGGCCATGAAAGTCTATAAAACTAGTGGCAATAAAATGTATAAGTATACGTATTTACCTACTGGTAGAATTTTTAGAATTTAGCGAATTTTAAGAAACATCGTTTTGTTTCGTGCATCTTATAGTAGGTATCTACCATTTAAATTTATACTAGACATTGTATACACTTACAAATTTTACAAGAAGTATAAAAACACCCAGTATATACAATAATACAATGAATTAAAACTATTTCTTAAATTAGATAATTTACTTCTGTTTCAAATAATTTTAAACGCACATCTAAATTAATTACAGCTCTCCGTCAATTTAAACTAAACTTCTAGTCCATTTAAATGCCAATTAAATGCCAGAATTTCCATTCCACAAGCTGCAACAATTAAATACAATAGAATAACAATTCAATTTCACAATTTAAATTAATTTCTGTATCACGCAACTTATCAACCAGAACGCTGGAACCAATAATTTATACTATTGCGTGCGAGTATTCTCATAGTCACAGATTAAAATTCTAGTGCCATCTGTGGTCATTTGTCCACGCAAGGTACGCATAGCTGACCTGTGACCCCAACTCATACGTGACCTCGCATGTGAAGACGTCAGTGAAGAATCCTGTCTAAAAATAATAGTTTTATCTGCGATACAAGGACGATATTTGTTAGATTTTAAGATAATTTACCTATTTTTTACCTCTCGCCTCATATTCTATAAGAGGAGGTATGTAAGGGTATCGTCTCCACGTAGCTCAACACCGCGTTTGTCCTATGTTGACGCATAGAAACGCTCGCTAAAATTACAGAAAAGCAGTCTAGCAATTTCTACAATGCTCAAGAAGTTTTATAGATAAAGCTAAATTTCATAAATTTATTTACAGACGAAGAATGCAGCTAGGATTATGCCGAGTTACATTTTCTAATAAATCTCTTAATAATAAGAAAAAGCATGTAAAAAATTGCTGAAAACACACTTTTTCATTAATTACCTCTCGCCTCATATTCTATAAGAGAGGTATTGTAATGGGTCAAAATTTTCGAGTATGAGTTTTTGGTGGATAAGCACGTTTCAGGGTCTCTATAATACGAATTTACTATTTTCACGATGATGTATGTGTGTGTGTATGTGCGTGTGTGTGTGCGTGTGTGTGTTTGTATGAATGTATGGACTGACGATTTTTCGTCCACGATAACTGAAAAAGTATCAAACCTTTAATAACCAAATTTCATATTTAAGGTTTTAATAAGGATCTTAACACCGGATAACATTTTGGTAGAAATCCGAAAACCGGAAGTAGTACTTTTTGAAGCTTGATAAACTTTTCCTTTAATATATTGTTACATTATTTATTTATGACAATTTTTGCAATTAAAAATAAAAGAAAATATAATTATCTATGGGTACAGTTAATTATAAATACAATTTGCTGAATCTGGTAGTATTTAACAATAAAATAAAGTACAATTAATATTCTATCTTGTTGTCCATGATATGAAATTTGTTTCTACATAAAATTTGAATGATTATGACAGTGACAGTACAGTTGACATCTTTTGCTTGCATCTTGGTTTACATATTACATGAACATGAAACTATTAAAATGTAAGTAAAACTATTTATTAGATTAGTCTCGAGGTTAATAGAATAAGCAGAATTAGGCGAGAGGTCGTGTACTGGCCACAGCAGATTTTTTTTTATATGGATTCCAAAGATTTTTTCAGAATTCTAACACGGCATAATCCTAGATTAATTCTTTCACAAACATCTAGTACCTGTTTTTCCTTCAAATTTTTAATATGCAATGAGTAAAGCAGAAACTGCTACACCTTTAAACACGCAAAATTTTGTTACGGAGACGAGACCCGTAATGGGCCAAATTTTCGAGTATGAGTTTTTGGTGGATAATCACGTTTCTCGGTCTCTAGAATACGAATTTAATATTTTCACGATGATGTCTGTGTGTGTGTGTATGGACGTATGTGACGATTTTTCGTCCACGATAACTTAAGTATCAAACCTTTAATAACCAAATTTCATATTTAAGGTTTAAATAAGGTTCTTAACACCGGATAAGATTTTGGTAGAAATTCGTAAACCGGAAGTAGTACTTTTTGAAACTTGAAATAGTTTTTCTTAAATAAATTGGTACATTATTTATTTATGACAATTTTTGCAATTAAAAATAAAAGAAAATATAATTATGTATGGGTACAATTAATTTTAAATACAATTTGCTGAATCTAGTAGTATTTAATAATAAAGTGCCACTAATATTCTACTTTTTTGAAATTCCAGTATGTTGTCCATGAACATATGAAATTTGTTTCTATACTTTTTCTAAACTTTTTCCTAAAATTTGTAAGTTATTTAAAACTAGGAAGTAAAAATGTTAGCATGCCAAGCATTTTTTGATTAGTGAATTAGTAATTATTGTAAAAATATATCACCGCAACTGAACGAATTGCAATGATATCAGTTAACGCGCGTTGAGCAAATTTTGTTTTACATTATCAAAAATATTTTTATATCCGCGCCCAAAACTGATGTCTGGGTACGCTACTGCATGGGTCACCAACCTCCGTAATTAAAATGTTGGTTCCACTTTGGACTAAAATTAAATAAAATTAGACTAAAATAAAGAAAATACAACAGTTTGCCTAAAAATCTTATAGCATTGGAACGAACAATTGTAATTAAATAGCAGCGTTTTGTTCTTGTTCCGGTTCGGTTCGAGTCCCTGCCTAAAATACTTTAAATTCTTTACAAGAAATCTTCCAAAAGCTCTTAAATTCTTTGAACCTTGTTCACACATTAATTCTTTCATGCTTTTGACGCCTGGAAAAAAGAATTCACTGTTATAAATCTATCAATGAATTAAAAATTCTTTTCCAACTCCAAAACTCATTGCAGATTTAATTTAGCAGCGCCGCTATTTGACAGGCGATTTTTACAAGATTTATTCTTTCTAAATTCAGAAGCACGAAAGAATCCTTGAAGAATTCATTGTGAACACAGCTTAAAAAATTCTTAGCTGAAATGAGGTATACTACGACATAAATATCAAGGTAGGTATAGGTACCTACTTTAAAGAAAACAATTTTATTAAACATACCTATTTATATTATACAGATGTTTCATAACTTCGAGTACATACGTTAGGTATATGTTGTTTGATATGCTGATTACGAATCAAAAAGAATTTTTCTAAAATTCGAAAAATTAGGTGTAGTTTACCTGCAGTATTTTTTGTAGTACTGCACTGGATTCGTTTTTCTATTAAACACAAACAATATAAGTAAGTAATCAACATCTTAAATTACATAATACTAGTAAAATAAACAAACCAAATTTAATTATTTTAATGAAACAATAATTACTCCACCCAGTGGCAGTGACAACGAAAAATTTTTGACCGGAAAACATGGAAATTAATTTTGCGATTAAAAAAAATAAAGTTTTATTCGTAATCAGTAGAGACCGGATAAAAAGCATGAAAAATACGAAAAAAAGCGCATAAAAAGTGCGAAAATGTATACAAAAAAGCATTAAAAATACGAAAAAAAAGTCCTTAAAAGCACGAAAATGTATCCAAAAATGTATTAAAAATACGAAAAAAGTGCAATAACTGAAAATAAGCTTGAAATTTTAAAATAAGCACAAAAATCGGAAAAAGCAAAATAAGCATAAAAAACTTTGTGCCAAATTTTCACATTTTAGACAATTCGTGGACATTTCACAAATATCTCTTGATGCTTTTAATATTAATCGTAAGCAAAATGCTTACGAATCCGGTCTCTAGTACTCAGCATATCAAACAACATATACCCTTAACGTATGTACCTACCTGAAGTTATGAAACACCCTGTATATCTATACCTAATGCGTAATTTTGGTTAAAATACCATTAAAATATAATATCATTATTGATATTGTGAATTTAAATACATTTAAAAATAAATGATTACATAAACTAAGCTGACAACATGATAATGGACTTGAAATTTTCTCTGTTCCCACATAATTTAAACATTTCAGTGACAGTCTTTATTAATATCCAACATTTAAAATGACAATCATGTTCCGAGATAACGCGCATACTGATCAGAAGATGATTCTATCATTCTATCAAAAATTTGCATTCGGTCGAAATTTTTGTCATGCAAATTAAATTATTTTTAAACATGAGTTCTCATGTACGTATATCCTGAAAAGATAAAGACATTTTTCAGATGTCTAGAAGCTAGTTGAGTTTAAGGATACTCCACACAAGGCTAAGATTATAATAAAAGAGGAATTTTATTTTTTAAATGCTTCCTTATCCGCATTTTATTATTGTGTCATTATTACATTAAAAATAAAATAATTAATATAAACATATATAAATTATAATCTTATTGCTAAAACTGTTTGTTCCTTTATATCAGGGACTCGAACCGAACCGGAACAGGAACGAAAACCGGAACGAACCGCAGCTATTTTCGCAAATCGCGAACCAAACCGAACCGTTAAAAATAATTTAGCAAACCCCAAACCCATAACGGAAAAACCCATAAAAAGAGAGCCTTTTTTGCACTTCATCAAACGAATACAATAGTTATTTACGTTATAAGTCCAGTAGATGAGTTTTTATGAGTTAGGAATTTCGAAACGAGTACCGTGAAAACTACCGGACGAATGACGTACAACGTTTTATTTCATACATGTGTTGCATTTTTGGAACAAAGTTTGCACCCATTCTTTATATATCTTTTCTAAATACAATCAGGTCGTCTTGGTCTCAATACAAAAATTAAATTTCAGTCCGGAAAATGAAACATTACGGTATTGTTCTACTTTACAATCCTGCAAAGTAGAACAATACCGTAATGTTTCATTTTCCGGACTGAAATCAATCTCATAAAGAAGTAAATGCAACACAGTATGAAATAAAATAATTTAAAAGAATACACATTTTGCAATTTTGACTTTATGACAAATATTTATATTATTACCATAGATACTCTGTAACAAATAGCACGTATTTACTTGACAACGGGATTAATTAATTCAATTCCTTAACAACGGGATTAAGGCGGTACACTTGTTGACTGCAATATTGCTGCAATAGAATCAGAATTTACGATTATGGCTATATTGCTCAAAATAAAAATCTGAAATTTACCATGAGTAATTACGAAACATTATTTGTCCGAAAAATTTGTATAATACATTGTTGCGACAACAATTAGAGAAAATAAGAATTAATTTTTGCTTTTTAATATTTCAAATCGTGGCTTCATTAATGCATCTTAATTAGTTTTGTTTGAAATAATTGATTCCTTGCATTGATCAGAAGAGTGGTATGGAAAGTTTTTTTTTCAAAAAAATTACACAACTAGTTAAAAAAATTGTGAAAAATTGGCAAAATATACTGTTTTTATTAATTTATTACCAAAAAACTATTAAGTATTTAAAAAATATAGCTTCATAGCACTCTAGAGTCATCTTTTAACTAACCATATATAAAATATGAACAGTGTAGGTGTTATAGCAGGGGCACAGTTTGAAATATAGCGAGGTCACTTTTTCACTATATTTTTGTCACAAGTGTAAATATGAGAAATAATCCCTTGGGATCAAATTAAAAACCTTGATCCCTAAAAATAAAAACTAAAGAAGAGTTTTAGACCCGGAAGTGCAAAATAGATATTTATACACCAAGTGAGATACATGAATGTTTATTCAAGAGAAGAAAGTTTAGCCCCCGAGCCTGAAAGGTGAGTGGGATAAATTATTCGAGTGAATAAACATTCGTATCTCACGTGGTTTATACAATATTTTATTCAATTTTGACGAAATTATTTCAAATATATGAATTATAAATTTATTTTGACATAACAAAAAAACTAATCAAAGTAGTCGTTAGTGGCAAGTTGTCATTGTTTTTATGCATTTTTGACGTAATAATAACACTTGTGAATAAACATTTATTTAAAGATGTTGCTATGGAGTTAATAATAGCAGTTTAAAACGTCAAAATTGAATAAACATATATAAATTATAATCTTATTGCTAAAACTGTTTCTTCCTTTATATCAGGGACTCGAACCGAATCGGAACAGGAACGAAAACCGGAACGAACTGCAACTATTTTCGCGAATCACGAACCAGACCGAACCGTTAAAAAATTATTTAGGAAACTCAAAACCCATAAACTTCATCGTCAAACGAATACAAAATAATTTAAAAGAATACACATTTTGCAATTTTGACTTTATGACAAATATTTATATTGTTATCATAGATACTCTGTAACAAATAGCACGTATTTACTTGACAACGGGATTAATTAATTCAATTCCTTAACAACGGGATTATATATGAGAAATAATCCCTTGGGAACAAATTAAAAACCTTAGTCCCTAAAAATAAAAACTAAAGAAGAGTTTTAGTCCCGGAAGTGCAAAAAATAATTTACCTAGTGATGCTGACGAGAACGAGAAATTCCCGTTCTCGTCTCGACGAGAGTTAACAGATCGAGATCGAGAAATCTCGTCCGAGAAATCGAGAATCTCGAAAATTTACCTATGCCTATATAATTTTTAAAATGCTACTCCTATCAAGAAAATTAAATGTAATGAATGTAATAAAATATCTTTGGAAAATTATGATTAATTCTAGAAAATATTTCTTGATAGATTTAAAAAGGTAAACTTCGGAGGCGCGCGTGGGTGGCCAATAGACAATAGTAAACTGGTGCGCCTGCGCAGTATGCTGTGGATTTTTGTGACAGTAAAAAGTGAGGTGAATTTGAATTTGACAATAAATTCTTCTTGAATTTGACAATCATTATTTAAATGAATTTAAATGCGGAGGATAAGTTTGATTTAATTTAATTTGAACAAACCATATTAACGAAATCGTCAAAACAATTATATACATACTATTTGACACTAATACTTTCAAATATGTCACTTATTGGCATAAAAAACTCGCACATCGTCCGAATCGGTCTATTCAATATTTTCTTCACTTCCTATTGCTACATCAATGTGCACAACCTATTGCGCAGCAATTTTCTCATTTCGTATCACGATTGTACAAGAACATAATACGAATTATCACCGGGAAATTTAAACATTCGAGAATCGAGATTTCTGGAATTCTCGACTTTGAGACGAGAGTAAATATTGACGAGATTGGCCGAGACGAGATCGAAATTTCGTGACGAGACGAGAAATGCAATTTCTCGGCGAGAATCTCGATTCGGCATCACTAAATTTACCTACTAATAATAATGAATATTTTTTGACAGATGGTTTAACAAATCATATTGCGTAATGATGACGTCAAATGACGTAATGCAACCAATAGAATTGAAAATGTAAAATGATGTATCTGACAACATAATTTTGTAGATTAGGTTTTATTTTGTTACGTTAGTAACAAAAAATTAATTAATTTGTCACATGTAACGTCAAAAATGTTTAGCAAAATGAGTTGTTTTGGTAGTATTTTTAACAAGAAAAATATTCTTCCTAAATAGCATTCGAGATAATAATTTTTTGAGAGAATTTTTGTCTATTCCACGGCAACTTATTGCAATTTCACTCCACAAAACATCATCTGACAATTCCCCTCAACTTCGTTTCGGGAAATTGATAGATGATGTTTTGTGTCGTGAAATTGTTAGAAATAAGTTGCCGTGGAAACAACAAAACAATTCTCAAAAAATTATCATCTCTTATGGTATTACCCCTGAATACACATTTTGCAATTTTGACTTTATGACAAATATTTATATTGTTACCATAGATACTCTGTAACAAATAGCACGTATTTACTTGACAACGGGATTAATTAATTCAATTCCTTAACAACGGGATTAAATATGAGAAATAATCCCTTGGAATCAAATTGAAAACCTTAGTCCCTAAAAATAAAAAAAGAGTTTTAGTCCCGGAAGTGCAAAAAATAATTTACCTACTAATAATAATAAATAGATAAATATTTATGCTACCCACAAAATTTTGATATTCAATACCATTTTAACATATTTTAATATTAGTATTTTATTGTTAATTAATTGATAGCCCACCTTGGATTCCACAAATATTTATGCAATTTAAACACGAATCTTCAATAATTAATATCAAATTTCAAAACTAAAATTTTATTACTTTGACATTTTGTAATTCGCATATTTTAGGCACAATAATTTGATAATGATTGCTACTTTTACAACTGTGCATTATCAATTGCTTGTGGATCTTATCTTTGACCCGAGAGAGAAAATAGAGCACTACAGACAAAATAGACTCGTATTTCCTAAAATAAAATCTTTCGGCTGATCTTGACATACAAATTAAACGCTAAAAGTCAGTATGAACGGACGCGCTGTGTAGAAAACAAAATGTGCACTAGTGAAAATTATCACGTAAGTTTGTAAATAAATCAACTGTAACAACAAGAGCTTTTTATTTTAATAGTATATTACATTACAAGTCATGAAAATGTTTCATTGCAGACGAGGAGGCTTGTTTGAAGAATGCGAGGATGAGCAGCGTCCGAGCATTTCTTCAAAGCCTCCGAGTCTAGCAAAGACATTTTTATGACGCGTGATGTATTTTATTTTTTTTAAATCGGCAATTATAGAAGCTTAAAATTATAGAAAAAATTAGGTTTGCATAAATCATCAGAGCTGTGACAAATTTTAGAAAACGTTGTCATGACAAGTGTTTGTACCTACAGACAGTGGAAAGTAAATATGACTAGGCATGAAAATGTTATCATTTTTACTTATTTATATTCATGCCTAGTCATGGAAATCTTACTTTCAAGACTCAAATTAGTCAGGGGCTCGATTCTCGAATTCATACGAATGCTAAACGTATACGAACGTGTTCGTATGAAAATTTTCGTATACGAACAGTTACACGTATTCTTGAGAGGTATACGAATAGGAGTCATACGAATAATCTTGTGCGAACGTTCTTTACAGTGATGCCAAATAAATAATTTTGGTTAAACACTCATATCTCTTTAAATGTAAGAATAATTGTGACCAGTAGTTGGTTTTCCTTGAAGACATAATATAAAACGTTTTTTACCTTCTTATAATTCACGCAAATATAAACTTTTATGCAATAATTGATGTTAAAGTGTCACTGTCAAAATAATTTAAATTTGACGTAAATAACAAATGCTTTTCAGTTCGCTTTTCACTCAATCATGGATTACAAGATATAAGACAAAATATGAAATGGTCCAATCACTGTATTATTTTTATTAATAAATTATTTATCAAAATAATAGACAATTTAAATTGTGATTAATGACATTTATTTAAATTCAGTTTTATTCAGGGAATCGAACCGAAACTGGAACTTGAAGCACTTTTTTGAAAACAGGTAAACAGTTCAATTCAAGAAGATATATGAAAACCGGAACAAAACCGAACATTTATAAAGCACAGTGAACCGCGAACCGGACCTGCACCGTTATTTTGTGCGGGGCGAGTCCCTGGTTTTATTAGAATTAAAATTAAAAATTCAATATGGTATAAAATTAAAAATACATCATCGTAAATATCTCTTAGAATCACAACATACAATTTTTTATGGTTATATGATTACGTTCAAGTTAAGTTCAAATTAATTTATCTATTTTATTTTGTCTTAATATGCAAAATTTTTACTCATTATCATTCAACAACAAATTGATTATCGAGTTGTATTGATTTTCTGCGAAATAATAATATTTTTCATACCAAAATATGTATTATTCGCATACGAATATGCGATTCGAGTGACTAACACCACTCGAACAATATCACACGAATAGATTCGTATACGAACAGCATGCGACCGTTCAAGAATATGATAAATTAAAAGTTATACGGAAACTATGGAAACCGCTGGAAATCCGTATACGAATGTCGTTCGCATGAATTCGAGAATTGACCCCCAAGAAATGAAGATTTTCATGCCGATTTTGAAGAAAAAAAAATTTTCGAGTCAAATAAAATGCCCGTGTCTAATTCAACGAGATAATTTAACGACTCCTTTGGTTATTCTTCACAAATATTCCCAAAATCTAATCATTTCACTGACACAAATTAGAAATATAAAGCAGATGACATTTTTTATTTTAAAACAATTTTTCGAGTCAAATTGCTGTCAGTAACAAGGTTGAGATGTCAAACAGAAATTTATTCGGAGGAAATAAAATGCCCGAGTGTAATTCAACGAGATAATTTAACGACTGCTTTGGTTATTTTTCACAAGTATTCTCAAAATCTAATCATTTCACTGACAAATATTAGAAATACGAAGCAAATGACATTTTAGTGTTTTAGTTTGTTGTTTGGTTGCTAAAAAAAAGGTAAATAAGGTTTTATCACTTGCAAAAAGTTACCTTCCTTGTGTGTATGCTTCATATTAAAAGGTAAAACAGTTGATATAGTTGAAATTTTTTTTGCAGAGGAGTCATGTCATCAAAACATTACAAATGGAAAATGGAGAATAATGCATTTTCATTAAATTTACAATAATTTTAAAGCCGAACATAATGTTTTTAATGCATTTTAAATTTATTTCAAATATTTGTAGTTTGTTTTTTCACCACACATTGGCATTACTGAATTAAGAATTGTGTTTTGTGTTGTACGTTTACATGACATTCAAATTTTTCTGTAACGCTATAGAGTTCTAACTGGCAATATATTAAATTTTACAATGATATTTAAATATTAATTGTCTAATAATTCAATTAAATTGATCGCAAAAATAAGCATCGCATGTAAATTCAATAATGCTACACACATTAAATATTAAAAAAATTAAATTAGTGTACTATGTAAATCTAGTATTCCGTGACGTCATTATCTGGTTCCGTGACGTCATTATCTAGTGACCAACATTGATGACGTGACTCCCCTCCAAAAAAAAATTTACTATACAATAAAAATAATACTTGAATTAAACTATGAGACTTGTATACACTTTCTAATAATATAAAAATTGTACAAACCATTTTCAAAACAATGTATTTCAGTTTATGAGTCATGTAATTTCAAAAAACGTTTTGATTAGAAGCAACTTAAATTAAGCGCAGATTTTATGAACAAAATTTAGTGATTACCTACTATTAAATTACATATATTCAGAAGTTTAAAATTATTATTGATTATTGAGAAACACGCATTGTATTCGTTAACTAGGAATATGTCATATTAAAATAAATGTGTTTTTAAATGCACCAAGATTGATTGCAATAATTATTGATGCCTTCAAAGCACAAAAGATGGCCATTAAAATTTGATTAGATGAAATTGATTAAAATCACACAATACAATAAGAACACGAATCACATATTATAAATTAAATATTTTATTTTTCTGTCAGATTTATGTTACAAAACATTTTACAATACATGTAGCTGTCAATTTATTTTAAATATATTGATAAATGAATATTTAAATATAGCGTAATTATTTTTATAATAGTTCATGAACAGTTAGTACATTTGTAATTATTTAGTACATAACTAAACATATATCAAACGTGACTAAAATATTACATACGATACTACTATTTGTATAATTTATTATGATGCGCTGACAAAAATTAAAACATTTCTTAATAATTGAATTCGGTCACGGTCAAATTGATTTAATCGGACAAAAGCACCCCTGTGGTGTATTTTTACAACAAAACAAAACCAATATTTCCAATAGTTCTTGCCAAATCGAGAGGTGATTAACTAGATGAGCTTTCGGATCTAGGATTTAAATAACAAGAAGACGTTTTGTTAAATATGAATATATTTAATCGTATCATCAACTGTTATTATCTTTTTAAATCCTTTATATTAACTTTACCGTCATGCGTACGTACGGTAAAAAAAACAAAAGTAAAAAATGACCCACTTCCCGAAATCCTATCGAACTGAAATTTTGGAAATAGACTTTTGTCACCTAACAATGCACTTTGGCAAAATTTCAGATTCTCCGCCATCTTGAAACGAAATGGCGGCTAGCTATCTCAAAATGTATTGCACCGATTGCGGTCAAATTTGGTACAGTAATAGCCAAGGAACTAACTTATGATATAGATATATTAAAATGTCAGTCCGCCATCTTGAAACAAAATGTCGGACAGATATCTCAAAATGTACTGTAACTATTGCGTTCAAATTTGGTACATTAATATCTAAGAATCTGTCTTGAAACATAGGTATATTAAAATGTTAGTCCGCCATCTTGAAACAAAATGGCAGCTAGCTATCTCAAAATGTACTGCACCGATCTGGTTCAAAAATAAAAATTTAAGTAAATATCGATCGAGTCTCATATAATAAAGGATTTATAGTGAAAAACTTTGTTTTTACGGGTTCGTTTTTTAAATTACAATTATAAACAACATACTTAATACGTTAGTTACTTATAATACGTTAGATACTTATAATGCTTTAGTTATGGACTTAATACGTTAGATACAACCATAATAACATCAAAAGGCATTTTTTATTCAGCTAACTGGTTACTTGTGGTTAACACGGTGGTTAGTGTGATACGTCATAGTGACGTATGCAGTAACATTATCGAATTAAATCGCTTCGGTTACATCGTTGGTTACATCTTGTTTGTCAAATTTAAATCCCCGACGTCAAGCAGTTCCGGATCGAAAATCGCTGGGCGGCGATTACAGACTCGTTTTCGCGTATGTATGCTTCCACGGCAAAAGCGCGTTGCTCGTTCGTCCACATTTTATGACCTCTGCTAACAGAAATAAATAACAATAATTATTCTTTTAGTATCTTCTACATCCAGAAATAACCACAGACATTTTGCAAACAATTCCTGACAATGATCTGCCACTTCTTCGCGATATCTTCAGATCTAGATGGCCATACGCCATTCAAGCTTGGACCCTTGTTAACCAGCTGATACTGTGGAAACAGCTCGACCCTAAACTGGGTGTGAGGTTCACTAGCCCTGAAGGCAACTGGCGAGATGGTACATTCGTTGCCATTATGACAGTAAGTAAATAAAATCAACTGAAACATTCAAAGTTATCTTTCGAGTTATTTTAGGAGTTTAATTATCAAATTTACTTCTTCACTTTGGAAAACAGTTGTGAAAGATTGTGCAGAGGTCTAAGAGAAACCAAAATAATAGAATGGAGAAAAGGGCCTTATATTTGTGCTATCCATGAAGACCAAGACGAGAAAGTTATGGAAACTTTGAAAAAAGTTTCTGGAGAAATTGAGTTTGATATTGAAAGCACTTGCTGGTGGCTGCCTAAAGAAATAGCGTTAAATTTTGATATCAAGTAATTATACTTCTTATTAATTTGTTTTAAAATAACCATAGAATACTCGCTTCGCTCGTATTCTAATCTTGAGCAAACACGTATACGAAAGACTAACTTTACGAATATTTATCAAAAACTACTTTTGCTACAACTCTCTGTATGGGTGTTCATTTTATGTGGCGCACCATTGCTATCTCGAGAAGTATAAGAGCTACGAAGTTGATTAAATTAGCAAACAATTTCTATTTTATAGGACTACTTTAATGAACGAAACAAGAATTTTTTAGGCCAGTGGTTCTCAAATTATTTATTTATTCGATTCAGTATTTTTTTCTGAATTCAACGAGATATTAGTTTCATACCCTTGCATAACAAAAACATAAGAAAAACGCTATTGAGAATAATGATAATTTAATTTAAATTTTATTGTTACAAGAGTGCTATGGCTATGGAAGAAAACAATTGAATATTATGTTCCATAATGATTTTTTAGTAATAAAGATTTTTTATACTACACTGATGAGAGCTAATAAGGTCGAAACACGTGTCTGTAGTTACAGCCACCCTACTGAGTAGGTACTTTGTAATTCGAACCATGAACTCATACACTCAGTAGCGGTCCTAAAATCAAAGAATCTTTTGCAAAATATCAATTAATATGAAACCAAATATTCAATTGTTTTCTTCCATAGCACTCTTGTAACAATAGATTTAAATTAAATTATTATAATTCTCAATAGAGTTTTTCTTATGTTTTTGTTGTACAAAAGTATGAAACTAATATCTCGTTAAATTCAGAAAAAAAATATTGAATCGAATAAGCAAGTAAAAAATAGGTCCCCATTTGAAATAAGAAAGTTGCACCCCTGCGTAGTTTGAGAACAATTGGTCTAAAAAAATTCTTGTTTCGTTAATTAAAGTAGTCCTATAAAATAGAAATTATTTGCTAATTTAACTTCGTAGCTCTTATAGGTACTTCTCGAGATAGCAATGGTGCGCCACTTAAAATGAACATCCTGTATAATAGCATTTTTATTAATAATTATTGTTTTGTGATGAATTATTGTTGCCTTTAGCGATGACATAATAAAGTCCGGAATATGAAATAGAAACAGATAGGTACCTAAGTGTGTATGTGTACATTACCGCACGCTCATGCAGTGTTCTGGAATCATATTGCCGCACGCCTCTTCTAATGCTTGCACAGGGTTCGCCAGTCAAATGGAAAGATTTGATGTGAGGCTTTGAGCTCGTAGGGAGGTGGTGGGGAGGAAGATCGCCGACTCAACATTATCAGCGTGGTCTACCATTTAGTTTACAACGTATCGTTGTACAGCGTGACTACGCAGTTGAAGCGTACTATCTCAGTGGCGAAAGTTTGGTGCAAACGCGTCGCGATTTTAAACGTTATTTCAACGTACCGCTCAATTAGCCTGTTCCGTCGCATAGGGCGATTCGAACGTGGATAAACAATTTTGAGCAAAGTGGATCGACGTGTAAAAAAGTGCTGCGACTTTATGAATGCATCATTCATTGTAGCCATTACCTGGAAGTTCAGCATGACCTCTCGCAGCATTTTATTTACACGTCGATCCACGTCGATCCACCAAACTTTCGCCACTGAGACAGTACGCTTTAACTGCGAAGCCACGCTGTTCACCCGTCCAACTATCTATTATAAACTAAATGGTAGACCACGCTGATAATTTTGAGTCGGTTATTTTCTTCCCCACCACTATTGCTATGCTACGAGCTCTAAGCCCACATCAAATATTACCATTTGACTGGCGAACCCTATATTATATATTTTCAAAGAGGGCAGTGAATACTAAAAATACATATTTCAGTGGTGGAAATACAAGTTATTTATAAATAAATTATTTTTCAGTTGCCCTGATAATGTAATCCTAAGACCATTATCTGCAGAGCATTCGATTTCAATAAATTCAATATGGCCGCACAAATTTCCCGGTTCAGAAAAGTACCTAGCAAACATGATATCAAAAAACGGGGGATTTGGAGTGTTTACCCCTGATTCCCCCCCTGTTTTATGCAGCTGGATAACTATCAACGATTTTGGAGCTGTGGCAATCTTACAAACATTAGAAAAATATAAACGAAGAGGATATGCAGCTTTGATAGTTAAACTGTTATGTAAAACTACTGCGGAAAGAAATTATTTAGACTCTATTACGTATATCGTTAGGAAGAATATTGTGTCTCAAAGTTTGTTTAAACGTCTAGGGTTTAGGTTTAATAATAATGTTAGATGGGTACAGTTTAAATTGTTAGAAAGTAGAACAATTAGATCTAAATTATAATTGCTGATTGGATTTCTTTACTATTTTATAATTATATTTATACAGGCTGATTCACAACTTTGTGCATATATTTGAATGGTAATATAGTGCCCAACTCACGTATCACGGAACTGAAAGAATTTTTTCAAAATTGGCAATTTTAAACAGTTTTGGATTAAATGGAATTTCATAAATTTACTTTATTTCATCCTGTGTCAAATTCAAATACTTTACGTCAACAGTTTGAGTCCGGGAAAACGCAAATAACGGCCTTTGTCCGGTAAAGTGTTGGAATAGAAATTAATCAACGCAATAACAATTAAACAATCGCCAAATTGCAGTTGTTTATTATGTTTCGAAAATGTTACTAGATTTGGAGCATTAGGTAAATTATTTTGAAATTAATATTACTGTTTCTTTAAAACGGAATTTGACACAGGATGAAATAAAATACATAACGACATAGTCCAGTCAATCTGTAAAATTTGATGGAAAAAAATCGCAAAGTCAATTTTTTTTCATAAATCGTTAGAGGGGCATGCAAGGAGCTTAAAACTGAGTTGTCACCCCTCTGGCCCCCTGCAATTTTTGGGAAATCCAAAAACATTTTGGATTTGATTTTTCGCGAAAACGGTAGGTTGTAGAGAGAAATTTTGTTAACAAATATTGTTAAGGACAGTATTATCTACAATTTATGTCATTGGGTCACTGCTCTACGACGAAAAGTGCAAAAAGTAGAGGGCGCCAAAGTTGCCAAAAATAACTTTTTTCACTTTTTCACCGCGAAAAATTGTTTTTTGATCTTTAGTGTAAATAGAAAAGTTGTAGAGCACAAAAAACCTTCTAAAATGAGTATTCAACGTTTTCCCTACGATGAACGGTGACTGAGATATAACGCGGGAAAGGACGCATCGAAGGCCGCGCTGTGGCGCTTGCTCTTAACAATAATTTTGTACGCCAAGAAATATTGTGCATTTGATGGAAAAAAATCGCAAAGTCAATTTTTTTTCATAAATCGTTAGAGGGGCATGCAACGAGCTTAAAACTGAGTTGTCACCCCCCTGGCCCCCTGCAATTTTTGGGAAATCCAAAAACATTTTGGATTTGATTTTTCGCGAAAACGGTAGATTGTAGAGAGAAATTTTTTTTAAAATATTGTTAAGGACAGTACCTATTATCTACAATTTATGTCATTGGGTCACTGCTCTACGACGAAACGTGCAAAAAGTAGAGGGCGCCAAAGTTGCCAAAAATGACTTTTTTCACTTTTTCGCCGCGAAAAATTGTTTTTTGATCTTTAGTGTAAATGGAGAAGTTGTAGAGCACAAAAAAACCTTCTAAAATAAGTATTCAACGATTTCCCTATGATATACGGTGACTGAGATATAACGCGGTAACTGTTTAAAATGGAAGTAATATTGAGAAAATGTTATGAAAATGAGTACGCTTATGTTTTTGAAAAAATAACTGACATTGGAAAAAAGGATCATCATAAGCCCGTTTTACATTACACCAAATCTTGAACAAGATATTGTTCATTTTTCAAATTGTGTAGTATCATGCAGCAAATTGTGTGAAATATCGCATTGCTTCGAAAATTGTCTGAAAAAATAGATAAGCGCAGCTGTAAAATTATTATTGTATGCGAACTGCACATACTCACAAACCAAATATTGTAGGAAGGTACATAAAAATGTCTCAGTATAAAACAGAGTTCATTAAAAACAAAGCAATTTATTGCTCAATTTGTTGCGCAATTTCTTGTTCAATATTTAGCATAGTGTAAAACGGCCATTAGTGTAAATGAAATTTCATATTTTCCGAGTGATTTTTTTGTTACTCGTCATTATTTTTTCTTCTTTGGCGATTCTTCGGCGGCGCCTGCTCGTTGAACGACATGAGATGAGGTTGGCTTATTAGTTAGTGTAATCCTCATAACGGAAAATTTGGGAGGGAGGTTCGTCAATGTCTACTTCTTTTTCTTCATCAAACGTGCGTACGTTGCTGCAATTCTTCGCGGCGAAAAAGTGAAAAAAGTCATTTTTGGCAACTTTGGCGCCCTCTACTTTCATACATACTGTCATTAACAATATTTTAAACAAAATTTCTCTCACAACCTACCGTTTTCGCGAAAAATCAAATCCAAAATTTTTTTGGATTTCCCACAAATTGCAGAGGGCCAGGGGGGTGACAACTCAGTTTTAAACTCCTTGCATACCCCTCTAACGATTTATGAAAAAAAATTGACTTTGCGATTTTTTCCCCATCAAATGCACAATATTTCTTACAAAATTATTGTTAAGAGCAAGCGCCACAGCGCGGCCTTCGATGCGTCCTTTCTCGCGTTATATCTCAGTCACCGTTCATCGTAGGGAAAACGTTGAATACTCATTTTAGAAGGTTTTTTTGTGCTCTACAACTTTTCCATTTACACTAAAGATCAAAAAACAATTTTTCGCGGTGAAAAAGTGGAAAAAGTCATTTTTGGCAACTTTGGCGCCCTCTACTTTTTGCACTTTTCGTCGTAGAGCAGTGACCCAATGACATAAATTGTAGATAATACTGTCCTTAACAATATTTGTTAACAAAATTTCTCTCTACAACCTACCGTTTTCGCGAAAAATCAAATCCAAAATGTTTTTGGATTTCCCAAAAATTGCAGGGGCCCAGGGGGGTGACAACTCAGTTTTAAGCTCCATGCATGCCCCTCTAACAATTTATGAAAAAAAATTGACTTTGCGATTTTTTTCCACAAACGTCGAATTTTTGTTACAGATTGACTGGACTAACATTCGTCCGTGAATTCTTTTAACAATACTCGTTTCGAGTTTCAAGACTCGGCTCCTTCGTCGCCTCGTCTTCAAACGTCTCACTCGTACTGTTAAATATGAATTCCCGGACTTGTAACGTTAATTACTATTTCTTGCTATCCATGAGTTCTGTATTTTTTAAACCTAACATTTGATTATAAAAGTATGCCCAGAAAGCTTTAATTTTTGAATGTAAAATGTTCTGTTATACATACATAATATTGTAATTTAAAATATAAGTAAGTTAATATTTATACTACACAGATATTTTCATTGTTTTTATTTGTAAAAGTAATATATCTTATTAGCAATAATTATTGTAATGTTTGTTAAATATTTTTAAACCGCGTTAGTTCGTCTAGTACAATCACAATCATCAGAATCTAGTTTGTTTACATCGGCTTACATGTTGCACGCTTTTTTTTTTTCTTAAGAGGCCCGTCTACCTCCTAAAATGCAAATGCAGCACTAACGTAGTGAATGTTTTGTGACCAGTACAAGAATGATAAAATTCCATTCCAACAAGGATGCCTTTTTAAAAATTTTATGAAAAAATTGTAGGTAGGTACATGATTATAAAAATTCCGAAAAATTCATTAAAAAATTCAAATTTATGCAAACCTTACACAGTTATAATATCTAACGATAGAAATTTATTTTTAAAATTTTAAAAAGACTGATCCATTTTATCTCTATTAATGTTTAAAAAATCTGACGTGGCCATCACACAACCTTCCGCCATATCTAGACTTTAAACAGAAATGTATACGTGCAATCCGGTGCCCATTTAAAATATACAAATAAAAATCTCAAATATTCAAACACAGAAATTTGCATCACCTGAATAAAAAGATTCATTCACAGGAAAACTCTGCTGTGTTGAAGCCATCCTCCGTTCAATTACTACATTTAATATCTTACTTAGGACTTATATAGCGCTAGTATGACAACTTGTCACCCGTCTCACCTGTCAATATTTTTTACGCAGAAACAAAAATCAACCGATCATGGATTACAAGATATCAACGTTTTATTTGATAAATTTATTTTTTAAATTTTACTGCAGTTCTTTAATGCTACCAGATAAAGACAATTTTTTTATAACGTAAGTTGCAAATAACTTTTCCTCTTATTCTCATTACAAATAAATACTATATTTTTCCAAATTTATATACAATTTTGACAATTAACCTTTTCAATCTTCAAAAAATATCACTTCCGATGAAGATATTTGTACCAAAATCTAGGGAGCTCTTCTAATTTATATACAAATGTTAAATACCAAATATCAAAATTTTCGGGTAATTCGTATTTGAGTTATGCGACTAACAACCCTTGACCACACACACACACACATACACACACACATACACACAGACATCATCGTGAAACTATCAAAAATGAGTTGTAAGGACCCTAATTCGTGCTCATCCACTAAAAATTCACCACCCGATTTTTTGCATGATTCCAATACCTTCCTTTACAGGTAAGCGGAAGGTAAAAAGCATTATCTTGAAGTCAATAATAAACTGACAGTATTTTTCAACTTCAAAATGAAATTGCATAGCTAGCAGGCGGCAAAGTACGAGTTTCGGTCTAGTTTCGGACAGCTGCAATGGGAAAGGGAGTGGAATAGAAAAAAAAGTAAAATCGATTGTATTCTAGGAATTCGGTAAAATCCTAGACGGCGCCATTTAAGCGACAATCTTTCAGGTATGTTTTCACTTTTCTTACCTTAGGCGATTTTTCGCGAAAGTAGTTAACTGTAGTTATATGTGGTTAACTATGGTTTGTCATTTTCGCGACGAAATTGATGACGTCACACACTAACGTGGTAAAGAAAAGTTAGCCAAACCACTTAACCATCCTCAGGAGGTAGGTAAAGGCGCGTTAATATTTCTATCTCTCTCTAGATTCTGAAGATAAATTTGTTTCTGCTTTCTGCACATTCGAAGATGAAAATAAAAATACTATTCTAAATATTTTGAAATCCATCTTTCATAAAAATCACGTATTCTAAATGTTTGTCTCTAATTTTCATGCTGTTATTTTTTTACAAACTAGTTTATTATCAAATTAATTGCTGAGTTTAAGAAAGTATTAACCACGGTACAAGACCTATTATTATTATTAACCTATTCATTTTATGAAAAATGAAATGAAAATTTTTAAATTTTTGCTTATATTCATGTTTCCAACAAAACTTTCTGTCAAACTTAACTACATCAAACCAAACAAATTTTCTTGCGAAAGTTAACTATTACAAGTTTATGACGTCATCGTCACAAACCTCTTTAAACGCTAACAAACCTAGTTTATTGTAGTGTTTATCGCGAAAAATCGCCTCTTGCATTTCTTATCAGTTCGGCTAGTAAGCAGTTTACGTTCTGGATATAACGTGACAACCGTTTTGAAGCAAACCTTTCTTAATTTCTGATTTGTTATTAACATTTTCGAATTGGTTCTTCGGAAAAAACACCGTCCAGATTAATAATACTCAAAATTTAGCATTATCTGTTAAGCCATCAACTTCAAAGTAAAAATTATTGTTGTATAAAATCAGGAATAATGTGTTTTTGCTTCAAAGGGTACCATATATGTGTGTTCTGAAAAAGAACATGTACCAGATAGAAACTCAGTTTATAGTTCTGATAGTTGCAGTTCTTCATCATTAAAATCTGCAAAACATTATGAAAAAGGTAGAAAATTTAATATAAATTTACAATTCAGTGAATAAAGGTTTTTTAGACTGGTGAAATGTAAGGAATTTATTAATCAGGAATGCAGCCTTAAAGAAATTTTTATTACTCCAATATACCGACGTTTCGGCACACTCTAGTGCCTTCCTCAGAGTTAATTTTAAAAAGTTGGTAAAATAATAACACATGTAAAAAATATTTTTAAATCTACATAACAATTTTAATTTTACAATTTTTGTTAGTATGTAGATTTAAAAATATTTTTTACATGTATTATTATTTTACCAACTTTTTCTAATTATCTCTGAGGAAGGCACAAGAGTGTGCCGAAACGTCGGTATATTAGAGTAATAAAAATTTCTTTAAGACTGCATTCCTGATTAATAAATTCCTTACAATACAGTATTTATTGTCGTGCATATTATTTTAGATTTGAAGAACACAATCATTAATAAAAGAATTAAGCGCGTCTACGTTTTTACCGAATTCCTAGAATACTCTCGATTTTACTTTTTTTGCATTCCACTCTTTTCCTCACTACTAGAGCTGCCTGAAACCAGCTCGAAAGTCGTACTTTGCCGCATCCTAGCTTTGCAATGTCATTTTGAAGTTGAAAAATACTGTAAAAGTGTTTTCGTTGCGAGTAAACTGTCAGATTATTATTGACTTCAAGATAATGTTTTTATAAACATTTAATACTAGAGAAAAAATATCGTATATGTGCCTTTTTAAAATTTTATAAATTAATTTCTATCATGAGACATAACCGTGTAAAGCGAGGTGTAAAGTTTGCATAAAATAGGATTTTTTTTTAATTTTTCGGAATTTTTATATTCATGTACAATTTTTTAATCAAAATTTTAAAAAGGCACATCTGTAGATCCATTCTTTCTCTATTAAATCCTAGTTGAAATAAATTTTACCATTCTTGTACTGACCACAAAACACTCGCTACGTTAGTACATTTTATGCTGGATTTTAGGTAGTAGACGGGCCTCTTAAGAGAGAAACACAATATTTCGGAAAATGCATAATCTCAAGTTATGGTAAATATTTTTACAGTGAATTAACCCTTAAGTGATATCATGTTTTTAGTCGCTCATAAAGAGTAGTGTTTCGGTCGAGACGAGAAATTTTGTCGAATCTCATCTCGTCTCGTCTCGAAATTCCTCGTCTCGGCGAGACGAGAAAGCTTTTTGAAAAAGAAGGTCGAGACGAGACTTGTATGTCGAGATTCTCGAAAATCTCGATTCTCGACATTTGGCTCGAGATTTCTCGACAAAATCGATCATTTTTAAAAACTTTTTAAAACCATGTATTATCAAGATTTTTTTTCTTAATAATTAAACAAAATAATAGCTGTTGGTAACGATTTTTGATTAGCGTTAAATCTTACGTTAAATCTTTTTATGAGAGTATTAATATTACTCTTCTACTTATATTCAATCAGTCTTGGCAGATATTTAAATGGAGGGTTATACATGCGCAAAAATACAAAAATATTAACATTTTTACATATAAAAAATAAATATAGTAGGTATTTAAAAAAGTCGAGAAGTCTCGACGAAATTCTCGGCCGAGACGAGACTTAATTGTTCGAGACGAGACTTGATTTTTTTCATTCGAGACGAGACGAGACAAGGTGATTTCTCGTCTCGTCTCGACAGAAACACTAATAAAGACTATGATGGGGTGTGTTGTTACCCCATTTTAAATAGGTATGTCATTGTGGCTTCTATAACAAATTTTCTTGCAGGTTAGAAAAATTCCATCTGTCACTTAGACACTCTTCATGACGCATAAGAATAAAACACAATGATAACAGGCATGCGCTGTTAAACGTTCTTACATAAAACAACAACAGCGCGTGCGTACTCTTATACGTTAAGAAGAGTTGCATATATATAAACCAGCCTTTACACCAGTACTCCAGTGTTTACTTCACAACAATTGTGTGCGTCTAAACTATAGGTCGCTGCTTGGGACATACAAAATCAAAGCTAAAAGTCAGAGTGTACGGACCCGCTGTGTAGAAAACAAAATGTGCACTAGTGACAATTTTCACGTAAGTTTGTAAATAAAATAATGTGTAGGTAATTGTGTAACAAAAAACAAAATGTGCACTAAACAAAAACTAAACAATCATATGATTTAAAGGCTAAATTAATCTACATTAATTATTCTTTTATTATCCTTTACATCCAGAAATAACCACCATTTATTGTAGCTCCTGATGAAGACGCATGTGGCGTAGAAACCGGTAGAGGTTGATTTAAATAAACTGTGTGACTGAATTCCAGTGATTTCTTTTTCCTTTAAACATTCCAGCCAAGAAAATCATATACAATAATATCTACCTACTAATGAATGTCTAATGACTAGAGACCGATTCGTAAGCATTTTGCTTACGATTAATATTAAAAGCATCAAGAGAAATTTGTGAAATGTTCACGAATTGTGTAAAATGTGAAAGTTTTTTATGCTTATTTTGCTTTTTTCCGATTTATGTGTTTATTTTAAATTTCCAAGCTTATTTTCAGCTATTGTACTTATTTTAAGCTAAATTTTTGGTTTTGTGTTTATTTTGAGCTATTGTTAGCGATTATTTTTTTAGTTTTCGCAGAAACTTTCATGCTTTTTTAGTATTTTTTAACTTTTTTGTTTTTTCTTTTAATGCTTTTTTGAATACATTTTCGTGCTTTTAAGCACTTTCTTCGTATTTTTAATTCATTTTTGAATACATTTTCGTGCCTTTTAAGCACTTTTTTCGTATTTTTAATGCTTTTTTGGATACATTTTCGCACTTTTTTAAGCACTTTTTTTCGTATTTTTCATGCTTTCACTAAATACTAATGACGTACGCTACACTCCAGTGGCCCAATATACAGGTTGGTGGAGGTGAAATGCGAACATAGGGAAATATATGACAATGGAGTTATCATGTTAGGCATCTTGATATACGTGGAATAAGTACTGTCAATGTCAAAGTAGCTGTCATATTATTGAAATTTTTATTTTCATTAAAATATTTTCTTTGCATAATAATGTATGTGTACGAGCAGAACGAGAAAGTTTACACGCACTTTAATATTTTATTATTATTTCTGTTATTGATTACTCTTTTTGCCACACAAATTCACATTACTTCGTTTTGTGACACTACTACAAAATATATCAAGATACCTGGCATGAAAGTTCGACTGTCATGTATGTTCCCTATGTTCGCATTTCACCTCCACCAATCTGTATGTCTACTACAAGTTAACTACCCTTAACTTTGCGAATTAAAAAAAAAACTTTTTGTTTCATGATCAGAACGTCGTACGGTATATACCCTTTATTTTTTGTCCTAAGTTGTGGAACAGCCTATATTATGCCATTAAAATGCATGCACGAAGTTGTGAATGTGCGAGTTTGTTAATGTACTAGTTTATTAGATTGTTCTACCTGTATAACAATAATTAGTAAAGTAGAAGTTGTGTTGGTCAATCCTAAATCTAATTGAATATTTATTTGTTCATCTCTATTTATAATAATTTATGTAAGTTTAGTAAATAATGAAATAAAAATTGTTATCATTTACAAAACAATCGTGTGATCTGAGGGTTAAATTAACTTCATGTACAATAATTATTCTTTTAGTATCTTCTACATCCAGAAATAAACACAGACATTTTGCAAACAATTCCTGACAATGATCTGCCACTTCTTCGCGATATCTTCAGATCTAGATGGCCATACGCCATTCAAGCTTGGACTTTTGTTAACCAGCTGATACTGTGGAAACAGCTGAACCCTAAACTGGGTGTGAGGTTCACTAGCCCTGAAGGAAACTGGCGAGATGGTACATTCGTTGCCATTATGACAGTAAGTAAATAAAATCAACTGAAACATTCAAAGTTATCTTTCGAGTTATTTTAGGAGTTTAAATATCAAATTTACTTTTTCACTTTGGAAAGAAGTTGTGAAAGATTGTGCAGAGGTCTAAGAGAAACTAAAATAATAGAATGGAGAAAAGGGCCTCATGTTATTGCTATCCATGCAGACCAAGACGAGAAAGTTATGGAGACTTTGAAAACAGTTTCTGGAGAAATTGAGTCTGGTTTTGAAAGCTCTTGCTGGTGGCTGCCTAAAGAAATAGCATTGAATTTTGAAATAAAGTAATTATATTTTTATTATTTTGTTAATATATAACTATGGTTCTGACAACTCAGGTTCGAGTCCAGTCAGGTACTGCACAAAAATCTTTTCTAAACACACATAATTTTGCAAATCTACATAAATAATATTAAAATTTTGGTTAGTAGTCCAGGGAATTTATAATTTCACTTCGGACAAACTGCAACAAAAGCTTTCTCGACGGAATCCAATACAGAAAAATGTGCTTTTTAACATATCAAAAGTTTCCGGAAATCACCGCACCGGAAGCCATTGAAATTTTGAAAAAATGACCGCTATTTCTGGTTTTTTTAAGTTTAACTCATCCTTAGCTTTAGCATCCTGAAATAACAGCTGAATAAACACAAAAATTACTAAATTTTATCTAGTTTTACTTGAAGAAAATTTCCAATTTGTGACTAATTGAGAGCCTGAAAAAAAAAGTTAATACTGAAAATAAATATTTCAGTGGTGAAAATAAAAATAATAAGTAATTATTTTTCAGTTGTCCTGATAATGTAATTCTAAAACCACTATCTGCAGAGGATTCGATTGTAATGAATTCAATATGGCCGCACAAATTTCCAGGTTCCGAAAAGTACCTAGCAAACATAATATCTAAAAACGGGGGATTTGGAGTGTTTACCCCTGATTCCCCCCCTGTTTTATGCAGCTGGGTAACTATCAACGATTATGGGGCAGTTGGCGTCTTACAAACATTAGAAAAATATAAACAAAAAGGATATGCAGCTTTGTTACTTAAACTGTTATGTAAAACTATTGCGGAAAAAAATTATTTAGACTCTGTTGCGTATATCGTTAGGAAGAATATTGTGGTTCAAAGTTTGATGAAAAATCTAGGGTTTAGGTTTAATAATCATGGAAGATGGGTACAATTTAAATTGTTAGAAAATAGAACAATTAGATCTAAATTATAATAATTACTGATTGGATAATGTTATACACGTGTTACTATTTTATAATTGAATATTTCCTAATTATACAGGGTGATTCATAAATTTGTTTATATTTCAATGCCCAACTCAGTTTCACGAAACTGAAATATTTTTCCCTCCCGCGCGGGAGGAAAGCAAGTGGGTTCTTCCCGAGCGGGAGGAAAACACGGTATTCTTCCCGCTATGATTTCGAGACCCTCGTGACGTAAAATATTGTGTGTCCCACGGGAGGGAAGGCTATTCCTAATAGCACGCTCCCTCCCTAGGTGCACAAAATACTATTACGTCACTCGGGGACGGAAAGCAGTGTTTTCCTCTTGCTAATGGAGGGAGGGATGCTAGTTTTCCCTCTCGCGCGGGAGGAAAGCAAGTGCGTTCCTCCCGCATTTCAAAAATTAACAAAATATTCGAACAATTTTTTTTTTAATTCTAAAATTATTATATAAATCTTTTATTTCTGAACTATGAACTGCATGTTCGGGCAGTTCGTAATTGTAATATTCATAGGGCTTGTGGTCTGAATGTTGCCTGCCTGATATCCATCCCTCGTGACGTAAAATATTGTGTATCCCAAGTGAGGGAAGACTATTTCTCCCTTGGGCGAAGCCGGCGCCCTCGCTCGGGCCGCCGATTTACTCGCAGGAGTAATAGCACGATTCCCTCCCTAGGTGCACAATAGTTATTTGTATCACAAGGCCAGAAACAGACCTTTTGCAAGAGCGAGTATTTTTGACACGAGCACTAGCATAACAGTTTCTGGACGTGTAATACACAATATTTTATGTGCCGATTTCATTACAAAAATATAAAATAATTATACATAACCTAAAAAATTGTGCACTGAATACTTGCATTTGAGCTTAAAATATATTTATTTTAGTTTACGATTTACGTCTAAAATTTGTCAAAATCTTGTTAATTCTTGTAAAAAAAATATTCAACGCATAAAATTGACATCTGCTTGACAACTGTAGTAATATCAAGATGCCAACCTATAACTTCCGGTTGTTTGCCGGCCTAGGCTGGCAACAAAGAGTTTCTGGCGGATTTTGAGATATGGAAAACTAGCGATGCCGACCGGAGGCATATAAAATACTATTTCAAAATTCACAATTTAAAGCATTGTTCATACGGCGATCTTTGGAGATTCTACGGAGATTCAGAATCCTGAAAAAGAAGAAGTTTTTTTCGTTCTAGTGAGAAATATTTGTTAAATTGCGGTGTCGCTAAATTGAATCTTCAATGATTCTTGGCTTTAAACAGTTTTGGGTCACTTAAATTTAAGAATTAAAAAAAATTGTTGCATGGTCAGTACCTAAGTTGAGTATTTTGCAACTAAAATACAGGATAGGTATACCCAACCTGTGTAAAAATTTAAGGGTGTAGTATTGGACGCACTGATCATGAATCAAAAAGAATGTTGTTGAAATTCGCAAATTCAAATATGGGTCCAAGCAAATGAGACATTCTGTAAATACCTACAAATTTCATTTTTTCTTGTTTGTAAAATTATTATTACATTAATATAATTACGCTAATAAATATTGCATAACAATTGTTTAACTTGTTTTGTATTTAAATGTGACAACCTGTGGTACCCAAAATAATTATTGTTTTGCAAACTACTGTTAATTTTACGAATTTCAACAACAAAAATTGATTCGTGATCAGTGCGTCCAATACATCCTGCATCAATCTGCATTAATAAGCATTTAATGATCGGAATTTTTAGTTTAATTGTCAAATTATCTTAACATGGTAACTATAATATTTTTGATATTATAATTATATACATAGGCGTAGAAATATAAACTGCAAGTTGGAGTAATAGATAATAATAATATAATTAATGTATATGTATGCAGATACTCTCCACTAACATAACAACCATGAGTTCCAGTGAGTTGACAGCTGGTAACCGCACACACGGTAAATATAAATTTAGTGTAATAGTGTAAACGAAGGTTTAATCTGCAGTAAACGAACAAACATTTATTATACAGGGTGTTCAATTTAAGTGGCGCACCATTGCTATCTCGAGAAGTATAAGAGCTACAAAGTTGTTTAAATTAGCAAACAATTTCTATTTTATATGACTACTTTAATGAACGAAACAAAAAAAATTTAGACCAGTGGTTCTCAAACTACGGGGTGCAACTTTCTTATTTCAAATGGGGACCTATTTTTTTATTTGCTTATACGATTCAGTATTTTTTTCTGAATTCAACGAGATATTAGTTTTATACCCTGACATAAAAAAAACATGAGAAAAACGCTATTGAAAATTATGATAATTAAATTGTAATATAAATAAAAATAAAAATAATTTCACTAAAAATTTTGGTATATTTTTTGTTATCGCTAAAAATTAAAAACTTGCTCTACGGCACTGACAGAAATTTAATCTCAGTTAATAACATCAACATGATTATTATAATTATTATGTAGGTATTTGTTAAACATAACACTTGATTATAAAAGTGTACGGAAAAAACTTTACTGTTTTAATGTAAAAGCTGCGCTAAAAGTGTGTGCTTGACAATATTTTTATTTGAAATATAGGTAAGTTAATATTTATCTCTACACAAATATTTTCATTGTTTTTATTTGTAAAAGTAATAAATATTTTGTTATTAACAATATTGAATATTTTTAAATAATATTAGCTATAAAGAGTTTTGATACATTATTATTGTTTGTTTTGACATTTTAATCCTACCATATCAAAAAAAATTGCCTCACATAGCGTAGATAAGAGTGTTTAAAAAGGGTTCTACTTTTCAATTAACCTTTATTTTAGCGATGGAGACCACAGATATTTTACAAGTACTACCAGACAGCAAACTTCCAGAACTTAAAAAAATTCTTGAACAAGACTACCCAGAAAATATTCACGTTTTTAATTTTATTGATACTACTATACAACTAAAAAAGAGCCGTCCAAACGAAAATTATGTTACTATATACTGTCCAGATGGAGATTTCTCTGATGGGACCTTTATAGCAGTAATTGAAGTAAGATTACTAGATTACTTAAATTATTTTTAATTAGATCTTTCACATCTTTTGCTACACACCTGTACCTATTGAATAAAAAAAATATTTATTAATGAATGCAAATACCTAATTAATAAAAATAGTTAAGTGCGTACCGTAACCGACTGTGGTTGTGACAACTCAGGTTCGAACCTGTACCATAGGTACACTCTACTCCAGAAAATAAAATTCCAGAATATTCATACACAGGAAATGCATAAGTACACAAGAAAGTTCAAATCTAGAAAATTTATTACATAAAATGGGAATGGATGTATCCCTCTAAAATTAAAACACTGCTTAGCCCAAACACTGTCTAATGCATTTCTCTAATATTCAAAACCTGCCTTATTTAAATCTATAAAATGGCGGATCCCAAATGATGCATTTCTCTAAAATTCAAAATCTGCCTTAACTCACTCTCTAAAATGGTGAGCCCCAAATGATGCATTTCTCTAAAATTTAAAACCTGCCTTATTTAATTATCTGTGATGGCGAATCTCCGAATAATGCATTTCTCTAATATTCAAATCCTACCTTATTCAATTGACTAATTTATGTCAAAAAACGGAGTTCTGTTGGACTCAAAAAGGGTTTTGTTAGCATAGATTAGTTTATGTCAAAAAAATGGATTTCTGTCGGACTCAAGAAGGTTTTTGTTAGCATAGATTAGTTTATGTCAAAAAAACGGAGTTCTGTTGGACTCAAGAAGGGTTTTGTTAGCATAGATTAGTTTATGTCAAAACAGACTCAATTTTGGTAAAAATTAAATAAGACTGGTTTTGAATTTTAGAGAAATGCATCAGTCGGGGATCCGCCATTTTAGTAAATTGAACAATGCAGGATTTGAACATTAGAGAAATGCATCATTCGGAGGTCCGCCATTTTAAAGAATTGAACAAGGCAGGTTTTGAATTTTAGAAAAATGAATCATTTGGGAAGCCGCCATTTTAGAGAATTGAAAAGGCAGGTTTTAAAGATTATAGAAATGCAAAAGGCTGTGTTTGAGCAAGGCAGTGTTCGCAGATTATAGGATTTTGAATACCTAGCCAAAAATTTTTAAAATTAATGATATCTGAATTTCCGAAGTTCATTGTCACAATAATATAAAACAAAATCGTTCCGTTTATGAACTCGTCAATGAGTAATGTATCCAGATTAGTGTATGGTGTAAGGTTTGATACAAAGATCGATAAAATGTATGATTCAATGCAAAAAACCAAACACACCACTAACTGGGATACAAGACTCGACACTAGGTTGATCACGACGCGTTTCGATCTTCCGATCATCATCAGGTTTTTACTAGTAACTTGAGGATCTTAACTGAAACTTTACTGTCATTATGTCAGTTTGACATTAAATTAAAAATTGGTTAAATTGTCCTTTTGAGTGTAAATATCCAATTAATAAGGTAAATAATACATATTTATTAATATTAATTGCAAATTTAGTGAATATAACAAGTTTCTATATTGTAAAAAATCTGACGTGGACACCACATGACTTCCTTGTACGCCTTGTGTGTTCATACTTTTCTTAATAACTAAAATGTAGAATAATATAAAAAATTATTTTAACTTAATACTAGTATACTCACAAATATATTTTAGTCATTTTATTTAAACTGCAGAAGAAGATATAAAGCATATTTTACTATTGTCACTGTCATGTCATAAACATTTAAATTTTACGTAGTAACAAATGTTAATCGATCATGGACTACAAGATACCGAAATACTAAATTATAAATGTATACTTTAATTATTCTTAAATGATACCAGATACAAAAATATTTATAAAATAGGTACCGATTGTAGGTAATAATCACATAATCTTTCATTTAAAATAAAAAAAATTGTCTTAAATTAAATATTTATCGAATTTTTTTAAAAATTTACTACTTCCGGTTTGTAGATTGAAACCAAAAATAGAAGGTGCACAACTAGATGCTATAACAGTCCTAAATACAAAATTTCAACTTTCTACGTCTAACCGAATTTGAGTTATGCGACACACATACGTACATACGTACAGACGTACATACGTACAGACGTCACGACGAAACTAGTCATAATGGATTCAGAAAAGGTCAAAACGGATATTTCCATCAAAATCTGAAAACCGAAATTTTTCGCGATTACAATACTTCCTTATTACTCCGTACAAGGAAGTAAAAATTCAAAAATAGAGTGGCGGTGTCATTGCGATTTTCTTACTGAATAAGCACTCGTGCATTAATTCTTGTCCAGGAAATTTTTTATCGTGTATTCCAACAACGTAATTAGCTCTCGTGTACCACTCGAGCAAATTAACACGTTGATGGAAAGCACTCAACTTTCCAGAAAGAATTAACGCGCGTGTGATATTATAAAGCCAATTTTACATTGAGCAAGCGCAACGGGCAACTGCAATCTTCAAGTCAGGGTTGAACAAGAAAATTGCAGAAGACATTTTTTTCATTTTACACTGAGCAACATCAGCAACATGCAATTACTTATTTAATGTATAAATTTATTAATAAATTTACCAATATTTTGGTACTATATTATGTCAACTTAACCTCTTGGATTTGTTGTATTGTATATTGTTGGAAAATAAGGATAGAATGGCATTATAACCACTAACGCACTGACTTTCAAACACAAATTAATCTTTTTGACGTTTATGGTCAGTTGGTAGCATCATAACGAACTAAAAATAACTAGAAATAACTGTGAATTGCCTGCAAGCCTTAGAAAAATTAGAACATGTTCTATTCCATGCAACCGTTGCCTCAAGATTGCTTTTGCCTGTTGAGCTTGCAATTTCTGTATTACACTCATTCAATATTGAATCAATTTTTCAAAAGTTGCACTTGCATCTGCAATATTGCTCAATGTAAAATGGACTTAAGGGGCTATACTTCTTGAGTGCAATAAGAATCAGAATTCACGATTCTGGCTATATTGCTCAAAATAAAAATCTGAAATTTTACATTAGTAACGACAAAGCATTGTTGAATTGAAAAATTCAAACTATATATTGTTCCGACAACAATTAGAGATAAAAAGAAATTAAACACTAGAATTTCGTGAGGATCTCATGTATAAACTATAAAAGTTATCATTGAGTAGAACATAGATGTAAAAAGGGCGGAAAAACAATAAAACTATAATTTTATCAACAGAATTGCCATAAATTATATCTAAACTTGTACAATTTTCGCCGAATTTCGCATAATTATAAAAGCCAAACTAATTACATTAATTAAAGATTTTGAAGATTCCGCACTTTTAGTATTCTTCCTTAATCTACATACAAAAATTCAACATCATACGTATAACAGTATTAGATTGAGATCCTCACAAAAATTACTCCTTTTTCAATGCGTATTATTGGATTATTGCCATGCAATAGGCTCTTAAGTGAAAATTCTAGAATTTTATTTTCTGGTGTTGAACTCATTCCCTACACATTTCACTTTAATTGCACAAAACTCTTCATTGTAGTGTACTCTCCACTAACAACCATGAGTAAGTTGACGACTGGTAACTGCACACACGGTATAATATAAAGGATGATTCACAAATTCGTGCATATATTTTAATGTTATATAGTACCTACTCAACTTACTGATCATGGAAAAAAAAGAATAGTTTGTTGTTTATATTAATTACTTAATAAAAAATATTTTAGATGTATTTTTACAATGTATTAATCTATACCATGGATAAATCGTTGAAAAGACTAGAAAAATCTTTAAGAGAAACGAAAAAAATTGAGTATGATAAAAAACCTACATTTTGTACTCTGAATCAAAAATATTTTGATATGGCGTACAAAGTTAGAAATAAGATAGGACTACGTTTTCCTGATGATGTACCAATTAATGTTTGGTGGTTGCCAAAAGAAAAGGCCTTAGAATATGAATACAGGTGAATTATACTCTGTTTTTAAACTAAGAGGAGTTAAAACATAAGTTATGTACTTGTGATTGGATGTAAATAATTTAAATTTTTGTTTCTGTCAAAATTTAATTCGGAAATTCATTCTACAGAATGTATTATAACTTGGAGTACCTACAGTTTGAAATATTGATTACAGATTAATTTTTTGTTTTCATAAATACGTAAAATAACAGAAAGTTTTCTTACAAAGTCTATTATTATTTATTAGTATTGGATTTAAAACCAAAATAAAATTAGAGTCATTCACCCACTACACAATTTTCGTTAAATTATTACAATATCGAAGAACGAAAATACGAAAATGGCTATTAAATAACGAGACTGCGCACGCAGAAGGCGTCCTAGAGGGGCATGACGCATGAGGGGAAACGAAAGCAGCGTTGGATAGCTGGAAGTGTCTACTATTCCGGTACGAAAACACGGTTTTGTCGCTGTAGTAGTATTTTTTCTATAAAGGTTAGAAACGAACGTGTTTTCTTCTCTTACCGATTTTCGCTTCACCTGTCCATCGACTCTAACCGGGTTTCTTTTATAGCAGACTTGATCTTCGGAAATAGAAAATAGTCACAGGGTGCTAAATAAGGCGAGTACGGCGCGTGTTCGAGCACTGGAGTACCACTAGCGGCTAAATAACGCTTCACAGACAGCGCGTTATGGGCAGGTGCGTTGTCCTGGTGCAAAATCCATTGTTATAATATACATTGTTATCGGCACGAAAAGAAAACACGTTCGTTTCTAACTTTTATAGAAAAAATACTACTACAGCGACAAAAACGTGTTTTCGTACCGGAATAGTAGACACTTCCAGCTATCCAACGCTACATTCGTTTTCCCTCCTCCCCCTCTAGGACGGCTTCTGCGCGCACAGTCTCGTTATTTAATAACCAGACCTCGTAGTATATTGTGTATCAAATAATGTCGAAATTAACATGAGCATGTACTCTATATACGTACTTACATTTTCATTAATTCACATGCATTATAATGACATTTCACTTTGACACATAAATATTATTTGTTTTTGATGAATAACGCGGTATCCTCGGCGGTATCATAGCAACAGATAGGTAACATGCATGTTTAAATCATTACGATACGCTCATGCTGCATCTTCGATTAACATTCCCACACGGCCGTTCTACTGTTTGTAAGATGACATTTTCGAAGAGTGCAGTGAATGTCAAAAGTACGAATTTCGGTGGTAGGTGTAGAAAAAATACAATTTAGATGATTTGAGACATTGAAATTAAAGTTTAACAAATCCTAGTGAAAAGTCAGGATTCTTAAAGCCCTGTTCACACATAGATTCTTTGAGGGATCTTTCATTATTTTGAAAACTGGAAAAATATAAATTTACTTTTTGAAGTTTGAAGCTACCAATGAATTTGAAATTCTTCTTTTACAATACTCATTGAAATTTGACAGCCAATTCTCACCAAGATTGTTTTTCTCAGAATTGAGAAGCAAGAAAGAACCATCAAAGAATCCATGTGTTAACAGAGCTTTAGAGAGTAAAATTTTCTTCTACTTCTCTTAGTTTAAAAACAGACTACAGTAGTTGATAAGTCATTTAAAAACCACCAACTAATTATTAGTATTAATTTTCAGCATACCAGATGACATTTTCGTAGCACCTTTAAACGAATTTCATTCTAAAGAGATGAACGAAGTCTGGTCGCACAGAAGTCCAGGATCTGAAAAATATTTAGCAAAGCTCATAGAACTCAATGGCGCAATCGGTCTGTTCTCTAAAGAAAATAACGAATTATGCGCTTGGGTCCTTAAAAACTACTTCGGCGGACTGGCAGCGTTGCAAGTGGCAGAAAACCACAAAAGAAAGGGTTATGGCTCCTTGGTTGTTAAAATATTCTCTAAGATCATTGCAGAGGAAGATGGCTATGACATTTCAGGATTTATTTTTCTCAATAATTTTGCTTCGCAAGGAATGTTTAGTAAATTAGGGTTTAGAAAAATTACGCCTATTTTCTTGGCTTGAAATTTGTTAAGTATTTACGTGAAGTATTAATTTTATAGCGAGTTTAACACATAATCTTTTGGCGCAACTATTACAAAAAGTTGACATTGACGTCCACAATTCAGGCCGCGAAGTAAATCACATTTCGCGGCCGCGTTGCTATAAGTAACGGCCGCGAAGTCATTGAGTTACTGTCAATGTCAGATATTTTTAACAGTTGTTATGAAAATAAAATGTGTGTTTGTAATTATATGCAGTGCAGGTGCACAAAAATATTGCCTATAACTCTTCTACAAAATGTGTTTAGTGTTCTCGAGAATTTTTAATCATCGGCCAAAAAATTCTGTCGGACGCTAAACACTCATTTCGCAGCCTAGGTCTCGTATTTCTTAATTGGTCCAATTAAATTAATATAGATATAATAAATAACAATAAATAAATATTAGTTTAATTCAGGGTTGGCCTGATTTAAATCAAAATGATTTTTTTGAAAAAAATCATATCA
Source organism: Agonum fuliginosum (assembly GCA_947534325.1). Classification (NCBI taxonomy): domain Eukaryota; kingdom Metazoa; phylum Arthropoda; class Insecta; order Coleoptera; family Carabidae; genus Agonum; species Agonum fuliginosum. The sequence continues at coordinate 6,624,571 of OX384045.1, read as the reverse complement.
TTTTTTGATTTTTTTCAAAAAATTAGTATTAATTTAATTATATTTCTGGTACAGAACAAAACAAGTGTCTTAAATCAATTTCAATATTTATTTAATAAATGAAATAATATTAAACAAAAAACAAAATCCATTCAATACGAGAGGGGCAGCCCTCGTGTCGCCGCAGACGAACCCCAGTGTCTAGCCATTAAATGGCCCTATCTGGGAACGATGCTGCATTAGACACATAAAACTTTGCACGATTCCTTTTTGAAATTGTTGCACCTTCGTTGGAATCATAAGTCGAGCGTATAGTTTCAGAAATTCGTGTTAAAACTTGAAATGTGCGATAATAATCCAAACTACATATTTTTTAAAGGAATTTTTCATATAAATGGTTAAATAATAATTACTGTAACTATATTTAGTGCTATAATTAAAGAAAATTTAAAAATCAAAAAATCATGATTAATTCAAAAAAATCAATGATTTTTGATTTTTTTTTTTTAATTATGATTTTTGCCAACCCTGGTTTAATTATATAAATACGTAGGTATTATTAACTTTTATGCAATAAAATGGTCTCAATTATTTATAAATTCAAAATACAGGAGAGGATAGTTTTTAAGAAATATCATACCTATGTGGCGACCTGAAAATCTGTCAAATGCTACTTCGATTTATGAAATTAATGTTTTATATTATATTTTGTAAATATGTGAGTTAACTTAGTAAACAAAAATTATTTTAAAAAAATATATATTTTTGATGTAAAAATTAATATTTCTTAAAGTATTATTGTTCTATATTTTTTATATTACATGAGACTTGAAGCATCCAAGTCCATATTGGAGTATGTGGCGACCTGTCAATCTGTCAAATTCTACTTCGATTTATGAAATTAATGTTTTATATTATATTTTGTAAATATGTGATAGAAAAATAAATATTTCAAAGTATTATTGTTCTATATTTTTTATATTACATGAGACTGAAGCATCCAAGTCCTTACCTATACCGGATGTTTCCTGAAATAGGCGCACCCCCCAAAAATTGCATTTTTAAGTCATTACATTTATATTATAGGTTTATAAACTACATTCAAAGGCGCATTAAACTACATAAATAATGAATTTTTATTATTTCTTGTTTACCCGGAAGTGACATCAACTTCCTTATTTTAAATGGAACACTCCGTATATTTTTTAAGATTTTGATTCTACATAAAATTCTGAATAAAACCATGTATAGCTACATTTTCGTTGTAGATCTCTAAATAAAATAATACTAAATGATAGAAATAATTATATAGCTACTTAAACAACAATCACATTATTAGTAACCTGAATTATTAGTTATTTTTGTTAATAAACTGACATATTTACTATCATAACATCTGTTTTTTATCATTTATTTCATAGCTAACTAGGAATGATTCGATTTGTTTCTATAATATTTTAATTATTATTTTAATTAGAAATCTACAACGAAAAAGTAGCTTATTATACATGGTTGTATTCAGAATTTTATGTAGAATCAAAATATTTAAAAATATACAAGATGTTCTATTTAAAATAAGGAAGTTGATGTCACTTCCGTCTGTCTAAACACTAAGTAATAAAAATTCATTATTTATGTAGTTTAATGCGCCGTTGAATGTAGTTTATAAACCTATAATATAAATGTAATTGACGTAAAATTACAATTATTTTTTGGAGTGCGTCTGTTTCAGGAAACTCCCGATATAGGTAGTAATTATGTTATGTTATGTAGTTGAATTGTTGAATATTTTGCAATTAAAAACGAAATTTTGAATCACTCTGCCTTAATAACCATTTAATTATCGCAATTTTTAATTTAATTATCTAATTATCTTGACATCATGACTTTAATATTTTTGATATGATAATTATATACATAGACGTAGAAATATAAACTGGAAGTTGGGTAAAAGGAGTAATAGCTAATAATAATAATAAAATTTGAATTTTTTTGCATGATGTATATTGACAGTAGACGTCATTAAAGTTAACAGTTTCTAAAATGTGTCAAAATCATAGCTCATTTTTGCTATAATTTTTTGTTATTTCTACACATATACATTTAAAAACTTGAAATTTTATACAATAACGTAGAAATCTGCATACTTTAGTATAATGTTTTATTTAAATTTTTTGAATTATTTTTAATTAAGTTATTCAACTTTACATCCGAGTGACTATACTTATTACTCCGATAGTAGTGTAATAGTGTAAACTGAGGTTTAATCTGCAATAAACGAAGCAACATTGATTTATTTTAAGCTTTTTAAATTGTAATTTAGTTCCAAAAAGAAATTATTAGTAATTGTAGTACAATTGTTGTTATCGCTTGAAAATTAAAGGTGTACTACGCCACTGACTGAAATTTAATCTCAGTTATAATAACATTATAACATGAACTATGTACCTAGCAACACAGCTGTTACATTGGCAGGACCGATTATTATAATTCTGTATTTGTTAAACATAACACATGATTATAAAAGTGTCCGGAAGAAACTCAAATATTTTAATGTAAAAGCTGCGGTAAAAGTGTGTGCTGTTACATCTACATTGATAATATTTTTATTTCAAATACAGGTAAGTAAGTTAATATTTATTTCCACACAAATATTTTCATTGTTTTAATTTGTAACAGTAATAAATATTTTGTTATTAACAATTGTAATATTTATTGATTATTCACATCATCTGTCATCATTCAAAAAAGATATTGAATTTCACAGCCAATCAAAATGAGTAGACTTAATTATTTTGTACTAGTAAGGTTGTGTGTGTGACTATATTCACTACTATACTTGATTTCTAAACTAGCAATCTGAAGATGGAATGCTAAAACTAATCGTTTTTGATTGGCTGATGTAACACCAGTTTTACACCACACAAACTTTGTAATGTAAACAAACGAATGTTCTCCATCTTGTCTCGTCAGTGACTGTATCGAGTTTGCCCGCTGATAGGTTAAATTTAATTTTTCCGGCAAAAAAATCTAGTGATATTTTTCTCGTATTTGCACAATGTAAATACGGCTCAGCGAGACAACTTCAGATTGCTCCTTTTAGTTTAGAAATCAAGTATAGTACCTACTTTTAGTTTTAAAAAATGAACATTTTTATTATAATCTATATTTCTCATTTTTATTGCACCATTTCTATCTCTGGATTTTCTTCAAAGGTCTAGAACATTTTTCACTTGAAATTCATTATTTTATTTGTAAAGAAACATCAAAATACACATAAAACACATTTGACATTACGTCCAAATTTTATCAATTTATTTGTGTTCTGAAATCATGGATACCTGCATTTTTGCCATCTTAATTTGAAACTGAATCTAATTCAATTAATAATCTCTTGAATACCATTCGTAGTCATAGTTATGTAGATTATTTTTCTAGTAGTTATTTTATACACTCATGTACTACCTTGTGCCTGGATATGAATATTACTCGTGCTGCGCACTCGTAATATTCGTAATACTACCAGAAAAATAATCTACATAACTACGACTACTTATGGTATTATAAGTGAATATTTTTAAATAATGTTAGCTGTAAACAGTTGATATATTATTATAGTTACCAACTGTTGTCATTTTAATCGTACAATATTAATAAAATTTTGCTTTCGACATAGCCGTAGATAGGTAGATAAGAGTGTGTAAAAAGGGTTCTACTTTTCAATGAACCTTTATTTTAGCGATGGAGACCACAGATATTTTACAAGTACTACCAGACAACAAACTTCCAGAACTTAAAAAAATTCTTGAACAAGACTACCCAGAAAATATTCACGTTTTTAATTTTATTGATACCACTATACAACTAAAAAATGACCGTCCAAACGAAAATTATGTTACTATTTACTGTCCAGATGGAGATTTTTCTGATGGGACCTTTATAGCAGTAATTGAAGTAAGATTACTTAAATTATTTTCAATTATATATTTCACCTTTTTTGCTACACACCTGTACCTACCTAATAATAATAGTTAAGTGCGTAACGTAACCGACTGTGCTTGTGACAACTCAGGTTCGAACGTGTACCGTAGGTACACTCTACTCCAGAAAAAAATTCTAGAATAGAAACATTTTGACATGTTGCCTGAAAAATGTTGCCGGAAACTTCAAAGTTTTAACGGCGCCTATAAAAATGAGGCGTTTTCAGGCAACATTGTGAAGTGCAACTAACTTCTTATTTGTCAAATCGTCAAATGTGTCATGTGATCATAAACATATTTATTGTTTTTTTTTAAAAATCTCCATTTTCTGGAAACTTTTTTCAGGAAACTTGTCAAAATGTTTCTCCGTGTAGGTACACTGGGCATTACATAAAAAATCCTGTAGTAAAATATTCATTCACAGGAAAATGCAAATCTAGAATTTTATATAGATTCGGCATAAATGTATACATAGCTGCGGATACAAACACAGGAAGATGCAAATCCAGATCTAGAAAACTAGTTTGTTTCATCAATACCAATCTAATATCATTCTTGAGTGCCACATACTTGGTTTTACCTATAACTTTTCTAGATTTGCATCTTCCTGTGTTTGCAGTGCTGAACAAAATTCTAGATTGAATTTTCCTGTGAATGAATCTTTTGATGCAAGTATTTTATTACTATAAACTTTCTAGATTAGCATCTTCTGGTGTTGAATTTTCCTGTGTATGAAAATTCTAGAATTTTATTTTCTGGTGTTGAACCCATTCCCTACACATTTCACTTTAATTGCACAAAAATCTTCATTGTAGTGTACCTACTCTCCACTAACAACCATGATTAAGTTTGACGACTGGTAACTGCACACTCGGTATAATATATGTCGGGGTTAGCAATCATGTTGATTGTAATAATAATTAATGATAGGAATGCAAGTGTGCTAATGAAGTTATGATCGTGTTTGTTTGTTCGATTACGTTATTATTAGTACACTTGGGCGAAGTCTGTGATTACGTGCTAGATGTGGAATGAGCCGGAGATCGGCAGTCTTGAATATGCTCTGATGCGAGTAGCACGTGCCCAGGAATTGCCACCATTCCTTATCGTCATAGTTGTAGATCACGTTTAACTGGTTCATGACATGAGTGGTGAATGTGTGATTAAGGGTATCGTCTCCACGTAGCTCAACACCGCGTTTGTCCTATGTTAATGCATAGAAACGCTCGCTAAAAATACGGAAAAGCAGTCTAGCAATTTCTACAATGCTCACGAAGTTTTATAGATAAAGCTAAATTTCATAAATTTATTTACAGACGAAGAATGCAACTAGGATTATGCCGAGTTACATTTTCTAATAAATCTCTTAATAATAAGAAAAAGCATGTAAAAAATTGCTTAAAACACACTTTTTCAATAATTTTGTATATGCATTTCAAAGATTTTTTCAGAATTCTAACTGGGCATAATCCTAGATTAATTCTTTCACAAAAATCTAGTACCTGTTTTTCCTTCAAATTTTTAATATGCAATGAGTAAAGCAGAAACTGCTACATCTCTAAACACGCAATATTTTTTTACGAAGACGAGACCCTTAATTGCGCTTTTAGTAGTTTTGTTGTTCACGTAACTGATCATCTATGGTCCGCTCCGCTCTTACTCCGACATATACATCTAAATGTAAACTAAGATTTAATCTGCAGTAAACGAAGCAACATTGATTTATTTTAAGCTTTTCAAATTGTAATTTAGTTACAAATAGAAATTATTAGTAATTATAGTACAATTGTTGTTATGGCTTAAAAACTGACAGTGGCAGAAATTTAATCTCAATCAAAACAGTAACATAAACTATGGATGATTCACAAATTCGTGTATATATTTTAATGGCCTATAGTACTCAACTTACTGACAAAAACAATAGTTGTTTATATTAATTATTAAATAATATTTTAGATGTATTGTTACGATGTACTAATCTATACCATGGATAAATCGTTGAAAAGATTAGAAACGTCTTTAAGAGAAACGAAAAGAATTGAGTATGATAAAAAACCTTTATTTTGTGCTATGAAACAAAAATATTTTGATATGGCGTACAAAGTTAGAAATGAGATAGGTCAACCTTTTCCTGATGATGTACCAAGTAATGTTTGGTGGTTGCCAAAAGAAAAGGCTTTAGAATATGAATATAGGTAAATTATACTCTGTTTTTAAACTAAGAGGAGTTAAAACAAAATTTATGTGGAACACACGCCCAAATAATGTAAAAATTTTAATACTGTCAAAATTTAATTCGGAAATTCATTGTACAGGCTGTATCGTGATCATATCTTGGAGTATATTCGTTAAGGCCAATTAAGGCTATATCAGTTTGAAATATTAAAAAAAATCAGTTTGTGTCAAATTTTGTGTCAAAAAAATTCGCATCTTCTGGTTTTAACATTGTAAAAACTTTGTCTTGAATGTTAATAAAACATACATTTATGTGTGTATTATATTAATAGTTATTTATAATAAAAAACTTAAAATTTGATCAAATTTATATTTTTATTTCTCCTACAAAAAGGCGTGTCATTAAAAAATTGTGTCATAAAAAAATTTCATATGACACACAAATTAGTGGGCGAATCAGCTATTAGCGCAACGTCGTAGATAAAAACCTATTATCGTTAATAAAAAATCTGCTGTGGCCAGAACACGACCTTCTGCCATACCCTACTATTTTTACTACCATACAAATTATAGGTACACGGTACACTGCCCTCCTAAGCACAGAGGGGGTATCTACAGTTGTTTCAGTTTCGAGATAATCGATGTTTTTCACTTAATACTGTAGTAATTTTGTAGTGGCTTGTACATTCCCCTAAGTTAAATGAACGTTTTGACTCTTTCGAGCGTAGATACGGCTTCAAAACCTTAATTTTACATATATTACAACCTCTATAGTTACTAAGCGTTTCTAACTCATTTTTCAAAAAAATTGTAGATACCCCCTCTGTGCTTAGGAGGGCAGTACTTACAAATATATTTCAGTCATTTTGTCAACTGTAGAAGAAGATATAAATGATGTATCACTATTGGCACTGTCACTCTGACACTGTCATTATCAATTAATTGTTCGTAGTAATTGTTAAACAATCATGGTTCATGGATAACAATATACTGAAGTTTCATTACTCTAAATTATAAATAATACTTTAATTCCTAAAGTACTATGACAGAATAATTTACAAAATGCTAAAAATTGTAGATAATAATATATAATCTTTCATTTGAAATAAAAAATATTGCAAGAAACATGAGCATGTAAGAGCATTTCGAATCCATGTGTTAACAGTCAAACTTTTGTTTTACTCCTCCTAGCTCAAAAACAGACTACAGTAGTCGTTAAACCATTTAAAACCACCAACTAATTAGTAATAATTTTCAGCATACCAGATGACATTTTCGTAGCACCTTTAAACGAATTTCATTCTATAGAGATGAACGAAGTCTGGCCGCACAAAAGTCCAGGATCTGAAAAATATTTAGCAAAGCTCATAGAACTCAATGGCGCAATCGGTCTGTTCTCTAAAGAAAATAACGAATTATGCGCATGGGTCCTTAAAAACTACTTCGGCGGACTGGGGATGTTGCAAGTGGCAGAAAACCACAAAAGAAAGGGTTATGGGTCCTTGGTTGCTAAAATATTCTCTAAGATCATTGCAGAAAAAGATGGCTATGACATTTCAGGATTTATTGTTCTCAAGAATTTTGCTTCGCAAGGCATGTTTACTAAATTAGGATTTAAGAAAATTACACCTGTTACTTGGCTTGAAAATTGTTAAGTATTATTACGTGCAGTATTAGTTTGACATATAATCTTTTGGCGCAACTATTTAAAAAAATTGACATTGACGTCCACAATTCAAGTCACGAAGTAATTCACATTTCGCGGCCGCGTTGCTATTAGTAACGGCTGCGAAGTTTTGACAGTTGTTACAAAAAATAAAATGTGGATTTTTAATTATATGCTTTGCAGTTGCACAATAGTTATGTGTGTATCAAGGCTGTAAAAGTGATCTTTTTTGACCGAATCTGAAGTTTGCAGCCGAGGCGTATGCCGAGGCCAGCAATTCAGGTGAGGCTAAAAACACTTTTAAGCCGAGGTGCACACAACATTTTTTAGGTGGCTATCACAAAAATATATAATTTTATGTCAAAAAAAGTTTCTTAGTATCATAAATAATTTTATTTATATAATTTAGGCTAACTAAGTTGTAGGTAATTACTTGTAAATATATTTACCAATTAAAATTAAATAAATTTATAAAGTAAATGCGGCCGTGAAGTAAATGCGGCCGTAAAGTAGTCATTTTGACAGATGTCAAAAAATGTGACACTTTCGGCTGTCAAAGGATACGTAAAACAACTATTTATGCAATAGCCACCTAAAAAAATATTGTGTATAACTCTTCTGCAAAATGTGTTCAGTATCCTAAAGACAGACATTTCGCAGCCTAGGTATACAAATAAGTAAGTTGTATGAACTAAATTTAAAGTCCGCCATTTAATGCATTTTAAGATAAGCCAACTTCATAGTTCCTAATAATTGTTGAGGGCCATAAAGTATAGAGTACCTACATAATTTTAACCGAAAAATACTGCTTTGTTTTGGTCTTTATGTATTATTGACAAATTGCAAAAAAAAATACAGATGAAACCTATATTTTTGTGCCTTTTTGATATTTTTTAATTCAATTATGTTTTACAGAAATAATTCCATATTTATTTTAATGCTGCAATAGTATTTGACAGCTTTATTTAATATTTGATATTAATTTAATACCATGGCGATAAATATAAAATTTTATTTTTTTAATTTTCTGTTTTAAAGCAATCACACTCTGCACAAATAATCTTATTAAATGTTTGAAGGATATCCTGATTTCTGAAAATAATATGAAAATGCAATTATATCTTAATTTGTCCAATTAAATTAATATAGAAATAATAACAATAATAAGTATTAGTTTAATGATATAAAAGACGTAGGTATTATTAACTTTTATGTAATAAAATGGTCTCAATTATTTATACTTTCAAAATACAGGAAAGGATAGTTTTTAAGAAATGTAGTAATTATTATTGATTCCATTGTGCAAACATTAAAAACTTGTCAAGAACTACAACTATTGTTGATTCTACATTTTGAAAACAATATTTTAACATTTTAAGTTGAGTTTTAATTAAATTTTGTGGTGTAACTAGCTATAATAGAACAATTATTAATTATTATTATTAGCAAAAATGTAGTTCTTTTGTTTGTTTGTCATGGACTACTAGATTTGAAAGTCTTTGTTTACAGACTACTAGATAAACAGATGTAGTAATTTAGTTTTAATGGATTACTAGGCATTTAGTTTATTAAAAACTAGGTCAAATTGTACAGTACAATAATTTTACATAAAATAATAAAATATAAAATAGTTTTTTGTATCACGCAACATGCTTTACTCCTATGTACACCAAATAATCGCGTCGCATAACTAATTTATCGATAATCTCTCCATCGAACAAATAAATATCAGTGAATATCATTTGGCAAATGCATAACGAACTAATATGCGTAATTCCATAGCGAGTTAATGAACAATAATTATTTTAATTGCTTATTTGTCTCAGTTAAATTAAATGGAAAGCGCCGGACATGCGCATTCAGCACTTGTTTATCAGATCAAATACGTCATTGAAATGACAGTTTGTTAACGAAAGAAGTGTCAAAACATTGTGGTATTACAAAGAATTAACGATGTCTAATTGCGTCTTATAAGAAAAGAGCTGGTGCTTGTGTAAAATCTGCTGTTACGTTGCATATGCCCACGTTATTAGATTATAATTTAATTTAATTGTGAGCTTATTTTCCTACAAGTTAATCAAACTTCTTTTGTTTTAACTATAAAACAAATTTTGAGTTATGCGTTTGGTGAAACGATAGTGTATTGTTTTTACAAAAGTTAGGTTATCTTAATCATGTTTTCGGAAGAAACAAGTTCAGATTTCTCAACAACCCTTAATAATCCTAACACTACTCTGTCGCCTGTAGAACAAGAGCATTTTTGTAAATTAATACTATATTTGGAAGTTCCAAACAGCAGGTTTGTAAGCATCAAATACTTGTGAATCTTTTATGTCATTGTCTTCGTTTTTAGAGTTCGAATATGGGATATAATCGTCCTAGTTCCAAATGTGTTGTTTATGCTCTTTTTGGGTATAAGATTCAACCGAGCCCGACTAAAACTGCGAGCCACCAACAGTCCAAACTTTATGACAGTGTATTGTTTAGTAATTGGGAACGTTGTAATAAGTGTGATCAGATGTGTTGTTTCCATGACAGTTAGTGCTGCTACGCCCTTTGGAAGTACCTCAGACAAAATATTATGGGTTACAGTTCGGTTTTTCCTTCTTGCCACCGAAATGAGCGTCGTTATTTTTGGCCTAGCCTGTGGTAAGAGTTATCTAACCTCAAACTTTGACATTTGATACGCATTTGTTTTCGTTGACTGCTAGATTTCGTTTTACATAGAGTTCTAGATTTTGATTCTGTTTTGTTTAACGATTAATCAGGTTGCTAGATTTTATTTTTCAGATGTTGGTTGTTATTTGCTACTAGTTTCTTATTTTATTTGTAAAGGCGGCTAAATTTTGATTCTGTTTTGTTTCTTGATTAACCAGGTTGCTAGATTTTGTTTTCAGTGATTTCTAATGGCTTGTTACTGAATATTTATGTTATATACAAACGTGGCTATATTTTGGTTGTGTTTTGTTTCTTGATTAACCAGGCTACTCGATTTTGTTTTTTCAGAGGTTTTTAACGGCTTGTTGGTTGTTATTAGCTACTACATTTTTATTTTATTTGCAAATGCGGCTAGATTATGATTGTGTTTTGTTTTTAAATGCTTGTGGGTTAACCAGGCTGCTTGATTTTATTGTTCAGGGGTTCAGGCGTTATTGGCTTCTGGATTTTTGTTTTATGTACAAAGGCGGCTACATTTTGATTTCTAAGGCTTGTTGGTTCACCAGGTTGCTTGATTTAATTTTTCAGTTGTTTTTTAAATGGTTGTGGGTTGTTTATGCTACTGCATTTTTATTTTCAATGATTAACGAAGTTGACTAATATAAATTATGATTTGTTTGCTATTTGTGATTGTTTTTGCTGGCTATGTTATTATTTATAATACATTACTACTAATAAATAATTTTTCTATTGTTTTGGTATCAAATATTTTAGTTAGTAGTAATACCGTTATAGGTTGATATCATTGTTTACATTAATTACTATGCTTTGTTTTCGTAATCCGGTAGATTACATAAATTAATTTTTGCTTTTTTACGCTACGCATAAATTATTTTTTGACTGAAATATTTTAAACACATTTTTAAAAACCATATTTTGTAACATCTCACAATTTGTTTAATTTTTTCACAAAATTTCTAAATAATTTTGTATTATTGTAATATTGTACAAAAATCTCCCCTACAACCATATTGTGTTATTATAACAAAATGAAATCAATAATTGACAAAAAAATATTTTTAATAAATTTTTAATTTAAATGTTAAACTGACATGTGACAGAAAAACTTGTAGTTATTAATTACTTAAATTACTCAGGCTAGTTGTTAATAATTTCCGGAAAAAATTAATATTACCATGGTTTCTTTATTATAATCAATTCTTTTATTGGCTGTTCTTTGTGTCATGCGATTTTCAGCACAATCAATTAACAAAAATTGAATTTAGAAACTAATTCAATGTTATCAAATAAAATATGAAAAATATTTCAGGCCATCTCGATAGCAGAAGCAGCATACGTCATGTGCTAATCGGAACATCTTTAATATCTCTCGCATATACTATAACTCAAGGCGTACTTGAAATCGTGGTACCAGACGACAGTTTTCACATTCATTCCAAAGATTTCGACCTCTACGGCCATGGTGGAATGTTATTCTGGTTTTGCTCGTCTCTGATATTCACTTGTGTATATCTACTCATATTTATTTTACCGTGGACAAGATTGCGAGAAAGATTGGCCCTTCCAAGTAAGAGAAAACATGGAGTATAAAAGATAGGACTGGAAACTGACGTATAGTATTTTTTAATAAATCGTAGAGTAATGAGTAACTTTAGCTCCGCAAAATCGTAGTGAAAAGTAGAACTTTAGCTCCGCATTTTTCGATCGCTGACGAGTATTCACTGTACGTGATATAAACATTTTAAGTTAAATTATATATAGGTGTTTCATAACTTCGAGTACATACGTAAATGGTATATGTTGTTCGATATGCTGATTACGAATCTAAAAGAATTTTTTTTAATTCGAAAAATTAAGGGTTGTTTACCTAAAACATTTTTTGTAGTACTGCACTGAATTCGTTTTCCTATTAAATACAAACAATAGAAGTAAATAATAGTTATTTGTCCAACTAGAGAGGAAAGCGCTTCTTTTTCCCACTCGAGCTCGAAGTTTATGTCACGAGCGAAGCGAGTGAGGCAATCGAGCAAGAGTGGAAAAAGAGCTTTCCTCTCGTGTTAGACACAACATTTTTTTCACGACATATTTAAAAACAATGTAAATGTAGAAGAAACACATAACTAGAAGTTAGGTTATAACTGCCATCTGTCAGAATGACGTTTGAAAACAACGAAATGCAGCCAATATGCCAAACTAAATTTAAGTTGTAAAATCGTGAAATAGTAGAAAAAAAAAGTGTAAAACATAATAATGGTAAAATAACAGTTCACAGTATATCACTATAAAATCAGAATTTTCAATAAAATAATAAATTTACTTACAATTTTTAAAATATTTCATCGTAAAATAACACTGGTGGTAACACTGCTTACTTTCCTCTCTAGAGAGGAAAAACCTACTTTCCTCACTATTTCACGAGAAGAAAATTGTGTTTTCTCCGCATGTCGTGAAAAAAAGAAATTACATAATACAAACAAAATTTAATTATTTTTGCCACCTAGTGGCAGTGGTAACGAAAAATTTTGGACTGGGAAACATTGATCGCGGAAAAATTCAGATCATAGACAGATTGATTTTAATTATATACCCACCAATTTTGAAAATGTTATGTAGAACATACAGTAGCGTAGTTTCGTCTTGTTATTACAGTACGCGAAATAAGAAATGACCGGGCTTAAGAATTTTAAAATGGTAAACATTAATCGAGCGGACATAGATTATCAGCAATTTTTTTGCAGAAACTGTGTCGCTACCTTGAAATAGTGCATGAAGTAGTCGTCCAGCTCGGTTTATCTGTTGACTCAGTTGCGTTTAGGCGAGTAATAAATTGGCGAACTGTGACTCAGCTCTGTGTAGAACATAGGCACATTCTTTCTTCACGAACAGTATATATTCCTTTCTCCCCAAGACGAGAATTCGTATTTCTCGCAGGTTTCTAAATATCTCTCTAACCTCTTTTCGCACATGAATTCTTTGAGGATTCTTTCATGCTTCCGAATCCTGAGAAAATAATCCAGATGAGAATCGCCTGTCAAATAGCAGCGCAGCTGAATTGAATCTTCAATGAGTCTTGGAAAAGAAGAATTTGTAATAATTCATTGTAGCTTTCATTTTTTCTGGAATCAGAAACATGAAAGAATTCTCAAAGAATCAATGTATGGACAGAGCTTTATAGAGATTAAAATAATGCTAAGATACGGAGTTTCCACTTCTGTCTGTTATGATTCTCGGTTGAAATCAACAATAAGTTGAATCATGTTATAATGTGAGTGTTTTTTAGCAAGGAGAACGTTCTACGTGTACATTTTCTTGCTAATGTTACTGGATTTGGCTCAGTCTGTTGGCGCAGGATTGTTGAACTACGGCGTTGATGAAGGATTATGTGTTGTTGATGTTACCACTGGGTTGTATTTCACGTTGTTGACGCCACTGGTTTACCACAGTTTCCTCAGCGAATTCTTGGGGTTAGTAACAAAACACATTAACAAACAGAAATATTGTTCCGTGTTTATTTTATCTTTTAATATTTTTTATTACATATGCATCATAGTCGATGTTTAAAACACGCAAATGCGTGCAAAATCACGCCGTGTTTTAAAGGTTGCTAGGCAACAAGAATTAAAATTGTAATCAATCTCCTAGGTAACAATATTTTGATACATCACACAGACTACTTTATAAAATGAATCAAAATTAAAATGTTGTTTTCCAGTACTATTTTACAAATTAGGATGCTGATGTTAAAAATTGCGTTTTTCGTAAATCTACCTATAAGAAACAAATTTTATTTTTTCCATAGCTCATGTTATAATTCTACTTTATCGACTATTTTGATTCGATAAAGTAAATCTTTAACCGCAAGGATAGATAAAGTAAAATTAAAATTTGTTTACATTTTTTCTTCAAATTCGTTTTCACACATTTCTGCATTCTCTGTGAAAAAAGTAGGATGATGAATAAAATCAGAAATTGGGTTTTGATAAGAATTTAATTAAAAATTGGCTTTCTTATATTTTTTCTTTCACATGAGCTATAGAAAAAAAATATTATTTTCACATGCTGATAAAATTATATTATCGACTAGAGAAAAATAATTCACAAGCGACTAATTCGCTTGTGAATTAACACTTTGCTTTCGCCGATAAAATATAATTTATCGTCTTGTATAAAAATAACTATTTTAACTTTTTCTTAAATATTTTCCAAGGTTTTACATTTCCTTGGTCCTTTCTTGGTAATTTCAGTTATTATAAAGTAAATTCCTAGTGGTAAATTACCAAAAAAATATATTACCATAATTTACATCTCTATTTTTACAATGCTTTGAAAACCAATATAATTTTAGTAATGAATTTAGTTGATAAACTCAGAGAATAATCTTTACAAATAATTTTAGTGTGACTCAGCCAAGCATCATGTTCAGCTACAAAGCTCAAGTGGACGACACAATGGAAGACGACAATGTATCTCTTCCTCACCAACAGAGCTTCAGTTCTTTGAAAACAGATTCCGATTACATATTCCAGAACAACTGTGTGTACGACAGCACTCAGTTCAGTGGGGTAACCACTCCGATAAACCCTCTATACGCGGCATCTTTGCAAAGTCCGGATAGTATTACTGGATACAGTATCACCAGCAGCCAGAGCCTTGAGATCGGTGGGCCCACACAGGGCTACCAACATAACTTCTCCGTTCAGCAACCCTAAATCGAGAACTCAAAGATAAATGGTCAGTTTACCAGTGATTATTTTTTGATTGTATATTTATCTTTGATTACCACTGAATCGATCAAATACTCATGCCAATTTCTAGTGCAATTTTAGGGTAATACGACTGATATGTGATTTGTAAACTGTGAAGAAATTCGGGTTGTGTTCTGGTTTGATCTGTTTCCAATAAAATTGTTTTTGGTTACATAACCTCCAAATTCATGAAACAAGTTTGCGCTGGTGCTATTTTATCAACTGTACATCAACAATACAAGACAAACTAAATTCGTATTATTATTTTATGTATCTATGTTCAGTATGAACACAATCTGTAAGTTAAGTACCCAGAAATAGGGAAAATAATCGTTGAGGTGGGCGCAAATTGGTTTCGTGAATTTAGAGGTCAAAAGTACAAATTTGTTTTATAAAATGACAGTTATAAAACAATCGAATTGCTGTTTTCTTTCAATTTACTGACGATATTTTCTGTGATTGTATAGATACTTCGCTTTAATTTAAATTTGCTTGCACTCATTTCTATTAGAGCTGAGATTGTACAGAACAAGAATGAATTATTTGAAGAATAATCTTTAATAATCCATCCAATAGAATCGTGTCTATACAGCCGTAACCACAAATAAGTAATCTCATTTTTGGTCACCATAATATTACACTGAAAATCCAAAACATTTGCTACACAATTACAAAATACAGTAGAAATTTAATGCATTTTTGCATTGGACTCGCTTCGCTTGACTTTCTACTACAACTAAATAAGTCCCAAACTTTGTTACATGATTTATACAAATATGTAAATGGTACAATATTGTGAACTAAAAATGAAGTTACTATTTTGTGGTTAAAACTTTTTGGACATGTTAGTTTCTAGTACTTAGCGTGTTACTATAGCTAGTCTTCTTATTTAGTAATTGGTAGTATAAGAAATAATTTCTAACTGTAGTATTACTAGATAAATAATTAATATTACTATTTTCTTCTCACTTAAAGTATTGTTATTTATTTATCTAGTAAATTTAATTGTAGTTTTTCTTTTTGTGCAGGTCGTATTTATTAATTTTGTTACCGTAGAATAATTTTCTTTTGTTTTGGTTTAGATAAAAATAAAAGTACAAGAATTAAAGGCAATTTAGAATTGTACATAGTAATAATTAAAAATTGGCCAAATTTATAAAACTTAAGATTGGTGGCACACTGAATTTAGAGTTGTGTAAATACGTGCAACAATAATTATTTTCAAGATTCTATTTTTCACAGTTCTTGTACATTATTTGGAAGGGATTATATACAAATATTGAGATTTTTGTTATAATACTGTATTTTTTTCACATTCCTTGTACCAAAAATGTATGTCCGTCTCATGAATGATATATTTATTATAGATAATAAATTATTAACAACTTGTTGTCTATGTTTTTCATAAAACTATTCACAAAGAATCATAGTTCATTTTTACTCTTACATAGTTTTTAAAAAAACAACATAATATTTAATTCTATTAATTTTTTTTAAATACCTACATACAAAGATTCGCTGCATGTTTCCATACATGTTATAAAGTTTTTATTTTCATAAATAAATGGAAAATTTAAGAAGTAGTTATGAGCATTTTTATATTAAAAGCTAAAAAATTTATTTAACTTCAAAAATGATTAGTTAACTAATAAATTCATCGGTTGATGGGTGCCTTGCCTACCCAATTCTCAAAAACTCAGAGCGAGAAAAAAAATACAAGAAAATTCTTGCCTAGAATCATAAAACACCCGACAAGAAAATGCACAAATAGAAAATTCAAATCTAGAATCCGATGGACGCAGAAAACGCATTTTAAAGGAATATTCAAATCTAGAAAAAAGTGGTGGAATTTTTTCAGTGATTGTGAAACAATGGTTTAAAAATAATTTTTGTTTAGCAATAAACTCGCTATAGAATTTTAAAACTATAACTGACCCTAACATCCCAAACAGGAAAATTTATTATTTTTAAATTGAAGATTGTTTTTTATTAATGCATCAAGTTAAATTATTCTATCTTAAATGCAGTTTTCATCAAAAGATTTCATTAATAAATTATCAAAAGGTCATTGGTATTCCAAAACTTGTTATTTTGATAACTTATTTATGCACAATATTATGATCTATTTAAAAAATCTCAAAACATATTTTGCTCTGAATTTCTTAGCAAGTGTAGTACCTTAAATATTTCATTAAGACTTTATAATTTTTAATCTCTTATATTATCTAATTTAATATCTACAAACAATTATTATCACAAAATCATGCTGTAAATATTTAAAAAATCAGTCTAAACGATAAGAAATTTGTCTACTAAAAGAAAAAAAACTTATCAACCAATGAGTCACATCCTCAGAAGATCTGAGCATCAAAAATTCAAACTGGCGCATGCGTAAGTCATGTGACTTATCTAAAAGAAGCATAGAACTCATTGCGTAATTTTTCGCGCTCTAAGCATATGGACAGTGGCTCTAGAAATGTGAAGTTTAATTCTTTTTTGCATACACCATCCCGTCAGCGAATCGCAGTCGGCTCTGCTTCAGTTGTGGACAGAAGGCGATCGCGTAGAATTGTAACAATTGAGCGGTGCGTTTGTTCGCCGGTAACAATTGACTGTTGACAATTGTCGCGGCATATTTGAATTATTTGAATACGTAAGTTTTTATTATGCATGGTTTATTTAAATTTGTAGTTATAATTTGATAAATTAATCTAAATTATAACAGTTTTTAATTTATTTTCTGTATTATTTGACTGGTTTAACACTTTTTAACTTAAAATCGTTTTTAAATGTTGTTTTAAGAGTTGTGTGTCGTTCTAACTGGTAAATCTATTGCTACGTATTGTCTAATTAAGTTTTAATTATAATTAACAGCATGTAAAGGTGGTTTAAGTGTAACAAAGTTTAATTTTTTTAAACTTTATTTATAGTAAATTATCAAGAGTAAATAATTAATCTAAAACAAACATTGAGAATGTCATAGGTCAGTATTTTTGCATTTGGTATCGCTCCAAAGGTATAGCAATTCCAGTGACGTAGAAGGAATAATTTAGTATATCTAACCCCCCAAAAAATTATAATTATTTATTAATCAGTAATATAGATCACTAGTATGAACAACTGTCATTTTTACATAGCGCTTTTATAAAGAAAAATACTTTTTTGTTTCTTATGTCCAATTACATTCATTGTATTGATGTAATGTTACAAGTAACATTTAATTTATTACTTGGCTTTTCCAAATAAGATATTTAGCTGTAAATAAATGTTGCACCTATCAGATTCATTGAAGCTTTTAGTTTTAAATTTAAATGCTCTAACATTTATTTACTTACATTTTATTTCTAAGGTTTTTTAAACTTTTACGTCAATATATACATGCATTCTTCAGTTTTTTAGCGGAAATTAAAGTATAAAAACAAATCGTAATTTTATACAGTTACTTTTTTGTTGAAACTTTCTGTAAAGTATTTCAGAATGGTACTACATCTTTAAAAATATTGGTTTTGACATTGAATTCACATAATATAAGTTCAGAATTAAATTTTGTATAGTTGTTAATTGAAATATTTTGTTCGGAACCATGTCTACTAGTCCTTAATCTTCCGACTAACGGTCATTACATTTTTTAAGGCTATACACTTGCTATGAAATTCAGAGCAAAATAAGGTGCTACAATATTCAAGATTGTGACTTTGGTTTTGAAATATATGAAGTCATATTTGAAATGTAAGTTTATAAAGACTGTCCCTAGGGTGCCACATGACGATTTTCTTGAAATACCTAATAGTCTGCTGGTAATTAATTAGTGAAAACCGGTGAAATCAATCAATTTCGTCAACTTTAAAATATTTTTTAACTTATTGTTTGAAGTTTTTTTTTTTAAACTTCTTGTGGCACTCTTCAGAACATCGTAAGGAATCGATTATATCAAACAAAATTTAATTGTATGCTTTAATAAAGTAAGAATCTTGAATATTAAAATGCAAAAATTAACTCTTATTTTCTCTAATTGTTGTCGCAACAATTTATTGTATGATTTTTTCGATTAAATAATGTTTCATCATTACTCATGTTAAATTTCAGATTTTTATTTTGAACAATAAAGCCAGTATTGATGAAATTCTGATGCTACTACCGTGGCAAGCGTAGCGCCGGAAAAGAAACGTCAAACTACGACTATGTGCCACAAAGTTGAAAATGATACATTTGAAAACAAATTGGTTGACATTCATCTTTTGTTTAAAGTTAAATGCAAGAGCGCATATTATTTTACACGTTTTTGTTTTGCATTATCCTGGGAGACCTTGGATTTTAAAACAAACGTATGAATGTAGTATACAGTTACAGTTACCATTTTTTATAGAGTAGATTCTACATTGTACCTTTCTAGATATACTTTTTTCTTTATGGTTTACATATTATTACAGAATGCTTTCTATTATTATTATATTATCTACACATCTTAGGTGTGGCTGTCTCACATATTGTGGGTCATTGGTAGATTTATAATCGCGTGTGCGTTTACCAGCCGTTCTTATATTTACAAAACTTGTATCAGATTGTTAACTTTTTTATCAGTTAATGTTTTGAATTATTTTCAATAACGTACATAATTTTGATGTTTGAATTTAGAAACTTTATTTTTGTGACGACACATTATGTTAGTGGATTTGACATTTGAAACATTGGCAGTTTGCTGAAAAATCTGCTAGTCTGATCATTGAATAAATACGATTATTTTCTCAATATGTATAAACTTTATAAAATTATAACATAATATTTGTAATTTAATGTTTCTGATATTTGACTGTGACAAAAATGCAATTTTTTCGTTTTACTTAGTAAACAAAATATTTAATAGACTGGTTCATAGATTCACAAATTAATAAGGTAGGCAATTAATTTTATTTAAAAACTAAAAATCATAGAATCTCAAATAGTTAACAAAATCACAATTAAAAATCTATATTTTATATTACTTGTCTTCAGAAATTGATAGGTATAATTTTTGTTCATTATTATTAAAAGAATTAAAAATCTGTAAAACTAATAGATTTTGTACAGAATTTTACCATTGAGCATTCTGTACAGGAAGAATGTACACGTTAAAGCATTTTACACTTATACACCTCATCGACACATGGTTACACATTTTAACAAAACAAATTTTTATATGGTAGATAAGGGATAAAACTTCGTTCTATTAGTAAAAAATATTTTTTTTCAGCACGTTCAACGGTCGAAATTACTTACTTTCAACCGCTTGCAGGCGTTTAGAAGCACCTACAGATTTTTCTTTATATTTCGCAGAACATGATATTTTAAACTTGAATCATGTAGTTTAAAGTTTAATCTACGTTGGGGTAGTGTTATTTTTAAGAAAAAACTTTCTGATTTCGAGAAAATTAGAGGTAAAAAAATGTGAATTTTTGTAGTTTTCTTTATTTTATAAACTAAAACTTCGGTACAAAACAGAAAAAATGGCACTAATAGAACGAAGTTTTATCCCTTATCTACCATATAAAAATTTGTTTTTGTTAAAATGTGCAACCATGTGCCGATGAGCTGTATGCGTGTAAAGTGCTTTTTACGTGTATATTCTTCCTGTACAGAATGCTCTTAATTTTGGAGTAAAATAAAACATAATATTTATTAGAACACACACGGTAAAAATAATATTTATACTGATGACTGGAAGTTTGTGAGGCTGCCACACCCAAGTTGGGTAAAATGTGTGATAGATAAGTATACATACATAATAGACACATTCAAACAAAATTCAAATAGTTTTGCTTTGTAGGTAAAAAAAGGAAGTATTGGCAGAATACAAAAAAATCTAATTATAAATTATTGCACTAATAAGAATTTTCAAGCTAAACCCTTTCGGGAATCTAAAGGCAAAAATAAACCTATTTTAATAATAATTGTAGCTGCTTATTGAAGGGTTCACAATTCAAATAAAAATATGTCTCAGTCTCAACTGAAAAATTTCTTCATAATAAAATTCTTCAACTTATTTATATCTATGACAGTTTTCGTGCACACTAACTGCACTTTGCGTCAATAAAAATCACTTTTATCTTCTGTCTTCCTAAAAATAAAAAATTATCTCAGATAAATTCCTCTCCAAACTTTAGGTGGCAATATCTCATTTTTCTGAAGTACGCCTGATTCAGCGGTCAAAATTCAAAGTATAATTTTTTATGAAGTATAAATAATTATAAATTCGACTGGGAGTTAGTTTAGCCATGATCACTGAATACAGTTTTAGTATAACACTAACAATGGTCGCTAAAAGTGATCTTGACGTTTTCGTCGACGAAAACGGGTTTTGTGGAAACAGTTTTGAAAATAATTCGTAAGTAGTTTAATTGCTTAATAGTTCGCTTATGTTTGCAATATTTTTGTACCTGGTACCTTATTATACTTTTAATTTGTAGCTGCATTTAATTTTTAATTATTTATAAAACAGGTATTTGCTGCATTCGCAATTTTTGCCCACGTTCGGAAAATGCTACTTTGCAATATATTATTTAATATGAATAATATTACACAATTTTAACGGAATATTATATGATTATTTATAGATTTGATAAATAATTATTATATAATTAAATTGTTTTCTGTTTATAAATTACAATTTTGTGGTCAACCAGACAATTAAAAACTCGACAGCCAAAATCCAGACTACTGTCAAATCAAAATCCTTACTAATTTACTAATTAAAATAGTATATTATGCAATGAGTTTATAATGATAGCTATTATGCGAGTATACGAGTGTATTAATAGCCATTATACACTGCATACACTATTTTTTCTACTCCTATTTATGATATAAGTGTTAAAAGTGATATTTTATTAGTGAGTGGGGAAGTTTGTGAATCGAGGCGAAGCCGAGTGATGCAACCCCACGATCGAAATAAAATCACTTTGGACGCATATATCATACAATATTTTATCTACGACAGTCGTAGATTTAAAAAATCATTTTCTTGATATTAACTTGCGGGTGTTTCATCTGTACTGAAATACAAAATCTGTATCGAAATGAATGGCATTCAACATTGAAGTACAGACAAATGCATATTTAATAAGTAAATTAAAGTATGGGAGTAGAAAAAAATTTACCTATTCAGTACTACTGAAAGAATTAAAGTTTTAGGTTCACATAAATGAGTTCTGTGGGCTTAGAAATCTATTAATAGTTATTTAACCAAAAAAATATATTAAGGTGTTCGTCTACCCTAAAATTTTACAGCGTTACAGAGGTGTACGCCTCCCACGTTTACTTTAATTATAATTGAAATATATGATGCTTTTACATATGAGTGCATTAACAAAGGATGTCTTAATGCTTCTATATTTTTATTTTTTTTCTTTGGCCTAGGAATTTGAAGTAAAAAAATATTTAAAATGACATTTTTGCGGTTTTTTGTCATTATTTGATAATATTTTCCTCGCTCACTATAAATGGCAAGAAAAATTTAAAAAAAGCATGCAGCTAAGCTTCCTTTTTCGAATAATTTTTGTTTTACTTAATTTCTTTAAAAAATACAGAAGTTATTATGGGAATCTGGAGCCATGTTTACAGTAATTTTCAACTTCAAAATGACATTGCATAGCTAGGATGCGGGAAAGTACGAGTTTCGGGCTGGTTTCGGGCAGCCGTAGTAGTGGGGAAGAGAGTGAAATAGAAAAAAAGTAATATCGAGAGTATTCTAGGAATTCGAAAAAATGGGGTAGACGAGCCTCTTAAGTAAAACGAATTAAAAATAAGTTTAAATTTTGTTCGGCAATTTTGAGTATTTTAAAATTGATATTTCGTATTGTTACCTACTGAAATATTTAGACTGTGTGTTAATACCTGATAAAATAATAAATACATTTGTGGTTTATAATAAATCAACAGATATTTTAGGAGATTGCTTATTAGTGTAGAACATTTATTTACCTCTATAGTAATTTTATCTTTAAAATTATCTATATATTATTACGTTATTGATTTTCGGAATTTTTATTATTTTATGATATCAGATAAAAATTTAATTAATCTAATGCGTTATCACATTTTTAATTAATTACTATAGGATTGTCAGATTGTTACTAACCTAAGGTACATTTAACATTAAGTCTCATAATAAACTTTATTTTAATTTTTAGACGAAAGTGTATAGAAAATTCAGTCAAAATGGAAGAGCAGGATCAATTTGAACCCACATTGGTAAGTAACAAATTTCATAATGATTGTCCTTGAGTCAGATTTAGTTTCATCTTAATTTAGTAATTAAGTATGCAGTTGACTTAATAGATAGCTTATCAGCTACCTTTAGCATTTGCAAATTTTTTTAAAATAAATTAGATTTAACTGCTTTATTTATTTGTCAATGAAGTGCAAAATAAAAATAATAAAAGTAATAATCTTGAATTATAAAATGCAATTTTTCGCAACAACGTATTAATTTAACGTAAAAACGGTGCTTTAAGAGCATTCTGTACAGGAGAATATACACGTAAAAAGCACTTTACACGCATACACCTCATGGACACATGGTTGCACATTTTAACAAAATCAAATTTTTATATGGTAGATAAGGGATAAAACTTCGTTCTATTAGTGCCATTTTTTCTGTTTTGTACCGAAGTTTTAGTTTATAAAATAAAGAAAACTACAAAAATTCACATTTTTCTCGAAATCAGAAAGTTTTTTCTAAAAAATAACACTACCCCAACGTAGATTAAACTTTAAACTACATGATTCAAGTTTAAAATATCATGTTCTGCGAAATATAAAGAAAAATCTGTAGGTTTTTCTAAACGCCTGCAAGCGGTTGAAAGTAAGTAATTTCGACCGTTGAACGTGCTGAAAAAAAAATTTGCACTAATAGAATGAAGTTTTATCCCTTATCTACCATGTGCAAATGTGCAACCATGTGTCGATGAGGTGTATGAGTGTACATTCTTCCTGTACAGAATGCTCTTAAGCTAACTAATCCCATTTGTGAATCTTTGAATTCTAGTTGAGATATTTTATTTTATACTATCTACTTTATAAAGTAATTAAAGCTCATATGCAATTTTTCTTATTAAAATGTAAATATTTTCTATTTTTATAAATTAATCAATCCAGTTTTTATTAATGAATATCATCAGTTGTTTTATTGATTAAAAAACACATTACTTTGTTTACAAGTCAATTGAGTAAATTTACTACAAAAATAAATGCAATAACAATATCATGTGTTTTATAAATATAATTGCTCTTGTTTTTAATGCAAGAAAATTTTTAAATTACTGCAGTTAAATAATTTAATATGCCGGAAACAAATTGTCAAGATTTTGAAGAACACTTATAAAGATAAATAATAGTCAGGGCCGTATTTCAGTGAATATCGCCCTCATCTGTCAATGTCAAAAAATCAACCAATTAAATTGACGTATTTCTTCAAAACTAACCAATCACGAATTAATAGTGCGGATATTTTGACAGCGACAATTTGCCCGGGCAAATCTCCCGCAATGGTAACTAAGATTGTTTTATAATATATTTTTTACATTAAAAAAATTGATGATGCGTAACCAAGGTAGTCAATGACAGGATGACAGGATGATATTCTAAACAAATATCCCTCGTTCAGGCATATTACGGACAATTTTCCCTTCCTCTCTACACGCGTGTTTGTTGCCCCTTGAAAATTGCTCTCGCGCTTGGGCAATTTTCGTTGCAACAAACACTTGAGTGACAGCTCGGGCAAATTGTCGGTAATATGCCTGGCACTTGGGATATTGTATATGAAAATCGCATGACACAAATAACAGCCAATGGAAGAATTGATTACAATTTTACAATAGTAGTACCTACCTATTCATGGTTATAAAAAATTTAGCGGAAATTTTTTACTAGTAGCTTGAGGATCTTAACTGAAATTAATAAGCGGAAACTTTACTGTCATTATGTCAGTTTGATATTAAATTAAAAATTGGTTAAATTGTAATTTTGAGTGTAAATACGCAATTAATAAGGTAAATAATACATATTTATTAATGTTAATTGCAAATAGTAAATATATCAAGTAGTTTCTATTGTAAAAAGAATTCAAAAATAGAGTGGCCGTGTCACTGCGATTTTCTTACCGAATATACACTCGTGCATTAATTCTTGTCCAGGAAATTTTGATTTTATTTTCCGGAAAGAATTAACACACTGAGATATTATAAGTGAAAATTATAATATTTGCTTTTGCAAAATGCATTATATATAAAGGTGGATTTATAACATGCACAGCACATAGAAAATAATTTAACATCACTTAGCATATTAATTGGTCATATGGAAATTAGTGCATCCATTTATAAGACGCACAGCGCATAGAAAATAATTTAACACAGAGCACGAATTATTTATTTATTTATTATTTATGTCAAAGTATCTTGTCAGGCTTATTTTTTGGTCAAACACTATTTATATTAAAACACATATCTGGGTTGATTGCACAGTATATGAGACTCCCAAAATTACTAATCGAGCACAACAAAAATGTGTTATTCTTTCTCTAATTTTCTCTGCTTTTAGATACAAAAAGCGTATGCAACAACATGTGATATCGTATCAGAAACAGCTGAATACCTGGCCAGTTTTTCCTTCGGGCAGAGTGTCTTAAGACAGACAGACCGAGCTATGTGGACAGTTGAAAAATGCGCTGAATGGTCAGTGCCTACTCAGTCACCACAAAAACGTAAGTAAAATTATTAGTCTTCGCCGACAATAGGATACTTTACCATAGTAGCAAAATAGTAGCAATTATATTGAAAGGAGACCTCAAAAATGAGTTATTGCCATGAAAAAAGTTTTCAAAAAGTTAATAGTTCTTTAAATATTTGAGATTTTACGTATCGATACATCTACGCCACAATAATGCGTTTCACGTGTATTCTTACTTACAGTAATAAAGAAACTACCAAATTGTATTTTATATTTTGTAACATTTAGAAACAGTTGATTTTACATGAGTACATTTTAATTCCAGCCCCATGATTTGAGAAGATTTTCTGCAAACTTTAAAAATTAATTACAGCTTTATTGAGAACAATTATTAAGGCTTATCAGTACTCTCAATCGCCTTCAAATAACATGAAGTTTCAATAAAAAACTTTAAAAATTTATGGTAAACTACTCTATTGACAATGATTTTCATATTTGACCAATCACAAGACAGAAATGATTTCTTAAAATATAAGTAATGTTAATTGTTTAAAAAATCTATTGTAAGTTGGCATTGAAAATACACAGCCTGGTTTTTGATCTCCCGCCAGGTAAAGGTTGAAAATTTGCACCCGGGCCCGTGGCGCTCAAAGGCCTTAAACTTTGTACCATCAAATTATTTTGACTGAGTTTACAGATAAATTTGTCTGGAACAAGTCCGATATTTATACTGATAACAAAGTAATAATATACCGTATTAGTAAATAAACAAGCCATTTATTTTATCTTTTAAAGGTTTCAGTAAAAAATCTGATGTGGTCAGCACAAGATCTCCCGCTATACTTACTCTATTCTTTTTACTTACTATACAAATATATTAAAATACTTATATAAGTACTACTACTCACAAATATATTTTAGTCATTTTATTGAAACCGCAGAAGAATAAATATAAACGATATATTACTGTCATGTCATAATCATTCAAATTTTACGTAGTAACAAATAATGTTAAACGATCGTGGACTACAAGATATCGAAATACTTAATTATAAGTATATACTTTAATAAGTATTCTTAAATGATACCAGATTCGGAAAAAATTTTAAAATACAGATTGTAGATAATAACCATATAATCTTTCATTGAAAATAAAAAAAATTGTCTTAAACTATTAAACTAATTATTTATCGAAATATTGAAATGAATGAAACCAAAATTATATTGGGTTTTATTAAGATTCTTATTAAAACCTTAAATATTAAATTTGGAATTTTAATGTTTGATGTTTGAGTTATCGTTTCCGAAAAAGTTGTAACGCGCGGCGTAAATATGGAACGAACGAACGATCGAACGAACGTACAGACATACACACACAGACATCATCTCAAAAATGATAAATTCTTACTCTAGGGACCCTAAAACGTGCTTATCCACCAAAAACTCACACCCGGCACAATAGGTACCTCTTTTATAGAATATGAGGCGAAAGGTAAAAAGTAAAACAATCTATAAAAATTAAGACCCATTTAAAAAATAATTACGAACAGTTATGAGGAGCCTGAGTTCAATGGATTTATAAAACAGAAATTAAATAAAGCTTACACGAAATATGCATTGTGTTTTATTTTATTTAAAATAATAATATTACATAAATGGCAGTCATCTTATACAAAATAATTTACAATCTTCTTAGTCAGTAAAAATTGCACTTTTTCATCTGGATTATCAAAATTTTATTGTAAAAAATAAAAAATGTGAGTTTTGGAAATTTCGTATATTATTCATTTCATAAATATTTAGATTTTCTGAACCATTTCCTTACAGACTTCAAAAATAGAACTATTTGTACTTTGTACAGTTTAACTAAAATAGACCGTATTTTTAGATCCTACATTGACATTAATACATTTACTAGATCTTCTTTAAATCATTCACCATTTACTAGTTTAAAAGTTTTATTAACTCTTTAACTTTCAATTTGGATGAACTTGAAATTTATGTGTGACGTACGAGGGGTTGTTTTTATATGCCCGGACTGGGCTGTTTAGAATTTTGATGCAATTTTTCATTATGCTGTTTTTTAATCATATATGCCTTGGTAACTTGTGTGGCAATTTACAAAACAATTGCAACATTATTAATTTTATTATCTGTCAGTTTGTGTCGTCGCGCGTTGTATATTTATCGAAATGAATAAAATCGAATACAGGGCTGTTATAAAATTCCTTACAAAACAAGGAAAACCTTCAAAAATTATTCTTGAAGAAATGTTGGCTGTATACGGGGATGATTGCCCTTCTAAGTCAACTATTTGCGAGTGGTCAAAATTGTTTAAACATGGTCGAGAATCACTGGATGATGATCCCCGTCCAGAGCGCCCTGTTGACGGGATCACTTCAGATGTTGTTGAAAAAACCAAGTGTTTGGTACTGGAGAATGCAAGACTAAAGAAGCGACAATTAGCAGTTAGCAATTAGAGTATTATGCAAACCTGATGCATCGCCTTAGAGATGCTATTAAAGTGAAGAGACGCGGAAAACTGACGCAAGGTGTCTTGTTGCTCCACGACAATGCACCAGTGCACAAGTCCAGACTTTCAAAAGCTGCTGTAGCTGATTGTGGCTTCGAAGAAATTGAACATCCGCCTTCTAGTCCAGATCTAGCACCCAGTGACTATTTTTTGTTCCCAAATCTCAAAAAAACACTAAGGGGGACAAAATTTAGGGACAATGACGAACTTATAGCAGCTGTTGAGGGCCATTTTGCGGAAAAACCAAATGAATATTTTTATACTGGATTAAAGATGTTATTGAAACGGTGTTATACCTGTATTCAAAAGCAGGGGAACTATATTGAAAAATAATTTTTTTTGTTGCTCTAGTCTTTTGTTTTCATGCCTAGTCCGGGAATATAAAAACGACCCCTCGTACCAAAAGAATTAAATTATAATTTAACAAGACAAAAAAATTAATTCGTTTTTGAATATTATGTGACAGACTATGCTTCTATAAATCCAGTCGGTACAGTCTCCAGTTTAACTTAACAATACTTGTACTTTTTTCTAACAACCATGAGTGACTCGCAGTGTATGAGGCTGCCGTATCCAAGTTGAGTAAAAGGCGTGTGTATACAGGGTGTAACATAACTTACATACGTCAAGGGTATAAGTATAATATACAGTTAGGAATAAAATATTGTACTAGCAAATCGCATGGTCATTTTTTGACTTAGTGCCTTTTTCTTGTAAGCCCACGATATATACAGTTTGATATGCTAATTATTAATTACGGATACACGGTTTAATTTAATTACTACTGGTTTCGCATAATTACCTACTATTTAGAATAAATTTAATGAATATCTAAATAGAATTACATTAATTTGTAATAAAAATTATTGAAAATTATACATTAAAATAATAATCTATTATGTGCCATGAAAAATGTTTTCTTCATAATTAATTTCTGCAATTTTTTTAAAAATATTTAAATTCGTAATCAGCATATCAAAGCGTTTTTCCTAATTCCTAGAATACTCTCGATTTTACTTTATCTTCTATTCCACTCCCTTCCCGACTACTACAGCTGCCCGAAACCAGCCCGGAACTCGTACTTTGTCGCCTCCTAGCAATGCAATGTCAGTTTGAAGTTGAAAAATACTGTAAAAGTGTTTTCGTTGCAAGTAAACTGTCAGTTTATTATTGAGTTCAAGATAATTCTTTTTTAAACATTTAATAAAGTAAGAATGGATCTACAGTTGTGCCTTTTTAAAATTTTATTCTTAAGCGGCCCGTCAACGTTTTTTCCGAATTCGTAGAATACTCTCGATTTTACTTTTTCTTCTATTTCACTCCCTTCCTTCCCCACTACTGCGACTGCCCGAAACCAGCGCGAAACTCGTACTTTAACACCTCCTAACTATGCAATGTCATTTTGAAGTTGAAAAATACTGTAAAAGTATTTACGTCACTCGGGGGAGGAAAGCAGTGTTTTCCTCTTGCTAATGGAGGGAGGGAAGCGAGTTTTCCCTCCCGCTCGGGAGGACCGTACTTGTTTTCCTCCCGCGCGGGAGGAAAACACTGTTTTCTTCCCGGTACTGGCGGGAGGAAAACATTGCAAGAAAGGTGATTTCGAGGCCCTCGTGACGTAAAATATTGTGTGTCCCACGGGAGGGAAGGCTATTCCTCCCTTGGGCGACGCCGGCGCCCTCGCTCGGGCCGCCGCTTGGCCCGCGGGAGTAATAGCAATTACTCCCTTGGGCGAAGACGGCGCCCTCGCTCGGACTCGCCGCTTCGCCCGCGGGAGTAATAGCACGCTTCCCTCCCTAGGTGCACAAAATACTATTATGTTGCAAGTAAACTGTCAGTTTATTATTGACTTGAAGATAATTATTTTTTAAACATTTAATAGAGAAAGAATGGATCTACAGAATTTAAAAAATTAATTTCTATCAGGAGATATAGCCGTGTAAAAATTGCATAAATAGGAAATTTTTATGAATTTTTCGGAATTTTTATAAGCATATAATTTTTACCTCTCGCCTCATATTCTATAAGAACGGTATTGTGACGGATCAAAATTTTCTTTTTTAAAATTTTAAAAATAAATTTCTATCATGAGGTATAACCATGTAAATTTTTCGGAATTTTTATAATCATGTACAATTTTTTTAATATCAATTTTAAAAAGGCAGATCTGTTAATTGATCCTTTTAATATACAGGTTGGTGGAATTGAAATACGAACATAGGGAAATATATGACAATGGAGTTATCATGCTAGGCATCTTGATATACGTGGAATAAGTACTGTCAATGTCAAAGTACCTGTCATATTATTTGAAATTTTTATTTTCATTAAAATATTTTCTTTGCATAATAATGTATGTGTACGAGCAGAACGAGAAAGTTTACATGCATTTCTAGATTTTATTATTATTTCTGTTATTGATTACTCTTTTTGTCACACAAATTCACATTACTTCGTTTTGTGACACTACTACAAAATATATCAAGATACCTGGCATGAAAGTTCGTTTGTCATGTATGTTCCCTATGTGCGCATTTTACCAACCTGTATAATGCTTGTTGGAATGTAATTTTATAATTTTTGTACTGGCCACAAAACACCCGCTACGTTAGTACATTTTATGCTGGATTTTAGAAAGTAGACGGGTCTCTTAACATATATGTAATATCCGAAGTTATGATACACCTTGTACATAAAATTTACCTTGAAAATGTATCCGCATATCTAAATTTGAACTTAATATTTCAGGTTCGTAGCTTTTGAGATAAAAACTTTAGAATTTCATCATTTGCTAAATGAATATTTCCGTTTACCTTTTTGTGATTATTAGCCAATATTTTCGATAAAATATGACAAATATATGAAAAGAGACCTTCAATTTAACCTCTTATCAATTATTAAATTCATTTCTAAATTAATTGATTATAGCACATATTATTCCGATGATTTCATTTATAATATGTTTACATAAACAATTTTATAATAAAATCATTCTACGCCTATTAATTAGTTATTAATTGCGTTGCTCAACATTTATCAAAATCTAGAATTTGTTTCTTGTTCCATAGGTCATTAGACAGTCCGTTATGGTAATTAAAATGTGTAATTAAACGAGAAAATGTGTTTTTTAAAAACTCCGATAGAAGTCTGCAGAACAGTCTAGTTAATGACAAAAAATTCAGGAAATACATTTATTAATTGTTGACCCAGACATTTTTGATAAAAATAAGAAATTTAATGGCTTATTATTCATAAGAAATATCTGCAGTTATGCAGAATAATCAGTAAATTATTATAATACATAGCAATAGCAACTACATTAAATTTGTTAGCACAAATTAACGCTGACACCATTTTTAAACGTCTTTAACATTATTTGTTACACTTTACACTTAGGTTTTTTATGTTATAAAACATACATACATACATTAAGTCCCGCAATTTTCCTAAAAAAAGATTGGAACGACCCCCGTAAAATAATTTATTTCTTACTTACATTTTGTCATAATGTAGGTATCTATTCAAACACTCAAGCTCAATCAGCAATCAATCTTCGTCAAAGATTACTTGGCACACTTTTTTTGCCTCGTTCATATTCATAAAAGATATATTATTTTATTTTCCCAATCATTCGCAGTCGCAGTCGTATGTATGTACGTATAATATATACTTATTTCGGGATTTGAACCTCTATAGGTTATGTTCTTAAGGGTGACATAGTATTATTTTTACCTTCCGCTTACCTGTAAAGCCCTGTTCGCACGGCGATCTTTGGAGATTCTCCCTACAAAGAAGAAGTTTTTTTCTTTCTAGTGATAATTACGTGGTTTTGAAGCAATCAATAAATTATAAATTCTTCTTTTCCAAGACTCATTGATAATTTAACAAATAATTCTCACTAGAAAGAAAAAAACTTCTTCTTTGCGTACAATCTCCAAAGATCGCCGTGCGAACAGCAGGGCTTTAAGGAAGGTATTGGAATCATGCAAAAAATCGGGTAGTGAGTTTTTAGTGGATGAGCACGAATTAGGGTCCTTACAACTCATTTTTGATAATTTCACGATGTGTGTGTGTGTGAGTATGTGGTCAAGGCCGGAGTGTAAGTCGGATAACACAAATACGAATTACCCAAAAAAATTGATATTTGGTATTTAACATTTGTATATAAATTGGAAGAGCTCATTAGATTTTGGTACAAATATCTTCATTGGAAGTGATATTTTTTGAAGGTTAATTGACAAAATTGTATATAAATTTGGATAAATATAGTATTTATTTGTAATAAGAATAACAGGAAAAATTATTTCCAACTTACGTTATAAAAAAATTGTCTTTATCTGGTAGCATTAAAGAACTGCAGTAAAATTTAAAAAATAAATTTATCAAATAAAATGTTGAAATCTTGTAATCCATGTTCGGTAGGATTTTCGTTTCTGCGTAAAAAATATTGACAGGTGAGACGGGTGACAAGTTGGCATACTAGCGCTATATAAGTCCTAAGTAAGATATTATATGTAATTGAACGGAGGATAGCTTCAACACAGAAGAGTTTTCCTGTGAATGAATCTTTTGATTCAGGTGATGCAAATTTCTGTGTTTGAATATTTTAGATTTTTATTTGTATATTTTAAATGGGCACCTGATTGTACGTATACATTTATGTTTATAAGTCTAGATATGGCGGAAGCTTGTGTGCTAACCACATCAGATTTTTCTTAGTTGAAATGTTTTACTCAAATTGGATAAAAGGCGCAATAAAACATAAAACAAAATTTTCTTGTAGATCACCATCAAAATGGGACATTTGGCAAACCAGCTCCTCTGGTACGACCTCTACCTTGGATCTTCTTTCTTCCGATGTTGGTCTTCCTTCGCATTCTTCGTTTGTCACTGAGCATTGCAGCTCTTTTGATGGGTTTTGAAACTGTCAAAGCTAGCAGCATGGTTCGGTTCATCCAAGTACGCAGACGGAGAATACGAGCCCTCAAGTTCTTAGGGTTAAGAAAAATACGACATAGGAAATCAGCAAAAGAAATTGCTTCGAAGAATCACATGACTTTTAGAGAGAGGTTCTATAATATCATGTCCAGGGCTATGTGCTTTAGAGTCACTAATAGTGATATGGATGAGGAAATCACTGTGAAGAAAGATGACGAAGAGCCTGTAAGTTTGCTTTTATTACACATGATCATAATCGATATTTAAAACACGCAAATACGTGCAAAATCACAAAATTAAAACACGCTGTGTTTAAAGCTGGATTTATAACTGCGCATAGCGCACAGAAAATGATTTAAGCTGGATTTATAACACGCACAGCGCATAGAAAATAATTTAGCATAACATAGCATACGAATTGGTCATATGGAAATTACTACATCCATTTATAAGACGCACAGCGCATAAAAAATAATTTAGCATATCACACGAATTGACCAATGTTCATTTTCCTATGCGCTGTGCTGTGCAGTTCTGTGCTTCGGGTTTATTCGTTGCATTCATGACAGTTCGTTTTAGTTAACTTCTTATACGCACGCGCATTCGTTGTTCATTATATTAATAATTTTTGTAAAATAGTCAAAACATAATAACAAAATCACAAAGTTAAATAATACCAAATCAAATCTAGCATAACCAACAAAATATAACTTCATAACACAACACTGTAAGACAAGGACTTCTTCTTTTACTTTGTATAGCAATCTGTGTTTGTATGCCGCTTATAAAACCCCCGTAACGAAAATGCTATGCGCTGTGCTGTGCTATGTTGTGCTAAATCATTTTCTATGCGCTGTGCGTGTTATAAATCCAGCTTTTGTACAACACAGCACAGCACAGCGCACAGCATTTTCGTCACGGGAGTTTTATATGTGGAGCCTTTGTGTATTTCTTGTGTTTTGCAAATATTTCTTAAAAATAAGGAACAAAAAAATAATTAAAAACCGTGTTTCACCAAAAATAATCTTGACAAGAGACTTTGACAAAAATAATAAATGATAAAATAGTAAATATATAATTCGTGTGCTGTGCTAAATTATTTTCTATGCACTGTGCGTCTTATAAATGAATGCACTAATTTCCATACGATCAATTCATATGCTATGTTGTGCTAAATTATTTTCTATGCACTGTGCGTGTTATAAACAGCTACTTTATAAAATGAATAAAATTTAAAACGCTGTTTTACACCTCTATTTTAAAAATTAGGTTGCAGGTGTAATAAAAATAGCGTATGATACACGTGTATAAGCGCTGTTAAAGCACTAGCAACGTCATTCTATTTCGCGTCGTGCTTTAAAAGCTTAATCGTATCATCAACTGTTATTACCTTTTAATATGCAACATCTATTGATAATTATAAACAACATAATACGTTAGTTACTTTATAATACGTTAGATACTTGTAATTCATTAGTTACGGACTTAATACGTTAGATACAACCATAATAACATCAAAACCTTCCATAATATACGAACTGTCAACTAATTGACAGACAAAATTGTTGATTTGTTTTAACATCGCTGTCTTTGATGATACGATTAAGCTTTGAATATAACGCGAATATATGCGATTTAAGCCCCCTTGGATGTTCAAAGAGACTCGGTTTCACCTCGTCGCTTAGCAACATCCTCGGTATTATAAATCGCATAATATTCTGGTTATATTAATAGCTATACTTACACTTGTATCATAATTATACAGTTTTTATTGCGCAAAGTGTAAACCATCTTGAAATAAAATTGTAATTAATCTTGAAAATGATAGATATATTCAATGCACAGAATTTGACGACTATAAGGTATCTTTATTCAGATTATTGTTCCCAAAAATCCCAATCTAGATACTTAATTCTACTGTGTACAACAGTCTTCTTTATGAAGATCCTGAATGAATATTTTTTGTAGCAAACCTCGACAAATTCAAATTCAACTTGTGCCAGAAACACAACCAGACAAAGAAGTGTAACTGGTAGAGACTTAAAACGAAAATATATCGAAATTTTGAAGAATAATTATTACGATTGGGAAGATGTTGAAGATGATGAAGAGCTAATTGATAGAATTACGCAATTGGCAGAAGATGAAATCGAAGATGAAGATCTTGACTTCCTGGTAAGTTAACGGCACACACGGTATTATTTACAGGGTTTGCATATATTATAATGACATACAGGGTGATTCACAACATCGTACATATATTTTAATGGTAATATTCAACATACTGCTCACAAAACTGGAATTAACAATTTGAATTTAATGATGATTGAAAACTTTGTGCTATACAGGGTGTTTCTGTACTTATAGATCAAACTTTAAGGGTATATGTAACATGTTCTACTGATAACGGAACAAAATGAATTTTTCAAAAAGTCGTAAAATTAAGGTTTACTTAAAGGAAACATGTGTGACACTGTTTCATAGCTGTTTGTGTTGTTTTATTCAAATATTAACAATGCACGTAATTATCTAATCCAACGCTGATACTGTGTAATGAACAAATTTAATTAATTCTGTTTCTTTCACAGTAATGAATAAACCAGTGGCACTCATTATGTTTTCTTTAAGTAAACCACCCTTAATTTTACGAATTTTTGAAAAATTCTTTTTGTTCCGTTATCCGTAGAACGTGTTACATAATATACCCTTAAAGTTTGATCTATTAGTACAGAAACATCCTGTACATTGTAATGGCATATAGGCTGATTCACAACAACGTGCATATATTTTAATGGTATCTAGTACTCAACATACTGATAATAGAACTAGAAGAATTATTTCAAAAAAAATTCCTAGGTTTCTTAATCAAACAGTTTTGGGCCACTGCTTCCAAATGGAATTACATAAATTTACTTACTTACAAGTAATTCTATGCATTGCATAATTAGTTAATATGTACTTTTATTCCATTCCTAGTTATTCAATTTTCAATTCCTTTTGTTCCATATTCGTTTAGTCGAATGCTCTGACATTAAAATATCTGTATGAAATTGTGAATTACCCTGTATATACCTACCTTGATGGCTCACAATATGTTAGGCTGCTACACCCAAGTTGGGTATAAGGCAAAATGTGTGCTGATAAATTTTAAATTTGTAAAGATTGTTCTTGTACGACATAATGTAAACTAATATTTATGTACGACAATCTTTGTAATTTGAAGATGTCTTAGAGTAAAATTCAAATAGCTAGGACCCTGAGCTGCGCGAGAAGGCAGAGCTTGTCATGTACTGTCCGTTTTACAAAAGTGGAGCTAGCGAGTATATGCTACGCTGCACTTCACTTAATTTTCAAAGAAAACTAAAATATAACTCAATCACAATCAATTACAAAATTCACAGCGTTACACGAAGCAAAACACTACGAACGTCAACATGAGAATAACAGATATTGAAGCTGATGTTCTGTAGAACAGACAGTAGCGTAGTTTCCTCTTGTTTATCATCTATGCCTCTCTCTCTAAGACGAGAATTCGTACTTCGCGCAGGGTTCTGCTTAAATGAATTTACCCCTAACACCTTTCTTCCCGTTTCTTCTTGTAGCCGGCTGAAGATTCAGCGACAGAAGAAGACTCGATGTCTGAAGCAGAAGAAGACACAGTTTCTGCGGTTTCTGCTTCCCCTGTCACATCCCCTACCACTCAATCTCCACCTAAAGTACAACGTCTTTCTTCTCATAATTCACTGACAAACGAAACTATTGAGGAAGAAGAAGAAGATTCAGAATCGACAACTGTTTCTGCAAATTCAGATGATGAATCCACGCAACAGTTGGAAAAAAGTAAGACAATAATATATTTTTTCAAAATTAGCATGAAAATCTTCATTTTCTGACTAATTTGAGTCTTGAAAGTTAGATTTCCATGACTAGGCATGAAAATAAATAAGTAAAAATGACTAGGCATGCCTAGTCATTTCTACTTTCCACTGTCTGTAGGTACAAACACTTGTCATGACAACGTTTTCTAAAATTTGTCACATCTCTGATGATTTATGCAAACCTAATTTTTTCTATAATTTTAAGTTTCTATAATTGCCGATTTAAAAAAAATAAAATACATCACGCGTCATAAAAATGTCTTTGCTAGACTCGGAGGCTTTGAAGAAATGCTCCGACGCTGCGCATCCTCGCATTCTTCAAACAAGCCTCCTCGTCTGCAATGAAACATTTTCATGACTTGTAATGTAATATACTATTTTTAAATCCTTTATATTAACTTCACCGTCGTGCGTACTTACGGCAAAAAAACAAAAGTCAAAAATGGCCCTCTTCCCGAGATCCTATCGAGGTGAAATTTTGGAAATAGACTTTTGTCACCTAACAATGCACTTTGGCACAAGAAAAAATCTGATGTGGCCAGCACAAGACCTCCCGCCATACCCCAAACCCATTTCCCTATATCCAATCAATCTGAAATTAGGTACATAGATTCGTTGTGACCAAACATTTACTTTGGCGCAAGAAAAAATCTGATGTGGTAAGCACAAGACTTCCCGCCATACTCATTTCCCCATATCCAATCAATCTGAAATTTGGTACATCGATTCGTTGTGACCAAACATTTACATTGGCACAAGAAAAAATCTGATGTGGCCACCACAAGACCTCCCGCCATACCCTACGCTTTTTAAGTCTGAAATTTGGTACATAGGCTCGTTGTGACCAAACATTTACTTTGGCACAAGAAAAAATATTATTTGGCCAGCACAAGACCTCCCGCCATACCCTACTCTTTTTAACTCTTTCTTGAAACACACTATCTAAGAAAGAGTTACAATGAAAACAAAAATATAAATAAATATCGATCGAGTCTCATATAAAGGATTTATAGTCAAAAACTTTGTTTTTCCGGGTTCAGTTTTTAATAATGTGTTTCATGGAATGAATGAATGTGTTAGGGGTTCGAAAATAATAAATTCTTTCTTCTAGAAGATATTCCGAAATCACTCAACCAAAGCGATGTATCTACGGATAAAAAAGATTCCATCGAACCAGGTACAACATCTGATGAGTTTTTCAGCCCAATGAATAGCATTTCAGCATCTCCTGAACCAAAATTTGATTCTGAAATTTCTAAGTGTAACAATGATATAAAAACTAATGAAATAACAACGAAAATCGATGACAAGAACGATTCAATAAGTTCAGAAATCCAAGGTGAGCCGTTGGTTATTTGCTTTTTAACTTTGCTTATTATTGGGATGACATGCTTACTGTGTTTTTTAATCTTTGGGCTTTAAAATAGACCATATTAATTATTATACCGGCTGATTTGTGAAATAACACAAAGCGTTTGTAAATAAGTTGGCAATGATCAGCCCATTCGGTGTTGAAAATTTTAATTTTTAAATTCTAAAAGATACCTAATTTGAAATACAATATTTGTAACTAAGTATATTGATTAAAATTATATGACACTATAATAACAGAAAAACACACTTTCAAGTTATGTGTCACTCGAGCTGTCGGGATTCCGCTAAAAAAAATCAAATTTTCATAATTTTTTTCACATAATAAACTAATGATCATTTATATTAAACACTAGCAGAATTCGATACTTCGTTATTAAATATATCTTATATTAAAAAACGGCTATGTGATTCTGTCTGCATGAATTACTATTTTACTTTTAAAAAACTCACTTTTTTCCATAAGGAAACATTAGTTCCATTTCGGTAGTACTCCCTGCTTTATGATTGGTGATTTTTGAGCATGCGTATTGAATAATTAATAATGGTCTATTGTATTTGGCTCATTCTTTGTAGGATTTGAAATCTTATTGTAATAATTATACTCTAGAGAAATTGGGGAAAAGGAACAATAATGATTATTACCCTCTTATGGTTTGGTGCAATTTAAGTGTACCAATTTTCCAGGTAAATTTTATTAGGAACAGTGAGGACATAAGGAACATAAGAGGATTATAATTATTTTATCCTTTTCCCTAATTTGCTAAAAATTGCATACAATCATATTAGATGCTTGTTTTCAGTTTAGTAATGCTGTAAAATACTATAGTTGATTTCTTAACTAAACGGAGCAATCTGAAGTTGTCTCGCTGAGTCGTATTTACACTGTGTAAATACGAGAAAAATATCACTAGATTTTTTTGGCGGCAAAATTAAATTTGACCTATCAGCGGGCAAACTCGATACAGTCACTGACAACAGCTGATGAGACAAGATGGGGAACATTCGTTAGTTTACATTACAAAGTTTGTGTGGTGTAAAACTGGTGTTACATCAACCAATCAAAAACGATCAGTTTTAGCATTCCAACTTCAGATTGCTCCGTTTAGTTAAGAAATCAACTATAAGTAGTGAATATTTCAAAATTGCCTTATTTGCTTTTTGAACAATAGAACTTTGTGTATAAAGATTTTACCAATAGGATTTTCAAATATAATAATTTGTTGCTACATACCTACATAAATATAAAACAAATAGGATTTTGTAAAATCGTGATTTATCTTATAAAGTAGGTAAAATAATCATGCTAGCGGTCCCCAGTTCGATTCCCAGAAATCGAAAATAATACCACTGGGTCCGCGTGAATGATACTATAATAACATTTAATTTAAAAATCATGCAAGTTGCCTATTGGTAGTATTAATCCTGTAGAATGGTTACCATAAAAAATAAAAATAGTAGATAGGTACATTCTACTTGAGTATAAAATGGTAATTACTTATTCGAATGATTACGACACTCGCCTACGGCTTGTGTAATAAATATTTATTTTTTTGAATAATACCTTTACTATCGTACCATTTTTCTATTTTTTTAGATGTCATAATTTGTAAGTTAGGTTCATATTAAAAGAGAAAATAAAATTTAAAGTATATAAAAAAGTAAAATTACTGACAGTCGAGAATAATGGCAGAAAATAATGTTAACAATGGGTTTCTGAATAATTCATCACGTTGCTTAGCAACCCGTTCGAAACACAACCTAACCCAACTAATAAAATTAAACATGGCTACCATATTTACTAACAATGGGCTTTTTTAGATGTCAACAATGGTTAAATTATTTGCCTTCGTGGAAAGAAAATGTAAAGTTCCTAAGAAAGATGATCTCATTGCTAGTTACAGTAAAAAACAGTCAAAATTCAACGCCAGTGACAGGGGCGAAGGCAAACTCGAATGGTTTCACACCAAGAGCGAAGAAACACAAGCACAAACGGAGATTTTCTAACCTCCTTCGCAAGAAACGAAAATAGACTGAGAATTTCATTGTCATTTGCACATGTTATATTTTAATATTGTTTTGAATAAGTGTATTTAGGTAGATATTTTAAGCTTGGTTTTTAATTAATTTGTAATGATGTATTTATATAAACCTTATGAAAATCACAAGTGTTTTTTTTTCTTTCTTAAGGTTTGTTCACACATGGACACACTGCGGACACATAGAAGACACACACATGCTACACACAGGCAACAAAAGCAAAATGGAGAACGTGTGGAACGTTTGTGGCCTCAAACTTGATTTTTCTTCACTTACATAGAAGCCACAAAATAGCGGCGCCTCTATTTCACAAGCAACACACACAGTATTTCTTACTGTTGCGTGTGTGTGTGTCTTCTATGTGTCCATGTGTGAACAGGGCTTTAGCCCAATATAATAGTGATTTTCATCGACTTCGAAATTTAAAGAATCTTCACGTTGTAGAATCTAAAAACATATTTTTAAAAAAGGTAGGTAGGTCGCATGGTCTGTCTGATTTAGCGATAACTTCAGAACTTAAAATTATGTAATGAAGTTTTATATTTGATAACAGTTGAAAAACTAGTTTCAAGTTTAATAATGGACTGTATTATTTAACTTGTGGTAGGTAGGTACCAGTGACCTCTAATATACATAATAGACCTGCGTCTTGGGTAATATATGTGTCTCCACCGAAAACGCAACCCGCATAACTGGTGGACTGGGGTTTTCTCTCAAATTTTTGTGTATAGATAGTCCAAGCAATGTTGTCCATTTTTTGTTCACATATTTCATGCAAAAATAAATATTACAAAATTTTTGAAGATAAATACATTAAATACTGGTTTGACACTTACAGAGTAAAATAAAGCAATAAAACATAAAGTTACAAATATTGTGCCCTCTTGGCTGTATCTAACTACCTATATTCAGTTGACGCGATGCGCACTTATCACTTTTAGAAAGAGAAGTCCAGTCCACCATGACAGATAACTGGAGACAGCCCCTTACATTGTATAGATATAGGAGACGCAGGTCCATTATGTATATAGAGGTCACTGGTAGGTACCATAAGTTTTTTAAATGTTTTATGACACACTGTTTACTGTCCATAAACGGATACTTTATTGGACTAGTACGATACAAATGCAAAATTGTACTGCAGTCAATGTCTTGTCACTATAAATACTATAATTTAATACATTTTTACTTTCTAGTTTCAATTTTTGGATTGCATTTTGCATTCTCTAGAAATTGAGCTAATTGCAAAGAACAAGAACTTTTTTTCACAAATTTGGCAATTTGAAAATTATTAGAATATTGTTAAACAAAACAACAACACCGCACTCTATGAGATGCAATTTTTTAAAATATATTAACATACCTAATTATATGAGAAAATTTCATCATAAAGCTTTGTATGCAACTCGTACATAATCGGATTTATAGAATATAGAATTTTGTTCGTAACTGGCGTGTTATTCTAAAAAAATTAAAAGCAACTTTTCTTTTGTTTCGTTACAGTGTGAACCGAGCTTTATTATTACAATTTTAGTTTGTTGGACATCAATCAATATTATGCTCGTTAAAATGATTAATTTATTGTTGTTAGTTTTACTTATCTAAATTTTGTAATAAGTTACATAATTTCAGCTAGTTCATAAATAAGTACTGCTTTAAAATAAATGATAGTGATATTTTTTTAAATATTAAAAATGATTAACTAGTATTTTTGTAACGCTTTTGAATTATAGAACAATATTTCAATTATTCAGGTGTACAGAATATTTTTTTTAATTTTTAAAATAAACTGTTTTTGCCAATTAGAAGATTATTTGGTATTCCAAGAACATTGCCTTGTGACACCCTAAAGACAATCTTTAAGACGGATAGCCAAGTGTGTTATGTGACTGACTGGAGTTCTAGTAATTCAGGTTCGAATTCCAGTTTACTGCACAAAATCTCTTCTGTGTTGAACCACTAATAATCATAAGTTCCCTTGAGTTGACGGCTGATAAAACATACTATAAAATTATGTATCTATACCAGAACTGGGCAAATTACTCAAAAAAGTAATTAATTACTATGAAAAAATTTAATTCAATTACTTAGTAGTTTAATTACTTGCCAAAAAATGTAATTTAATTAGGTACTAATTACTAGTAATTTAAAATTAAAATTTAATTACATTTTTTAATTGTAAAAACAATTCCTTTTTTCAATCACTTTTATAATTTTTGTTTAATAACCAATTACAATTACTTTGTTTTAAAAGTTGTTCAATTACAATTAATTTATGTGGAAAAGTAATTAATTAGTAATTTAATGATTAAAGTACCTAATTAATTACCGCCCAGCTCTGATCTATACCGATGAGTAATAGCCAGATTTATGAAATGATATTTGAAATAAGTAATTTTTATTTGAATGATTTCTCACTTAAGAGGCCCGTCTACCTCTTAAAATCCAGCACAAAACGTAGTAAGTATAGTACAAATTTATTTCAACTACCTAATAATCATTAGCGTTTATTAGGAGGTTATTGCAGTCACACAATGGTCAAAACCACAAGCCTGAGATGCGCCAGGGCATACAATACAACCCTGGTAATAAGCTTCGAAAAACTCTTACTCTACCAGTAGAACACTGGGGGTAAAATATATACTCGGGTTAATAAATATGGCAAATACTGAACTGTTCGACTATATTTCTTATCTGCGGGCTAATCTTAAACGATTGCGGTTTTGGGCATTGTGTGACTGCAAATAAGAATTTAACGATTATTAGTTACTTGATGTCTGCGTGGACTATAACGTAGCGAGTGTTTTGTGCCCAGTACAAGTACAAGAATGGTAAAATTGTATTTCAACAAGGATTATATACTAAAGAATCAATTAACAGTTGTGCCTTTTAAAATTTTAATAAAAAAATTGTACATGATTATAAAAAAAAATGTCCAATTTATCCAAACTTTACACGGTTTTTACTCCTGATAAAAGTTTATTTTTAAAACATCTATAGATCCATTTTTTTTCTATTAAATGTTTATAAAAACATTACCTTGAGGTCGATAATAAACTAACAATTTACTCGCAACGAAAATTACATTGCATTGCTATTGCTAGGATGCGATAAAGTACGAGTTTCGGGCTGGTTTTAGGCAGTCGTAGTAGTGGGAAAAAAAGAGTGGGTTAGAAAAAAAATTAAAATATAGAGTATTCTAAGAATTCGGAAAAAAACCTGCCGCTAAAATCATTATTAACTGTAAAAAACAGTTATAAATTGAACAAATAGACTGAGTTATTTATTAATTTTAGAAAAACAAGCATTACATAATATAATATTTTTCTTTGAATTTATTGATGTCCTTGTGAAGGCTTTTCGAATAGTCCAGGAGCTGGTGTCAAATTTTCATGGGTGATTCCAACAAAACTTTTCTTATATTATATAGGTGGTATATTTTGTTGGCACGACCGTGTGGCCTGCAGATTTAAGGGGCTGCGAAACTTGCAAAAAATATCAGATTTTCAAGTGAAACCAGCAAAGCTAAAAGAAATTATAAAAACCATAGAAACTATCTACCGGCGGGTGTATATTGAAAAGTGAAACATAGGCGTTTAACATGGTAAATCAGTTTTTCCGTTCGCATTGTTTCCCTAATTATTTTAGACAAAAATGTTTCAAATAAATGTTGTTGAGCATAAAATTCTACATCCGGATCAGTAAACAAAATTTATTTTGGTTGCTTTATAATTGCAGAAATCAAATTTGAAAATACACGGAATAGCGAATTAATAGTAACAGCCATGGAATTAAAAACATGAGATGAACAAATGCGTAACGCTTTAAACGTCAATGTCAGAATAATAGATTGTCAAAATCATTTATACGTAGGTACGGTAGGTACTAATAATTTGACGTTTAAAACGTTACGCAGTTGTTCATCTCCTGTTTTTAATTCCATGCTAATTGTCCTGGTGAACAGGGACAGTGACAGTGTCAAAATAGTGACACATCATTTTCAATGTAAACTGTAGAAGAAGATATAAACGATGTGTCACTATTTTGACATTGTCACTGTCACTTCACCTGGATAGCTAACAAGGTTATCCACCTACCCTGTCCAGCTAACATATTTTTTTGTTAAATATAATTGGTAAATTACCATTATACAAAATTTTAGCTTTGCTGGTTTCAATTGAAAATCTTTTATATTTTGCAAGCTCCACAGCCTCTTAAAATCTTGAGCCACGTTTTCGGAGA
The DNA here is from genome assembly GCA_947534325.1 of Agonum fuliginosum. NCBI lineage: Eukaryota > Metazoa > Arthropoda > Insecta > Coleoptera > Carabidae > Agonum > Agonum fuliginosum. Next base: position 6,579,644 of record OX384045.1, on the reverse strand, counting down.
GCTAACACTGCAATTCTTAGTTAGTTATTATAGAACTAAATATATTACAAAAATCAGCTTTGCTGAAATGGTCCGGTCAAATTTGACGCCAGCTCCCGGACTAGAAATATCATAGTTTGTTTGTGTCATTTGTTCGACAGGGTTTGAAATTTTGAAGTGTCATTTTTTCTTGTTTCATCAATATATCAAAAGTGTTTGATTTCGCAACATTTCGTGCGTTTTAATTGCTATTTACTGAAACCAACTCTATAAATCTAGTATATTTGCATACCAAACGAATACTTAACTTTATCTAAAAAAATGTTTGCTCTAGTATTGCACCTATATCTGTTTAATTATTTGTGTAATAAGAAAAACATACCGGTAGTATTCTCAATTAAATTTTATAGTATGTCAATAGTTTACAGTATATTAAAAATAGTCGCGTAGTCTAGACAATTGTTTGAGTATTTTTGCTTGGTTAATTGCAGTTTAAATTTCCACCTGCGGTAGAATTTTTTAAAACCCAGTGTGAAAAATCCCGAAAATAGGGCATTTTAAAGATAGATATTCCCCTCGCCAGCGCTGTGGTGGCGAAATTCCGAACTAGTCGAGTTGAGAACGCCAAGATAACCGCAGTCTCGTTCCAGCTGCCAGCTGAGGTGCACCAGTGCCCGATTATCTTTTGTTTTTGGTTTGGGTTCTGTGGATTAAGTCACCATGGATCCCGAAGCCTTCTTGGATATAGCTAATCAAGTGATTAAGCTAAAAATGTTCCCTTATTTTGACATCGCACATTGTACTTTATGCGCGCTGTCAATAAGGGAAGAATTGGGAAGTGGTGAGTATTCCCGCCTTGATTTGAAATGACGCTTGCACTTGTTTTTCACAGCACTCTTAATTTTTTGTATAAATCTTCTGCGCATCTATTTTATCCTACTAATAATTCACTGAATAAACAAACGATCTTTACAAATAAATTTGTATGTTGTCACTGTAAAACTAATCATAGTTACCGTAAAAATCAATCACGCATGTCTACCCATTTAATACTTGAATGAATTTAACAATTTCACACAATGGTTTGATTGTTTTCCGGAAATATTTCGCTATTATGTAAAAATAATTTCGTTCATTAAATTCTTGCTTAAACGCTTAAATAGACGGCAAGAGACGCCAAGCGTCTAGATTTATTTTTGTACTTCAAATTGAACCCTGGACAAAACAAAATGATAGAGAATCTAATGTTGAATATAGAAATATTTCGCTTACTAACTCTTTTATCTATCTATTTTTTTATTTTGTTTGCCGTAATAGGCCAATATTTACGAATAGTTTAATTGTTTTCTTTCCTGTCACATGATAAAGTAGTGTTATCACAACTTTATCGCAATACTTTAAAGTAAAAGTCTTTTAAAATCCTATAAAATAAAATAAACTTATGGTTGTTCCATTTATTTTCTAGTTGAAGGTTGATCAATTCTAATTATAGTTGACAGGCGGTTATATTTTATTTTTATTCCCAAACACGTGGCAAAATTTTGTTGCCCCACGTAAATCAAATTAAATAATGAGAAAATACTTTTCCATAGTTCGCGCAACTAATTTATTGCAATGAAATTTAATCACTCAAAATTGTTTAAAAAAACGAAAAAGTTTTCCACGGGCTCGTCCGGGATTTGAACCCGGGACCTCTCGCACCCGAAGCGAGAATCATACCCCTAGACCAACGAGCCGATATAGAATATGATAATATAAATCATATATAACAAAAATTAATACACTGTTGTTACATAATATTGATTTTATTATAATTTTGTATTGAATTATTCACAAAACACGCATTGTTTGATTGAAAATTAGTTAGTTGTTGTTTATTTGATCGATGATATGGTTATACGTTGAATAATAACAGAAATATAAATTAGGTATTCGGAGTACCTACTTAATAAGTACACGAATCCTACTATTGTTTAGTACAGCACTTGAAAAGCTCAAAATAGATAAATTGTCGACAATTTAACGATTTAATCAATTACAGTCCTCATTTTTACTAATACTTATACCGTTTTACCCTAATAATCAAAACTATATTCTGTATTCTTATTGGTTGATTTTGCCGCGTTTTCAAGGCATTTTAAATTTTGACCTTTTTATTATAAGATTCATAAAAGATTTTTTACGCATTTAAAATATAGTTTGGACCATGCCTAATATAAAATAAATGTCTAATTATTGTAAATAATAGGAACATTATGCTTATTTACACTTTTTCTTTGAATTTACTAATCTATCTCTACTTTATTAATTAAATGGTATAAATAATTAAGCGAGGTTCTTATAAGAGTTTGTACATATTCAAAATATATTTTGAACAATGTTCAATAAAACAAAATTCTCCCACAAAAATATTATATTTACCTATATAATTTTTCTTTTAATTTTCTAAGTTCTACTTAAAACTGTAATATTCAAAATATATTTTGGACAATGCATGATAAAATAAAACTAATTGTTCATAATAATATTATGCTTATTTATACATTATCTTTGAATTTGAACATTACTGATATATTTTAAGTAGGTATTTAAGATATAAGAATGATTGTGCATTTAAAATTTGTTTTTGATATTGCTTAAGCCTCATTCACAAAAGCACTTAGTTTTACGGTTGACATTTATGTTTACGTTTAAGAAAGTTTAAATTCATATAACTAAAAACGAGCATTCACGCTTTCCACTTCGAAGCACTGTGAATGTTCGTATTTAGTTATATGAATTTAAACTTTCTTAAACGTAAACATTTATGTAAACCTTAAAACTAATAAATGCTTATTGAATATAAAATAAATTATTTAATCCATCTAAATTATTAATAATAGTAAGTATTATGCTTAGTTATACTTTTCTTTGGTTTCTACACATATAAGGAGATAATTTTAAAGTATTATTATTATTTTAGGGGCACATGCTTTCTCCAGGAAACACCCAATGTCATGTTGGTTGTCTTACATGCTCGTTGTTTTCGCTGGAGGAATGGTCTGCAATGCAATGCTAGGAGAACCAATTTTAGCTCCTTTGAAGAATAATCAACAAATCTTACTTGCTACTCTTGTCTGGTAAAGAAAATAATAAGGTTTATATAGTATTAGGTGCCAAGATTAATCTTAGTAGTAGTAGTAGTAGTAGTATAAGACCTGGGATCGGGATCAGGAAATGGATTATACTGACACCAATTTAGTTTTAATTAACTAAATTGAAATACTGTAGCAAATTTTAGTCAATCTTTTATTTATTTGTATGTAATACATTCATATCTTTTATCCACTTGATTGTGGCAGCATATTATGAGTCATTGGTTTAGATACTATTGTATTTCACATTTTTAAAGGTGTAGCTAATTCAATTCGTGAATTTAGAAATATGGTTGTAAGAATAAGCTTGTCTCTTATTTTTATTGTATGCATATTTAGCAAACGAATTTTGAATTAGATATTTGATAGATATAACTAACTATTTCAATTTACGTTAAAATAATATTTTAAAAGGTGCTTAAAATTTGTTGTTTTATTAACAAAACAATATAATTTGTTTAAATTTAAAGCTAATAATGTATTTAGCATTTTATGTTTTAATTTATTTGGATAAATCATAACCGTTTTAAAATGTACCTATCTCTAATATTATATATTATTTTGCTAAATTGAAGGAAACTTGTATGAAAAGGATAGCGAATATGGATGAGACAAAAAATATTTTATCAGGATTGGAATGTTTAGTGAAGATTATTTGTTGGTTGAGCTTAAATGTTTGAACATGTGTGCATTTTTAGGAAAAAGGCGTGATTATTATGTATGTGAATCATAAAAATATTTAAGTCTAACTATAAATTCTACTTTTAGTAGAATTCTTTGCGGATTATTTCATGCTTCCGAATCCTTAAATAAATAGAGGTGCCACTAAATAGAATATTTTATGATTCTAGAAAAAGAAAAATTTCTAATTTATTGATAGCTTCAAGTCAATGAATTTCTTGATTTCCAGGCTTCAAAAGCATGAAGGAATCCTCAAAGAATCTTTGTGTGAACAAGGCTTAAAGTTTAGACAATGAGTCCTCAAATTTTGTAATTAATATATCCTTTATAATTTGAGCTTGCTCATACTTTTAATGTTCAAACACCTAAACTTACACTTTACAAACTCAAATCGTTAATATTTACTTTAAGTAGAACTTAACGTTGAGAAATAAATTTAGACAGTAAAACAAGTTCGATAGTTAAGTAGACTAACATTATTAAGCTACAATAAATAATATTTCTTTAGCGTAGCTTAAAACCCTGTTCGCACATGATTCTTTAATGCTTGGACCTTGGAAAAAGAAATTCATTGGTATGAAGCTATCAAAGAATAAGAAATTATGTAAGATTCAATTTAGAAGTACGAAAGAATCCATGTGTGAACGCCAATATTAAAAATTATTTCTCTAACAAATAATTTTTTCAGGTACGTCGTGTTCTACATGCCCTTTGACATAGGCTACAAAATAGCAAAGTTCCTACCGATCAAAATAATATGCGCAGCTATGAAAGAAATCTACAGATGTAAAAAAGTTTACGATGGGGTAACCCATGCTGCTAAAATTTATCCAAACGCTTATTTGGTCATGATCATGATTGGTACACTAAAGGGTAATGGTGCTGGTTTTACAAAGTTGATTGAAAGGTTGATCAGAGGGGTTTGGACACCAACTGCCATGGAATTCATGCAACCAAGCTTGTAAGAGGGAGAAATAACGAAATAAGTAATTGGAATCTATACTAAAATGCTTTTCTTTCAGCTATACTAAAGCTTCATTGGTGGCGTCTATCATCTTTGTACTTGACAAGAAAACAGACCTTATTTCTGCACCTCATGCATTGGTTTATTTCGGCATTGTAATTTTCTTTGTCTACTTCAAACTGTCCTCAATTCTTCTTGGAATACATGATCCGTTTGTGCCGTTTGAAAATCTGTTCTGTGCTTTGTTTATGGGCGGAATATGGGATTCTTTGGCCAAAATCTTAGGAAGAGGTCAAAAGACAGAAGAATCGAAAGATATGAAGAAAACGAATTAAATTATTATGCTCTTTTATGTAAGTGTGATAGTGTAAAAAGCAGTGTTGTGACTGATCTAGGTCAAATAAATATGACCTATGATCTTAAAATATGATCAGAATTTTAGATATTTTTCTACGCTATGCAAGTTAAAATTAGTAACTTTTAATAATTTTAATCGGTTATGTTTAATTTAATTCAATAGTAAAATATTTTGTCTAATATTGAAATTTTTTATGATCTAAAAAAAGTTCCTTAATTTCGAATCTGATCTAAAATCCAATCATAAAAATTGATCTATGCATGTGGTCTGAATCATATTAATTGTGGAGATCATGATCTTGATCTAGATCCTTTTTAAAATGATCTGTCACAGCACTGGTAAAAAGTGAGGTTATGTAATAACTTGTCGTGATTTTGTTGCAGATTTTGGACGTAACAATAAACTTAAGTGAAAAGTACAATAAAACTAGTCAGTTATGTTTGGAAAATGCATTTTTCAATAATTTTATTGTTATGGAATTTTATTTGGAATTGACAAGTGACAACACCAACACTGAAACGACTGTTTTAACTTTTTTATGAAACCGATAAAAACAGTGGGTGCTTTTATCGTTTCTTACAAGTTGTAGAACTTGGTTTTCCTAATTTCATAAAATAGTTAAAACAATAAACAATTTTATGTATTATTTTACAGTATAAAATTTTTCTTATTTTATTTAACTAAAATACAACTGGAATACCAAATTGTGTGTGTATTTATTTTAATTTAAGTGTGTTTTAAACAATAATAATAATTCTCTACGCGCATGCGCAAAGATAACGGGAATAATAATATTATTCGTGTTCTTTTCGAGCTCATTTCAAATTTTCTATCCATTCCCAGCGCATTGTGGCGTTCAAATTGCGGCAGCTTTTGTGTTTTTATTAAATTATAATTAAACAATAGCTAGAATGATTCTTCTCTAACATATCGCCAGTTGAAGCTAGTGCAAGTTTAGTTTTCTGTCTCCCGCGGTCTTAAATTCATGTGAGTTCCACGTGTGAGTTTTATTAAGTGATTTATAACATGGAAGAGAAGTATATCGCTTCTTTGGATATTGGGACCACGACTGTCAGATGTTATATATTAAATTCGCGCGCCGAAACAATTGGCGTTGGAAATGGACAGGTAAACAATGCTATTTTGTTTTGAAAATACCAAATGCGCGAAATAAGATAAATATTTTGTTTTAATAGAGAAAGTATAATATTTTGAAAGTAGGTCGAAATCATTATACTTTTTATACCTTAACTATAATTATTTTTACTTATATTTTACTGCCTTCCTTGTTTTACTTTATTCATATTTACTTTGGTATAGTAAATATTTATAACTGAATAAAAATAAGAAATGCTATTTATGTTATCTCAAAAACAAAATATTACAGATAACTTATGATAAAAACTTAAGTTCTGTTATCAAATTTTGTTTAACTTTATATCAAATTACTTAAACGTTATTTGACATCGAAATATGACCTACTAATTATTATTGTTTCATTGACAATTTTATAATTAAAATTCGTGTCCTAAGGTTTATTGAAACTATCGGAAATTAGAATATATTATATCACTTTACAAAGAAATTGCTTGTATGTTCATTCATTTGAAATTGTAATTAATTACAATGAGTGTTAAAGTTCATAGGTTCACTTTTATGATTATCACATAAAGCTGAAGTGTTTTTTAAGTTTTAAAAGTTTAAAACATTATTATAAATGATACAGAAATCATATTTTATATTTAGAGAATTAATATAAAAAATCATTATGCATCTAACTCAAAGTATGCACAATAATCATAGAATTTAAAATATAAATCACGCCTTTTTACTTAATTTGACTGTGACAGCCTTACATACTTTGAGTCATTGGTATAGATTTATATATTACTGTGTGTGTATGGTACTCACGGTTGTTACGTCGTTAATAGTACACAACAGGAGAGATTTTTGTCTAGTTTTTAAAAAAATACCTGACTGCATTCGAACCTTAAATAAGTCTGTCATTTTCACATTATAATACACTGTACTTTTATAAAATAATCATTTGTTCATTTGCCGAATTTTTTATATCCACTAAATTTTGAACTGAATTTGTTGGATGTAAGTTTAGTGGGCCTAGAATTTGTTTAAAGTGTGAATTAAACAAATTAATTTATAAATGTTTTCCACGTTCTGTAAAAAATGAGTTTTATATTATTAAATAACAGATGAACAGTACTAAAAAGATGATAACCTTGTCTATTTTGTAATTTGTACCGGTACAACAACATAATTATAATACTCAAAAACCTTGACTGAATCCTGATTTTAAAACAAAATTCATGTTTGTATTTTGTAAGTTATAAAAAATTATATGTTTCCTATAACTAGAAGCCAAAGTCTATTTTAAAATTATAGGTACATAATTCACAAACAACATAATAATTAACTGTAATGGTATTAACGACTTCTGAAAATTTTTCGCCCCAATAAAATCAAACTTTATTAATTTCTCTGAAATTAAAAAAAATATATTTGCATACTAGGTCGAGCTGCTGTATCCAAAGCCAGGGCTTGTTGAAATAAATCCTGATAAGTTATGGGACTCCGTAGTAAAAGTGATCAAAGATGCCATAAAAGGTAAGTTAGAGACTTACGTATGGTATGCAGTAGTTTTATGTGTAATAATAATTATTCTTTATCTTGCGGTACGACATCGTCATTTTATTTTCCTTTTGAGTTGTTCTGTTTCGTGTTAACTAGATGTTGTACATTATAATTTACAGTAAAATAATATTTCAAGGATTTAGAATTCGTGTTTTACCTAATTTTAAAAACTAGTATAATTTAATGAAATAGTCTATTGGCACAAAAAAAACGCGATACGCGAAATACAGTGTTGCCGAGTTTATGTTAAAAAAAACGGAGTTCTGTTGGACTCAAGAAGGGTTTTGTTAGCATAGATTAGTTTATGTCAAAAAACGGAATTCTGTTGGTCTCAAGAAGGGTTTTGTTAGCATATATTTTAATTTATGAAAAAAAAACGGAGTTCTATTGGACTCAAGAAGAGTTTTGTTAGCATAGATTAGTTTATATCAAAAAATAATCGGCAACACTGTATTTCGCGTATCGCGTTTTCGCGTTTTTTTGTGCCAATAGACACTTCCTAATGACATTGGTGACATATCGCTTACATCGTTTTAGGATTTACTTCAAATTCAAAGTAACTAAAATTTATTTTTTGTGAGTTTGTACTAATGAGAACAGTAGAGTTGCGGGCGAGAGGTCATGTGCTAGAAAACATAAGTTTTTTTGTTTGTTAATATTTGACAACAACAAAACAATTGAAAATCGCGTAAGCGTGATTTTGACATTTTTATTTGTTCTTTAAATTTTGTATGCACTTGATTGATAAAAGTCCAAGTTCTAATTATTATCTTTTACACAGATAAATATTTTGAACACAATTTTATTAGTATCAATTTTCCTCATAATATTTTTTATCGACAATACTATACCTCTAGATTTACGTAATTACCTACTATTAAAAATAAACTATACTTCATTTCAGCTAAGAAAATAGAGTTGGGTTAGATAGGGCAATGATATTCTTGAATCTGATTGGTTGAGATGAGTGGTAGATTTACACTAGCAAACATTTTCATTGCCGTTACATTACTTATACCTTCTTATTTTGAATTTCATAGTTACATCGAAGTACTACATTATTCTATAGATGACAGCTTTATTCACAAAACATAACTTATTTAAATTTTGAACTAATAAAATGTGTGAGTGTAAAACTTACTGGCATTCGCAGTGCCATCTGCTATTTTCTTAGCTGAAATGAACTATAGATGAATAACATTCATTTGAAATTAGAAATATTTAGAAGTTATGTTATAAAATTTATCAAATCCAGTGCTATGAAGAATGTTCCCTTATTACTAGGTACATTAAAAAATAATTTTCGGAATTTTCGAAATATTATTTTTTATCCGTAACCAGCATATCAAACTTTATTATACCCACTAAGTATAATATACAAGAGTAGACACTCCCATATCTTAACAATACTGTAGGTTCGTGGCTTTTCTGTTCACCGTATGTACGAGAGAAAGATTACTATAGGGCCTGTGCGTTACCATTGTTTATCATCATAGAGTGCATGGTTCAATTGGGCCTGTATTAGCTGTCTCTCTCTAAAAGGTAAACAGAAAGGCCACACTTCATCCGCCCTAGTGTCCACTCCTGTCATTATATTATACTTCATGATTACCCTTTTAAAACGTATGTTACATCACATCCTGTATAATCAGAATTTATTTTTTATGCAATGCATTTTTCTTAGTATATTTTTTGTCACTTATGTTCCTTTGTTATATTATTCCATAATAAGACAGAGTTCATTTGAATAATGAATAATTTATTATTAGAATAACCAGAGTTATCGTAACCTGATAGTGCTTGGTGATTCAATCATATAAATTGATTATAATAATGTTAATGCATTAAAAACAACTAAAACAACTCTTTATACATTGAAAACTAATTTTAGATGCGAATCTAACCGCAGGACAAATAACTTGTCTTGGAATATCAACTCAACGATGTTCTTTCACATGTTGGAATAAAAAAACTGGTCGCCCAATCCACAATTTTGTAACTTGGAAAGATTTACGAGCGAACAAAATTGTCAAGCAATGGAATGAATCGTTCTCTATGAAGGTAATTATATTGTAATGATGCTGCAGTTTTTTTATAACGTATTATTATAGTAAGGACACGTACTTGCCGTGAAATTGAAAAAAGTTGGAATGTTCAGTTAGTATTTAGTGAATTTCTAAAGCCCTGTGCACATATGGATTCATGCTTATAAATCTTGGAAAAATAAATTCATTGATTTGAAGCTATCAATTAATTTTAAATTCTTATTTTCCAAGACTCATTGAAGATTCAATTTAGCGGTTCCATTATTTAAAAACATGAAAGAATCCATGTGTGAACAGGGCCTAAAGTTGAATTAACAGTCTGAAATTTTGTGATTCATATCACTGAAATTAATTTGACAGTTGACTGCTCGAAATTTGAGTCTTAGTACAATCAAGACAAAACATATTAAGGCGCTATACTTCTTGAGTGCAATATTGCTGCAATAGAATCAGAATTCACGATTCTGACTATATTGCTCAAAATAAAAATCTGAAATTTGAAATTAGTAATCACAAAGTATTGTTGAATTGAAAAATTTAAACTACATATTGTTCCGACAACTATTAGAGATAAAAAGGAATTAAACACTAGAATTTCGTGAGGATCTCATGAATAAACTATAAAAGTTATCATTGAATTTAAAGACAAAATGAGTAGAACATGATGTAAAAAGTGCGGAAAAACAATAAAACTATAATTTTATCAACAGAATTGCCATAAATTCTATCTAAACTTGTACAATTTTCGCAGATTTTTGCATAATTATTAAAGCCAAACTAATTACATTAATTACAGATTTTGAAGATTCCGCACTTTTAGTATGCTTCTTTAATCTACATACAAAAATTCAACATCATACGTATAACAGTATTAGATTGAGATCATCACAAAAATTACTCGTTTTTTTTTTAATTATAAGAGGCATTTCGGCTCTCGCGCCACTAATACCCCGGTACATTGTATAAGATACATTACATAATTACTTAATTATATTACATTATATTTTATTTAGCAAGCTTGTTTGTTTTAAGTAATTGACAATATTTGTGATGTGTTGTTCATTGTTTGAAAGGGCTTGTTTTAGAGTTTGGGGAATTTTGTGTTGTTGTCTTTCATTAGTGTATTTGTTGCATTGAATTATTATGTGTTCAACAGTAAGTGGTGTATTACATGTGTCGCATATACTGGGTGGAGTTTTTTTGAGTATATGGGCGTGTGTGAGACGGGTGTGTCCGATTCTCAGTCTAGTGATAGCGGTCTGGATGTTCCTTTCCTGGGGTGTTGTCCATTCTTTGGTATCTACTCGTTTTTCAATGCGTATTATTGCCATGCAATAGGCTCATATGTTTATTTTATTTTATTTCATCCTGTGTCAAATTCAAATACTTTACGTCAACAGTTTGAGTCCGGGAAAACGCAAATAACGGCCTTTGTCCGGTAAAGTGTTGGTATAGAAATTAATCAACGCAACAACAATTAAACAATCGCCAAATTGCAGTTGTTAATTATGTTTCGAAAATGTTACTAGATTTGGAGCATTAGGTAAATTATTTTGAAATTAATATTACTGTTTCTTTAAAACGGAATTTGACACAGGATGAAATAAAATACATAACGACATTCGTCCGTGAATTCTTTTAACAATACTCGTTTCGAGTTTCAAGACTCGGCTCCTTCGTCGCCTCGTCTTCAAACGTCTCACTCGTACTGTTAAATATGAATTGACTTGTAACGTTAATTACTATTACTCATTTATTGCCTCCTAGCAACTTCACAAATTTCACCAAATTTTTGACTGTGAATGTGGCTTATTTGAATGTTGCATTTTGTAATTATTTTCGGAGATAATTTTGATGACATTTTTATTGCTGATAAAGTATTATTATTGTAATTGTCTGATGTGATATGTTTATAGTACGTAAAGATTATCTGTATACAAAATTGATGTATTAATTTTTTTTTCTTTTATCTTTATATATGTATTATTATTATTACGCAAACTTGGATTTGGCAGCTTTACATACTATGAATATTTGATATATGTATGTGCGGTTTCCTCTATACAAAATTGATCTATTAAATTAGTTTTTTTTTCTTTTATTTTTATATGTATTATTATTATTACGCAAACTTGAATTTGGCAGCTTTACATACTATGAATATTTGATATATGTATGTGCGGTTACCAGTGGAGATTACACCACAGATGAGATTTTTGTGCAGTTATACTGAAAAGTGTATCTAACTGGATTTGAACCTGAGTAGTCCAAACCACAGTTGGTCACATAACGCACTCGACTGTCTAAAATAATATTTACTATTATTGTGAAGTTTTAATACTGTTTATTTTTTTAGGGTCTCAGGATAGGTGCTCACTGTTTATATTTAATTTCAAGAAGTAAAAGATTTTTAGCTGGCAGTGTTTTAAGAATAATGAATTCTCAGGTAATTAATATTTGACATTAAATCTAACATTATTATAGCTACTTATTTATAATCGTTAATTACTGATTAATATTGAAAGTATTAAAGAACAAAAGATTATTTTAGTTTTTTTACATTTAAAGCTTGTTACTACTAAAGTACAAAATGATTAAAAACTTCAAAATTTAAATTCATTCATATCCTATAACGCGTTGTACTCGGCTTGGGTGTGGCAGCCTCACATATTGTGAGTCATATAGGGGTACTCATGGTTGTTAGTGAATATAAAGCATACAAGGAGAGATTTTTATGCAGTTAAATTGAAACGTTATTTGATGTATGATTCGATATTTTTTTGTCACGCACATATCTATAACGTCTTATATCCAACTTGGATACACATATTGTGAATCATCATTAGGGATACATGCCGTATGTGCGGTCACCAACCGTCAACTTACTCATGGTTGTTAGTGGAAACTACACCACACAGACGAGATATTTTAGCAACTGAAATGTACAAGATGGCGCAAAAGTAATCACCCGATTTCTTAAGGCAGTAACTTTGTATGAAAATAAAAAAAAGTTATTCTGTTTGAGGATTACCTATGTTTACTTAAACGTGTAGTTTTTTTTTCATTAATTCGCGAAGATCATATCGGTCAAGTGTCCGCCGCCACAGTTGATGCACATTCTGGCTCGTTTCACAGCATTTTTCGTGACTTGTGTCAAAATTTCTGGCATAAATACTTCACTTCTTGTCGCATATGGTCTCCTTTAGAGACGTCAAGGTCTGTGGCTTTCTGTTCCTGGGCCGGCCACCTCTGCTACTGTCCCGTGTTGAGTCAGTCTCCTCAGAACGAGCGTCTAAACGCCGCAGTGTTTGTCCAGTTAATGCCACAAGACCAAGAAATCAACGACGAAATTTACGTTGAGCTAAAACAACCGACCGATTATTTGTCAAAAATATTTTGACACAATTATTACGCGTTCTTGAGGAGTACCTATAGCGATTCATGGTTCGTCTACGTGTATTCATCTTTTTACTTTACTAATGTCAAAGTAGCGATGATATGAGACGTTAGCTGCAAAAATGAAAATATTATCCGATAGGGTGATTACTTTTGCGCAACTTAGTACATATTCCTGACTTGTGGTGGGATTCTGTTCAAATTTGTAAGTTTTACTTTGTAAATCTTTAAATATTGAACAAAATCACATCAATATTTGTTGACAAATATAAATGGTCAAATGCTTATAAATTTTATTGCGATTTTGTTTAATATTTACAGTTTTATAGATCTGTAGCAACTACAGATTTGAACAGAATCCCACCATAAATTCAAACCTGAGTAAACTAAATTAATTTAAATCTAGGTGACTCCTCGACTAGCATGGTGCCTTCAAAACATTCCAGCTCTTGGTGAGGCTGTCCGAGAAAGAACGGCCATGTTTGGTACAGTGGATACTTGGATCCTTTACAAACTAACTAATGGAAAACTACACTGTACGGACTACTCAAATGCAAGTGCTACAGGACTGTACGATCCGTTTACATTTTCCTGGGCTGACTGGGCCCAGAAACTCTTCAGAATACCTGGCGAAATCCTTCCGAAAGTTATTGACACTGCAGGAGACATTGCAAACGTGGATGAAAGCATTTTTGGTGCCCCTATTCCTATTAGATGTTCAGTAAGTTTTTACTAACATTTTTATTTGAGGTTACGTTTTAGAGGGTGAAATGAATGTGTCAAGCCCTGTTCACATAAAACCCTGTTCGCACGGCGATCTTTGGAGATTCTTACGGAGATTCAGAATTCTGGAAAAGAAGAAGTTTTTTCTTTCTACTGATAATTACGTGGTTTTAAAGCAATCAATAAATTATAAATTCTTCTTTTCCAAGACTCATTGAAGATTCAATTTAGCGACACCGTAATTTAACAAATAATTCTCATTAACAAGAAAAAAACTTCTTTTCCAGGATTCTGAATCTTCGTAGAATCTCCAAAGATCGCCGTGCGAACAGGGGATTAAAATTCTTCCATGCTTGTAAAAAATCACTATTTTGAAGCTGTTATTGAATTATAAATTCTTCATTTCCAAGACTCATTCAATTTAGTGCCGCCGCTCTTTTTCTTAAGATTCAGTAAAATGAAAAATCCTTAAAGAATCCATGTGTGAACAAGGCGTTGGGAAGCTATTCGGAACGATCTAATATTTTGCAATACTATGTCCACCGAACAGATAGAGTAGATGCTCCTCCCACAAATGTGCGCGAAATTGAAATACGGTATTGCTATTGGTAAGCCAGTTTTACACTGCTAGGCAAACTCAACTGCTGAGATCGGTCATCAAAAAAATCGTTCGTAAATAAAAATTGTACTTCATATTTCTTTTAAAATTATGTTATACATAAATGATAAAATATATAATTCTTCCATATTTATTTCAAATAAAACTATTTAATTTTTCTGCTTTTTAAAATTTGTTGCTTGTAAAGCCTACTTCTGCGCACATTGTACTGCGCAGTTTTGGCTCTGCCCACTATAGTTTTATTACTCTATGTGTTCGATGGACATAGTATAGGAAAAAAATTATAGATAAACTGAAATGTGGATTATTTTTATTTTTAGTGACTGAAGTGTGGAATTAATGAATGTATTTAGGATTCAAAAAAATTAAACACAAAACTACCCCATTTTAATTTCATTTCATTTATAAATTCAAATTTTCATATTTTTCTCATTAGATGGCAGACCAATCGGCCAGTATGTTTGGATCCTTTTGTTTTGAACCTGGAGATATGAAAGTAACTTTAGGCACTGGAAGTTTTTTAAATGTAAATACTGGAAGGGCAGCTCATGCCAGTGCCACTGGAATTTATCCAGTTATTGGCTGGAAATATGGAGACGAATTATGTTATAGTGTTGAAGGAGCCAGTAATGATACTGGCAGCCTTATACAATGGGCCATGAGCATAGGTAAGATAAATTACTTAATATTAATTTATGAAAACGTACAATTTTATTAGCTAGTTTAGCTCCGGAAAAATTATTATTATTTAGGTACATTTATGTATAAAATCCTTGGTATATAATATGTGTGGTTCACAACTTCAGGTATAATATTAATGCCATAGTATTCGACTTACTGTTTGTGGAACAATTTTTTTTTAATCGGTAAATTAAGTTTTTAAAGTAAATTTTCGGTACTACTGAATTGGAGAATAGGTATATAATAGATATCTGACTAACTATGAATTGAGTATAATTAAATTTTAATTCATTATATTATTATGCATTATTACTACTATTTAAAATTAACAAAAAAATTTTAGTTGTTTGATCTGTAAGTTGACTATTGATGGCATTAAAATATATGCACGGAATTGTGAATTTTACCCAGTATAAAACAAAACGATTTATTAATTTCTTATTTATTTAATAATTTATTTGCGGAAATATATTTGAGCGATAGCAGCGCTCCTAGCGGGTAAGTGAGAACTTAAACATAATCAACCGCCGCAGTTCGTTGTCGCGCAAGTCGGCCATCTTGTTTGTGCAAGTTAGTACCTGTTTCTTCTTCACATTCACATTCTTTAACAAAAACCGCGCTAATCGGCTATATTTTTGTGTGTTCAAATAAGTGCTAGTCTCATTTTGAATTGAAACTATTAAAAAACGTAGACATGGAGACCGAATTTGCACCTGAATCGTTCTCTGTGGATATGCTTCTGGCTATCGAAGATGTTGAATGCAATATTTTGGACCCGAAACTGGAAAATGTTGATCTAATCGCGTATTTAGACGAAGAACAAGCCTCGCAAGTTGAAAATCTGTTAGGGGATAACACTACGAATCTTCCTAATTTTATGTGCCACATATGTGGACAATTCAAATCTTCTAGTAGTTCACTTAGTCTACATTTGAGAATACATTCTGGATCAAAGCCGCTTATTTGCGAGATTTGCAATAAGTCGTTTAGAACAGCAAGCGGTTTGAATATACACAGAAACGTACATTGCGAAAAAAATTACACCTGCAGAACTTGTAATCAAACTTTTTCCCAAAAGTCGAATTTAAAAACTCATGCGTTATCACACATAACACCAAAACAATATATTTGCCGCATTTGCGACCAAAGTTTTGTGCAAAAAAAGAATTTATTGGGCCATTTAAGAGGCCACGCCAATGAAAAGATTTACGAATGTGAGGAATGTGAGAAAAAGTTTAGCCAGAAGGCAAATTTGGACGCGCATAGATACCTCCATACTGGGTTCAAACCTTTTATTTGCAATATTTGTTCCAAAACTTTTTGCACAATGTCTGCATTGCATACCCATAAGAGAAGAGTGCACGAAGAAAAAAAATTTAATTGCGATTTGTGCCCCAAAACTTTTGCAACAGAGGACAAACTTGAGTTGCACAGATCGTTGCACTCAAAAAAGCCTCTTTTATGTCTATATTGCGGAAAAGGTTACTCTAGTGTTTATTATTTCAAGAAACATGAACAAACTCACATTAATCCTTTCAAATGTGAGACTTGCCACTCCATTTTTACCAAATGGGAAGTTTTTTCGGCTCACAAATGCTTTAGTTACTTAAATAAAAAGAATTTTGAATGCAAGATTTGCGGGCAACAATTGTCTAATATTGGGTTTCTTCAATCCCACGAAGAACGACATACGAACAATGAAAATTCTCCACCATCTCCGAAATTTTTGTGCCACAAATGTGGATTTTGGTTCAAGTCGCAGCAAAGTTTAAATTCTCATTTGCGTTTGTGCTATTAGAATTATTTATTTGGAGACTGTCAAATATTTTGAAGAAACTGTGATTTAAGGAAGACTAATTCTCAATTTTATTAATTTTTGTTGTGTGAAAAATGTGATTGTAGCTTTTAAACTAGAATAAGAATTTTTTAAACTGTATTGTAATTAATGAAAATCACTTTTTTTAAATTACATTTAAGACATAAAACATTGTTGAATAACAATAATTTTAAACTTGCAAAACTGAAAACAGAAGACGAAGTTTTTAATTAGCACCAAAATAAAACTTTTAAAAATTGTGATTTAAGAAAATTGTTTATTAATTTTAATCTTTGTGTTCTAATTTGTTTTAAAATAATTTAATGCTAATATTTAATAAACGTTATGATTTTAATAGTTTAATAAGATATGGATTTTAAAATGTTCTTCAAAAAATACTGTTTAATCTTCGGAATAACTGCAAATGTATTTTTATTTCGTGTTAAAATAACAACGTACACATTTAAAAGTGATTTAAAAGAAAACTTAGTTACCTATAAATTTTTGTATTCTAATTTATTTTTAAAAGAGTTGTTCTTAAAGATAATAATTTGACAAATGAATATTTTATGAGTTGATAAAATAATAACATAACCAATAATAAGAATTCAAAAATTACTGTGGTTCCGAAAGTGTAAATATCTTTGAAACTAGAAATGTATAGCATTTTTGATATAATTATTTTTAATTATCTGTGATAAATTAAAATACCTACCTACCTATAGTGATTTTCAATGTTATTTATTTTAAGATTATAACAACTGTTGACATTAATTTAATATTTTTGTGTTTTTGTACTCAAAGTACAACTATAATTTTAATAAATAAATGTAGTAATTCTCGTTCAAATTATTGTTTTTTACATTGGTATCATAGGTACGTAGTTCTAGATTCAGAAAAAAAGATAACGCCTGTAACTTTATTATTATTTAAATTAAATTGATTCAATTTGTTAATTTAAGCCGCATTCACAGCCCGAAATTTGGTCTGTCATAATTATGGCATTATAGTAATGTATACTTGCGTTCACAACACCAAACTTTTCCGATGTGAACGCAAGAACACATCGCCATATGACAGACTTCACGAATTTCGTCTTTATTTACCAAATTTCGGGCTGTGAATCCAGCTTTACTTGAATAAAAATTAAAACAGATACCTACATTGAAGCTGTATTCACTATTCAGAGCTACTGAATTATAGATTACAATTAACAATCAAAGACTGCAATAGATCGTCTTGATTTTGTGGCTGAGAACACTATCATTGTTTTGTATACGTTAACTTGCTTATATTATTTGTATTTTGTAATAGAATAGTGCGTTACATTTATTTATGCCTGAATGTTGCTGTTAAAATAACTAAACAAGAATGTTTTAAAACACACTCTAAGATATTATTTTTCAGATTTATTTTCAAATCCGTCCTTGTCATCAGAAATGGCAGATTCCATCCAATCAAATGACGGAGTATACTTCATTCCAGGTTTCAGTGGATTAGGAGTACGTAAACAATAAAAACCTTTATCAAACGATATCTAATTCATTGTTTATTTATTTTTCAGCCTCCAATAAACGATTATAAAGCAGCAGCCGGATTTTTTGGTTTAAAACCAACAACAACAAAACCTCATTTAGTTAGAGCTATTTTAGAAAGCATTGTTTTCAGGGTAGTGCAGTTATTTGATGTTGTCGACGAAGAAACCAAATTCAGTTACAACAGAATACGGTAAAAATAATTTTAAAACATGCAACTTAAGGTACATTTACAACTAATTTGGACCATGCACCATGCGAAATTTTGACTTAAAGGGGAAATTGTGCCGACTTAAAATTTATATCATTTACAACAACTTCGCTGGTAAAGTGAAAATACGACATGCCAGCTGCTGTAACATCATGAAATGTAGTATTTCCGGTAAAGTAAAAATAATTTAATGTTTGAATAACATGTTAAATTATTGTATGTAATGCAGTTCTATTCCAGCTTATGTTTAACAACTAAAATTAATGCCAAATTTAAAATCAGGGCTTGCAGATGGCAGCGCCTCTGTTGAGAAAAATACCTGAATCGTAATGCGCATGCGAATTCACGAATTCACTCTCGACTTGAAGTGAAAGCTAGCTAGCAGCTTGCAAACATTGAGTTGAAGTGCAATCCGGGTCCGAAGTACGCAGACTTCGAATTATGGTTGTAAATGCGGTAATAGTTGATTCACGTATGCCTAACTTACAATTTTACGCCAGCTTAAAATTGTGCTGGGATAAAATTTGGTTGTAAATGTACCTTAATTATTTTATTTTTAATTCATAATCTTTTACGAGTTTGTCAATAATTTTATCAACTAGTATTGATGAAAATATGGCACAAAAATAATGAGTATTTGTAACGTAAACGTTGTTCGACATATTTTTGTAATCACATCATACTATACGCCTTTTCTTTTACCCAACTTGGGTAAGGCAGCCTCTCAAATACGAGTGCTCGGTATAGATATATTTTTCTGTGTGTGCGTTACTATCTGTCATCTCAATTGGTTGTTAGTTTAGAGCACACCACAAGGGAGATTTTGTGCAGCTAAACTGAAATATTATGTACCTGACTGGTCACACAACGCATACAGATATCAGGATATTGGTTGATGAGCTAGTTAATAAATAAAATTATCATTAATACTATTTTTTTGTTTAGGGTGGACGGTGGAGTATCTAAGAATGATTTTATTTGTCAGTTGTTATCAGATATGACAGAATTAACAGTCGAAAGAGCAAAATCTAGCGAATTATCAGTTCTAGGTGCTGCTTACCTTGCTGGATTATTTTCAGGTAAAAAAATATAACCATATTCCGGAATCCTGAAACAGTTTAAAACTTTAAAACGTCTTCCTTATGTGATTGTCAATTAAATAACAAGATAAAACAAATTTCATTCGAGACATTCTTTTATTTATCTATATATTTTATTTTGCTGGTAACCATTCACGATTTACTCCCAATTATAAAATGGTAGATGTTATTATAGTGCACTTCGATCGATTCGTCTTGGTACAGTCAGAATCTTAATCCGTGCGACGACCTTTGAAATTCAAAGCGGCAACGAAGAGATTCTTTTTGCTACCAGGACTATTTTAAGGACAATAAAATGGTCTGCGATTTTGTAACATAGAGCAAAAATTTAAAGTTATCATACTAATTCGATTTATAAATCTGAAGGCCCGACTACATATCTTATGTCATGCTGTGTCTTGAAGTACCTAGAATATAAATTTCTTATAGAACCAGTCACAAAGTCTATGTCAAATTAATGCTTGTATACTAGTTCACAGACATTTCACTTAGACTTAGATCCGTTCTATTAGAAATGTACAATCTATTTAATAATGAATATGACAAATTTATGCCACTCACATTTATTTAAAAATATTTTAGGGGTTTGGAAAAGCCGTGACGAACTAAAAAGCCTGAGACAATTAGACCGAGAATTTCAGCCAAATGAAAAATCGACAGAAATAAATAGAGACTTACTAGAAAATTGGTTAAAAGTTATAGAACGGTTTAAAAACTGGTATCAAAGTGATGTCAGCGATTTGAAAAACAATACATTGTTTTAATCTATTATTGTAAATTGTAATTTAATTAGCAGTGTAACTGTGATTAAAATTTATTGTTGTGATTATCAAATAATTCAATTATTTGCACAATTGCCTTTTGTAGCATTTAGAAACGTGAATGTTAAATCAAAATATTGTTTACTGTTAAGTATTTATTTTGTATTTAGTTTATGGTTAGGTAAGGGAACATGCTCAAATTAATTAATAAGGTAGCTAAAATGATTGTTATATAATTGGAAGATTTTTAAAAACAGAATTGTGTATCTAGAATTAGTGAATAAATTGTTAAAGTTTTAATAAATATATTTTGCTAAGAAATATTGTTTATTGCATCCTTTACACCAGAGATGGATCTAGAAAAATCTAAGAGGAGGCCAGAATGTAAAAATAAATGTTTTTATGCACGGTCATATCATAATTTGACACTTATACACGAATTTCTTTGACGTAAACGTCACTTTATAGCCCACGAACCACTTTATAGCGCAGTGCGCTATAAAAAAACGTCAAAACAAAACAAACAATTTAGATTTTCAATTTTCCTCATAATAAACTACTAATAATCCTACAAATAACAATTTTCTATAATTAGTTGTACTATTTTTTATTTAAATAACATCATTTTCACTTACATTTAACATAAATTATCTCATAAATATTTAATTCAATAATGACAACTTTGATATTTAGATTTTTGTTTATTGACGGATTTTTTTTGGTATCTTTGCAACAGTCAAAGAATTTCGAAATTGTTGGTAATTTGAACAAGTAAATTAAATTAATTAATTTATTAGAAAATATTGAACCGTGCATAAAGTTGGGTATGTACCACGGACATAACTTGCTTTTATGGCTCTTGACGTGTTTTTAGCCCTCGGCTGACGTTCGGGCTCAAAATCACGTCTCAAGCCATAAAAGCTACCTACACCCTTAATACATAAATAACTATTATATTTATATATTTGATTTTACATTCATATTATCAAAATCAACACAATATTAACAAAAACAGTTTGGGTAGCACTGATTTACTAAACTAACATAAAATAATACATTCAGCTCAATCTAAATATTTTTATATAAGAATAAACTAAACCTGTTGAAACCTTGTTGCGCTTAGGAACCAATATTTTCAAGTTCAGTATACCGGGGATTGTCGTGGTGCATGTATCAATGTTTACAAGATAAAATTAATAATTTTGTGTATTTTGATGAAATGTACAATGTAGAAATTGCGTGTAATTGAACTTTTAAAGTGTAGAATGATATAAAATTATAACGACTAATTAAATATAAAGTGTAGTGCCATAATTAATTTAAAGACTTTCTTGCGGGACTCCTATATAGGATGCACCCTCGTCAGAGTAGAGTACATCAAAGGTTAGCATTGTTATTTGTATTATAAAATATTGGTGCATCTTAAGCTGTCATATTTGAGGCTCTGTTATTTTATTATTTATTTAAAAAATCATGGTTGTTGCCAACTTTTAGAATGGCATAAAGTCCATTTTACATTGAGCAATATTGCAGATGCAAGTGCAACTTTTGATAAATTGATTCAATATTGCATGAGTGTAATACAGAAATTGCACGCTCGACAGGCAGACGCAATCATGAAGCAACGGTTGCATGGAATAGAACATGTTCTAATTTTTGTAAGACTTCCAGGCATTTCACAGTTATTTCTAGATATTTTTAGTTCGTTATGATGCTATGAACGTCAAAAAGATTAATTTGTGTTTGAAAGTTAGTGCGTTAGTGGTTATGGTTAAATGCCATTCTATCATTATTTTCCAACAATATACAATACAACAAATCCAAGAGGTTATGTTGACATAATATAGTAACAAAATATTGGTAAATTTATTAATAACTTTATACATTAAATAAGTAATTGCATGTTGCTGACGTTGTCCAGTGTAAAATGAAAAAAATGTCTTATGAAATTTTCTTGTTCAACTCTGACTTGGAGATTGCAGTTGCCCGTTGCGCTTGCTCAATGTAAAATGGGCTTTAAAGATTTATTCTTAAATAAAAATATTTTACAAAATTAAGTATTTCTCATCTTTATTTACATACATACAGACATATCTTTTCTCAAATTGGATGAGGCAATCTTACTTACTATTTTATCATATATACTGTATATTTTATCGTATATACTGTGAGTACAAAGTACACTACAGAATTTTTTTGTGTAGTTAGACTGCAAGTGTACCTGATTGGATTCAGACCTGAGTTGTCAGAACCACAGCCGAGCACATAACGCACAGTCCAGAATAATTGAAATTCTAATTGTAAACACACAGTCCCAAATTCAAACACCTCTTATTTATTTTTAGAAAAATGCCTCATTAACAAAATATTTAAAATTACTTCCTCCTAAAGAACGACTTTTACGTTTAGTGGGTCCAATTTAAATTGTGCTGTATTTACATACAAAACAAATAATCATAATTGGTATTCATTTTAACTCCATTAATTAAAGATTATTTCACTAAGAATCTCGTTATGATTGGCTTATTTAACAATAATATTTTGGATGCAGTAGAATTAATTATTCAGTGTTTGTTGAGCTGTTGAACCGTCAATACGTATTTTAAAGTTTTGTGATGTGATAAAAATGTAAATACCTTGTAATAATAAGTTTATTATATTCAACGTGTTTATAATGGTAGCTATTATACATGAGTGTTTTAAAAACTATTACACATCTGCCTTTTATTTTAGGTAAGATCGTTTTAAATTTACTAAGCAAATTAAAACATTAGAAAAACTGATTTCTCATAAACTATAACCTAGTCTAGTCTAGTCACTAAGAAAAAATCTGACGTGGCCATCACACAACCTTCCGCCATATCTAGATTTTAAACAGAAATGTATACGTGCAATCCGGTGCCCATTTAAAATATACAAATAAAAATCTCAAATATTCAAACACAGAAATTTGCATCACCTGAATAAAAAGATTCATTCACAGGAAAACACTGCTGTATTGAAGCCATCCTCCGTTCAATTACTACATTTAATATCTTACTTAGGACTTATATAGCGCTAGTATGCCAACTTGTCACCCGTCTCACCTGTCAATATTTTTTACGCAGAAACAAAAATCAACCGATCATGGATTACAAGATATCAACGTTTTATTTGATAAATTTTACTGCAGTTCTTTAATGCTACCAGATAAAGACAATTTTTTTATAACGTAAGTTGCAAATAACTTTTCCTCTTATTCTCATTACAAATAAATACTATATTTTTCCAAATTTATATACAATTTTGACAATTAACCTTTTCAATCTTCAAAAAATATCACTTCCGATGAAGATATTTGTACCAAAATCTAGGGAGCTCTTCCAATTTATATACAAATGTTAAATACCAAATATCAAAATTTTCGGGTAATTCGTATTTGAGTTATGCGACTAACAACCCTTGACCACACACACACACACACACACACACACACACACACACACACATACACACACACATACACATACACACAGACATCATCGTGAAACTATCAAAAATGAGTTGTAAGGACCCTAATTCGTGCTCATCCACTAAAAATTCACCACCCGATTTTTTGCATGATTCCAATACCTTCCTTTACAGGTAAGCGGAAGGTAAAAAAATGTTCCTGATGTCAAAAAATGCCCAACTTTGACAACTCGAACGGTGTTCTAAAAAAAATCGTGGACGCATTGATCAACAGGGCGAGAAAGTTAATTAATTTTCCTTTAAGTTTCCAAAAAATTGGAGTAGGTACCTACGATGTTTTGGCGCGAAGTTATGCATTTTTTTTAAAAAGTTGCATTCAAGTGGTGCGTTTTTTCTTTTCTCGAGTATAGAATACATGATGTATTTTGGTTTTAGTCCTCCTAGTTTGAAAACATACTATACTTACGTTTCATGTATGTATATGTAGTTATTGAAAAGTACCTTCCTGGTTTCTGTTATTCTCTTTTTTGTTTCGTTCGCCAATTTTTCAGTTCAACCGAAGCATAAAAGTGTCGTTTATTCTCTCGACGAATAATTGTGTAAGTGCATCATGCGTGCAATGACTTTTACCAGTAAGTGCAGTTGCATACAAAGCGTCTTATTTATATTGTAATTTGTTTTACATGTAGGTATTACATGATGTACAGTAGTAGGTAGTAGGTTATGAGAAAACGAAAGTGTTTCATTATTTTGTTTAATTGTTGTTTTTATTGTTAAATGTTAACAGCAAATAATAGAGATTTGGTTCTGGTTTGTTGATTGTTGAATATAGTGCGCGAAATTTTTTGTTCATGGTTTAATGGTTTAACTCTTGAGTACACTGGTAATTTGTTTGAGTTTAGAGCACAAACTTAAAAAATGTAGGTACTATACGGTTTGGTTGAATAAGCTTAAATGATCTGCAAATTTTTCTAAAGTACAGGGTGGGGCAAAACAACCTCCCTAGTTTCAATAGAGAATTGTGAAGCGAGCAGAGGTTGTAAAAGGATGGGAATGGCGTGTATAGCGGCCGGTATATATTCAGTTTGCGTTACAAAAGTTTCAGTCGTAAGCATAATGTGGACGAACGAGCAAAGCGCTTTTGCCGTGAAAGCATACATACGCGGAAACGAGTCTGTAATCGCCGCCCAGCGCGCGTTCCGTATTCGATTCCAAATTCCCCGTCGTCAAGCAGTTCCGGACCGAAAATCGATTACGTTGTGAGTAAAAAACATTCGGGAAACAGGATCTGTTGTCGCGTGTTCGAGCAGTTCGAGGTCGTCCACCTCTCTTCCTGACAACAGATCCTGTTTCCCGAAAGTTTTTTACCCACAACGTAATCGATTTTCGGTCCGGAACTGCTTGACGACGGGAAATTTGGAATCGAATACGGAACACGCGCTGGGCGGCGATTACAAACTCGTTTCCGCGTATGTATGCTTCTACGGTAAAAGCGCGTTGCTCGTTCGTCCACATTATGTTTACGACTGAAACTTTTGTAACGCAAACTGAATATATACCGGCCACTATACATGCCATTCCCATCCTTTTACGACCTCTGGTCGCTTCACAATTCTCTATTGAAACTAGGGAGGTTGTTTTGCCCCAGCCTGTAAATTGACAAATCGCTCCATTTATGGAAGTACGTCATAAGTCAAAAATCACAGTTTCTGGATACGTCGGTTTAAAGATTTTGTTAATTTTACATGTTAATTATTATTTACAAGTGCAATAAAGTAAAATATCTGTAGTGTTTTTTGAAGCAATAAAGTGTTGTAATTTACTGTTAATGTGGAGCTAAATCAAAATTTGATAGTTTGAAGGAAGTTTTAGGTGCTTGTGTCTTTTTTCTTTAAAAAAAATCACACAGTTTATTTCGTATAGTATATTTATTCGTCACATATTGAAATTATGACAGTCTTTCATATAAAATATTACAATTTTATAAAAGGTCATGAAAAACTTAAAACGACACAATTATTATTATGACGTTCTTCCATTAAATAACTGCGACACTTTCTTATTATATATTGACACTTTCTGTGTTAAATAGAGAACTAACGTTCTTTCGCATATATTGCGGGGCGCTAGTATCAGTGGCTAAACGTCACTAATGTCATCTACCGTTAAAGTGCAGAAGCAATACTTATGACGATTTTCCACATAAATATATGATATTTTTGAAATATTTTTATAATCTTAACTTAAAAATGAGATTTTTTAAGTTATGACGTTCTTCCATAAATGGAGCGAAATGAGGGGTTTAGTGCAAAAGTGGTACAAGTGAAATTTTTGTAAAAAACGAGATAAGTACAGAAATTAATACTAGAAGTTCTATTGGACGTACAGAGCTGCGGTTGGAATTAAATTGTTGCAAATTTAATGTAAGTACTTTAAAAATGATAAAATCGACTATTTATCGAAAACGCATAGTTTACGTATAACGCAGGAAGGAGGAAGCACAGATTTTTCGAAGCTGCAAACTTGGATTTTAATGTCTAATTTGACTGGACTATTTAGAAGAATACAAATGTTGTAATTTTGACAGTAAATTTTATGACAAATTGACAAATATTTATATTGTTACCATAGATACTCTGTAACAAATAGCACGTATTTACTTGACTTGACAACGGGATTAATTAATTCAATTCTTTGACAATGGGATTAAATACGAAAACTAATCCCTTGGGATCAAATTAAGAACCTTAGTCCTTAAAAATAAAGACTAAAGAACAGTTTTAGTCCCGGAAGTGCAAAAAATATGATTTTGCGAACTCAAAACAGTAACGATTTTAGAGAGCATGTACTAAAAACATTTTTATCACCACTGAATGCACCAGCGCCTCCAAACGGGTCCATTCAATTCTGCAAAACAAAACAAACCTGAGTCGACGCATTGCCTACTTCATGAAACTTCCCGCGGCAATAACAAAACCTGCTAGTTTACCGGCGAATGCGGTGAGCGATCAAGTAGTCTTATTAACAAGTCTCAGGTGATCAACAGTTGAACGATTGAAGATCGAATACGCCAATGAACTGTGTTGATTGGTGAAAGTGCAAGTGCGATTGTTGAAGAGTGCTGCTGCTTTCACTGTAAGTGGAAATAGGGGAAATTGTGGAAATGCGCGGAGTGATTTGGTTACTGATTCGGGATTCAGATGTTTATTTGTGAGGCAAATATTTGGCACGAGTGTACTTGAAAACCACTTGCAATTAACAAATATTTTGTTAAACCTAATTTTGTATGAAATTGTAACAAAACATGTTAGGTTTTTTCTGAATACTCTCGATTTTACTTTTATTCTATTCCACTCTTTTCCCCACTACTACAGCTGCCCGAAACCAGCCCGAAAGTCGTACTTTGTCGCATGCTAGCTATGTAATGTCATTTTGAAGGTGAAAAATACTGTACAAGCGTTTTCGTTGCGGGTAAACTGTCAGTTTATTATTGACTTCAGGATAATGTTTTTATAAACATTTAATAGAAGAATGGATCTACAGATGCGCTATTTTAAAAATTAATTTTTATCATGAGATATATCCGTGTAAAGTTTGCAAACATTGGAATTTTTTTTGAATTTTTTTGAATTTTTATAATCGTGTACAGTTTTTAAATAAAATTTTTTTATTTTGTACTTAATGTTAAAAATTGGTTTTATACGTTCATTTTCAGTAGATAAAGTATTACTTTAACATCGAGGGTAGATAAAGTAAAATTTGAGTAGATAAAGTAAAATTTGAGTAGATAAAGTAAAATTTGAGTAGATAAAGTAAAATTTGAGTAGATAAAGTAAAATTTGAGTAGATAAAATAAAATTTAAGTAAAATAAGAATATTTTTACACAAATTAACATTAAGTACAAAATAAAATAATATATTGTACACGACGATAAAGAGTCTTTATCGACACGTGAAAGATAGCCCACTCGTTCCTTCGTCACTCGGGAACTAACATCTTTCACTTTTCGATAAATGATCTCTTTATCGTCTTGTATAATAAATTACTATAAAAGCACATCTGTAGATCAATTCTTTCATTATTAAATCCTCGTTGAAATAAAATTTTACTATTCTTGTAACTACTGGCCACAAAACACTCGCTACGTTAGTACATTTCATGCTGGATTTTAAGAGGTAGACGGGCCTCTTAAGGTCTGTTCACACACGGATTCTTTGTGGATTCTTTCATGCTTCTGGATCTTGAAAAAAATTGTTTTCAAGCAATCAATGAATTAGAAATTCTTCTTTTATAAGTATTTTGAGTATTTGACATAATACTTACTAGGATTATTTATTTCAAAATTCAGAAGCATGAAAGAATCGTCAAAGAATTCTTATGTGAACAGTGCATTAGACTCTGCAGATTTTAAGAGATTTTTTATTTTATGAGACTTTTGATCTCACAATGATTGTTAAAGGATTGATATCGAAGTGAACAAATATTTGACAGGTGGTTTATCCTTTGTTTTGATTTTAATGTTCAATAGACTTACATTTAATTTAATACAAGTTAAAAATTATTTTGAATAGATTTTTTCTATTCCGGTATTCTAATTTAATCTTAAAAATGGCCTATTTTATGCCCGATAAAATCTGTAAATATAATTATATTTTTTAAATAGTTTATCTACTAGTAGACACAATTTTGATTTATTTGTTCCATTCTTCTAATGCTTGTTTTAATTGATGCAAAATTTTACGAAGAACCTAGACCTAGACATAAAATAGAATTTGTAAAATATAGATCAATCGTTTACTTTCCATGTTATTTTATAAAATGAGTTCAATATTGGTCGTAAATAAACTACAAGGTTAAATCATTCGCAAGAAATTGAACAATGAACATAATATGAACAATCAGACCAGCCTGTATAATCTATATTAAATATGAACGAAAAGGCTTTAAAAGAAATTATTGATAATTTCTTTTGTTTAAAAATTCAAATCTTTTCTTCTTTTCTTTTTCTAAAACACGTGTTGGGACGAAGGTCACAATGAAAACAATTTATTTTTTCAAATAATTGTAATGAATGTAAATAAATGCTACTGGCAACAATGGCTTACAAGACATTAAAATGAAATTATAAGAATAACCACTACCGTGATTTGTTGATGCGTTTGTTATTGAGTCGGAAATATAATTGTGTACACATTTGATATTATGAGTTGTAAGAGTTGTTTTTACACTTTGTGCTCGCGAAGAAGAGTCCTATCTGTGTACATGCATTTCTGCTTGAAATAAAATGTTACAGAGGTTTCATTTTAAGTACAAATTTTCGTGTAATTTACGTACTTTTATACTTAAAAACATATTTACAGTTAGTTTAAGGTTTAAACTAGGTTCGTCTAGTATTGAAATTTTGAATTGTATTATATTAAAAATTGCTGTTGAAAACAGGCTTTTTTGAAAGATTTCTCAATTTTTTAAGATCGATTTAAGACAAAATAAACAAAAAACTATCACTAGACGAACATAGATACATTCTTTTATTTCAAACTGTGTTGCATTTGCTTCTTTATGAGATTGATTTCAGTCCGAAAAATGAAACATTACGGTATTGTTCTACTTTACAGGATTCTAAAGTAGTACAATACCGTAATGTTTCATTTTCCGGACTGAAATTTAATTTTTGTTTTAATTTTTGTATTGAGACCAAGACGACCAGATTGTATATAGAAAAGATATATAAAGAATGGGTGCAAACTTTGGTCCAAAAATGCAACACAGGTATGAAATAAAACGTTGTACATCATTCGTTCGGTAGAGGATTTTCACGGTACTCGTTTCGAAATTCCTAACTCGGCTCCTACGTCGCCTCGTTCGGAAACATCTTACACGTACCGTAAAAACTCATCTACCGGACTTATAACGTAAATAACTATAACTTTGTAATAGTTTGACGTTTATATGTTATGTAGATTCTAAGCTATGATTTTATTTCTGTAACACTTTTTGAAGTCATAGAACGGGTGTAAATACTGCTCATATAGCCAATGTTTTGACTACACTTAGGTTAGGTACTGAGAAATTTAAAGCAAAATAGGATGCTATGAAATCTAATTTTGCAAATAAGTGCTTGTAAATTCTAAAGGGAATATTTCTGAAAAATCAAATATTTAATCATTTATTAACAATTAATTAATTAAAATGGACTAGATATACTTGAGTGCGATAGTTGACTGGTGCAACGTACAAGGGAAAACAAGGTTTCGTTTTCACCATCATATCTAATCTAAATATTAACATTTTAAAATATTTATTTTTTTAATTTGTGGAGGAAGATTGTTTGTATGACATTTGTGTATTACAATTTTAAATTTTTGCTTGATTTGTTATTAAAGGCGTTATAAACATTAGCAATTTTGTAATTCATTTTAAAGTGTATTATGTTTTGAATTTTAAAATTTCAATACGGAAATGTCACAGAACCAACTGTCTTCTACAAATTAAAAAAAAATTGTTAAATTTTTTAAATATTTAGAGAGACTAAATTTTACGGTGAACACTAAACCCCTTTTTGACACAAAAATAAGGTCAGGCAGTGTAAATATTCGAATAAATATTCGAATTTCAATTTAGCTCCACCTCCAAGCTAGAGTCGTACACTTATTAAAATTGTAAGAAATTGACTCTTTTGATAATAACCGACCCGGACCGATAAATTTTGGTAGTGCAGTAACCGTTCCTCTTAAATCTAGTCAAGTAAGCATTTCAATTTAGCAGCACAAAAATCTCTCATGTGGTGAACTCTTCACTATCAACTAGAGATGGGAAAAATATCGATATATCGATAAATATCGATATGAACATTAGTTGCTATCTTTTATTTTGGTATCGATTTAGTATCGTTAACTCGATATTTGTTGATATATATCGATAATTATCAGAAAATATCGATAATATCGAGTTATTGATACATCGATACCAAACGAAAAGTAATATTGACTGATGTTCACATCGATATTTATCGATATATCGATATTTTCCCATCTCTACTAACAACCAGCCAATCAGGAGTGAATTGACGGCTGGTAACCGCACACACAGAAAAATAAATGTCAGTACGTTGGATCATAGTTTGTAAGGCTGTCACACTCAAACTGACCAAAAGATATGGATGTAAAATGGTTTCCTTTGTCTGAAAAATATTCAAAATAATAATTTATTAATGAAAGGAATAATATTAAAATGTGCAAATTGACTCTTATTTTATTCTAACTAATGACAGTACAAATCATATTTTAGCTTATGGACTAAATACAGATGTATCATTCTTTGTAATAAATAATGTATGTCCTTGCTTTCAATGTCAAATTATCGTTGAAACTTAAGATTTTTCTGAAAATATCGTCGAATTTGTTTACAAAATTGCAATAAAAGTATCTTCAATTGAGGAATTAACAAAAAGAATCAAGTAAGGTTGTTTTTTACAGACTGTTTTTGTTTTTTTATCGTCTGAATTATTTTTCTTACGCAGCTGACCTTCACGAAAACTTGTATTACAAGAACCTTTTTAATTTTACATTTTACACTGTTGTTTAGTATAATTTAGTTTCAGACTTTGAAGTTGAATCATTATTTTATTTAGTATCCTATAAACTATAATTATTGTAGTTTATTTCCAAATTATAGGAAAACAAATAAATTTTATCAAATACATGTAGAAATCTATTTATTAGTTTAGTCATTGCAACTAATTATAAATTGCAATTTAATTATAATAAATCAAATACATACATATTTATATCCATTACGCTTTACGTTATTTTGCCTCACATAAAATAAGACGATCCTCTACCGCGCCAGTCCACAGCATTTATTGTTTTGTTAAATATAATAATCTAAAGATATTGTTGAAGATAAAAGTACAATCTACAAAATGGTCGATGCAAAATTTGAAAAGCGAAATATGTTAATTTGAATTTTGACAATTTTTGTTATTTTTTGAACACAAATATCTTCTGTTTTAAAACGAATTTAAAAAATTCGATCGGTTATTTCGTAGATCCAAACTTTGTTGACAACATATTAAAATTTGAAGTAATTAACTTCAAATAAATACTGTACAGTGGCGCACGAAAACCCTCTTTTTACAAATATTGCAGTTTTTTTTACAAATATGGGTGCCAAAATTATTTTTCCCCTCAAACATAAATTATTTTTATGTTTAACAAAACAATAAACGCTATAGAATAACGTGCGGAATCAATGTTTTTGACTGTTTTCTGCCATGGGTAGAGGATCACCTTAAACTGAAAAAAAAATGTATCGTGCATTCCATCAACGTTATCACCGTGTACCACTCGAACTGAATAAGACGTTGTTGGAAAGCACCCTAAAAATTTCCGGATGGAATTAATGCACGTGATGATCATGTGAGATTATTAATGATAATTCACAATAAATAAAATTGGATAAAAAATAATGGATAGCTAGGTACTTTATGCGTTCACACAATGATTCTTTGAGAAGAAGAAAAATTTCTAATTCATTGGTAGCTTCGAAACAAGGATTTTTTCCAGAATTCAGAAGCATGAAAGAATCTTGAAAGAATCCTTATGTGGGCAGGACATTGTGACCGATTGTGGCTCTGATAATTCAAGTCCGAATCCACGCAGTCTGGTATATTATTTCAGTTTAACTGCACAAAAATCTTCTCTGTGGTGTGCTGTTCAATAATAAAAATAAAGAAGCAGAGCTGGGAAAGATACTTTTAAAAAATATCTTAGATACTTTTATAGATATTTGTATAAATTTGGTCAAGATACTTAAGTATGTTTTTAATTCCAAGTATCTTAAGAGCATTCTGTACAGCAGGAAGAATATACACGTAAAAAGCACTTTACACGCATTACACCTCATCGACACATGGTTGCACATTTTAACAAAAGCAAATATTTATATGGTAGATAAGGGATAAAACTTCGTTCTATTAGTGCCATTTTTTCTGTTTTGTACCGAAGTTTTAGTTTATAAAATAAAGAAAACTACAAAAATTCACATTTTTTTACCTCTAATTTTGTCGAAATCAGAAAGTTTTTTTTTAAATTACACTACCCCAACGTAGATTAAACTTTAAACTACATGATTCAAGTTTAAAATATCATTTTCAGCGAAATATAAAGAAAAATCTGTACGTGCTAAGTAATTTCGACCGTTGAACGTGCTGAAAAAAAATGGCACTAATAGAACGAAGTTTTATCCCTTATCTACCATATAAAAATTTGTTTTTGTTAAAATGTGCAACCATGTGTCGATGAGGTGTATGAGTGTAATGTGCTTTAACGTGTACATTCTTCCTGTACAGAATACTCTTAAGATACAAATATTTCTTAAGTTAAAAGTATCTGATACATTTACTTAGGTACAAAAATGTATCTTAAATGTTTTAGCTACTTTTATAAATATTTTAGATATCTAAGATACTACTTTAAAAGTATCTAAATACTTAAAAAGTATCTAAATACATTAAATTTATCTAAAGATATCTTCATTTTTACCTTCCGCTTACCTGTAAAGGAAGGTATTGGTATCATGCAAAAAATCGGGTAGTGAGTTTTTAGTGGATGAGCACGAATTAGGGTCCTTATAACTCATTTTTGATAGTTTCACGATGATGTCTGTGTGTATGTGTGTGTGTGTGTGTGTGTGTGTGTGTGTGTGTGTGTGTGTGTGTGTGTGGTCAAGAGTGTTAGTCGGATAACTCAAATACGTATTACCCGAAAAATGTTATATTTGGTATTTAACATTTGTATGTAAATTGGAAGAGCTCCTTAGATTTTGGTACATATATCTTCATCGGAAGTGATATTTTTTGAAGATTGAAAAGGTTAATTGTCAAAATTGTATATAAATTTGGATAAATATAGCATTTATTTGAAATAAGAATAACAGGAAAAATTATTTGCAACTTACGTTATAAAAACATTGTCTTTATCTGGTAGCATTAAAGAACTGCAGTAAAATTTAAAAAATAAATTTATCAAATAAAACGTTCAAATCTTGTAATCCATGTTCGGTTGATTTTTGTTTCTGCGTAAAAAATATTGACAGGTGAGACGGGTGACAAGTTGTCATACTAGCGCTGTATTAGTCATAAGTAAGATATTAAATGTAGTAATTGAACGGAGGATGGCTTCAACACAGAAGAGTTTTCCTGTGAATTAATCTTTTTATTCAGGTGATGCAAATTTCTGTGTTTGAATATTTTAGATTTGTATTTGTATATTTTAAATGAGCACCGGATTGTACGTATACATTTATGTTTAAAGTCTAGATATGGCGGAAGGTTGTGTGATGGCCACGTCAGATTTTTAAGATAAAAGATACAGATATTTATAAAAAGTATTTTTAATAAAGATACATTTTACCTAAAATAAAAAGTATCTAAGATAAAGTATCTTAGATACTTTTTGTATCTTAGATACTATCAAGTATCTTTTTTCGTAAGATACTCCAGCTCTGAAGAAAAGTGTCGAATAATGTCTAGTTCATGGTCCAAAGAGAATCGGTCTTATAAATTCTGATTCGCGTTTAATATTATGAAATAGCAAGGTCGGTATTTGAAATTGGCCTAATGAAGGCCACTAAATGTCCGAAATACTAAACGATTTATAAATGGGTAATATGCTAAATTGGTCATGTTTACAAAAAGTTCATGACACTTAAATAACTGGACTTGTATACATACGAAATATGAATAATGTAAGAAATGGCTTTTCTGAATAATACTCTCGATATTACTTTTTTTTCTATTTCACTCTCTTCCCCACTACTACGACTGCCCGAAACCAGCCCGAAACTCGTACTTTGCCGCATCCTAGCTATGCAATGTCATTTTTAAGTTGAAAAATAGTGTAAACATGGCTTCAGATTCCCATAATAACTTCTGTATTTTTTTAAAGAAATTAAGTAAAACAAACATTATTCGAAAAAAGAAGCTTAGCTGCATGCTTCTTGTTTTTTAAATGTTTCTTGCCATTTATAGTGGTCGAAAAAAATAATACCAAATAATGACAAAAAACCGCAAAAAACGTCATTTTAAAATATTTTTTATTTCAAAATTCCTAGGCCAAAGACAAAAAATAAAAATATAGAAGCATTAAGACATCCTTTGTTAGTACACTCATATGTAAAAGCATCATATATTTCAATTATAATTACACCTCTGTGACGCTGTAAAATTTTAGGGTAGACGAACACCTTAATTTGCATTTACTTTTATTAAAGTTACTGCTTGTCCATTACGTGAATTTAGAATTTACTGCTTCTTATGTCTTGTAATTTTCAGAATATTTTAATTTACACCTTTGCGTATTAATTTAAGCGTAGCAGTCCCACATTGTGAGAAAGACCTAGATTATGTATTATAATTTTTATTCATAAATTAACAATTTTCTTAGATTGTTTTCCAATTGTTATTATCTATACTTAATACCTAAACTATAATAATTACATAATCAGTCAGATGTCATATTCAGTTTATAAAAAAATAATATAATTGGTATTGCAATCTAATCCACTATCAAAAATCCATATATTTATTGGAAAAATAATGTTCATTTCTCTTTAATATGATTGGGTCATGAAAAAATAACCCTCTATACCTTTATAGATTTAAGAGGCACCATTTATTATAGTACAAGTAGAGAACATCTACCTAATAATCATTAGCGTTTATTAGGGGGTTATTGCAGTCATACAATGGTCAAAACCACAAGCCTGAGATGCGCCAGAGCATACAATACAACCCTGGTAATAAGCTTCGAAAAACTCATACTCTACCAGTGGAACACTGGGGGTAAAATATATACTCGGGTTAATAAATATGGCAAATACTGAACTGTTCGACTATATTTCTTATCTGCGGGCTAATCTTAAACGATTGCGGTTTTGGGCATTGTGTGACTGCAATAAGCATTTTACAATTATTAGGTAGATGTTCTCTACTTGTACTATAATAAAAATACATATCTGTCAAACGCATTTTACCTATGTAGTTTAAAAGTGGCTTTCTTAAGCTAGATTCAGACCTATCTAATTATAAGTATAAGTGGCTAATTTAACCAACTCAAGGTTCGCACTTATAATTGAAATTGGAACTTTGTGGAAGCGCTGGTTGGTTAATTTAGCACTTTTACTTATAACTGGATAGGTCTGAATCTAACTTTATACTGCACTGTAAGTCATCGGTACGTAATTGGTACAGAATGGTTCTCAATTTCGTGAATATATTTTAATGGCATATAGTAGGTTTTTAATTGGTGATTATGGAACAAAAAGAATTTTTCAAATATTCGTAAATTAAAGGGTAGTTTTCGCAAGAAGCACATTTTTAAAACCACTGGATGTTGATTGTATTTGTATAATGGATATCTGATGAGCTATGAATGGAATAAAATTAAATTTTAATTACCTGTGCAATAATGGCAAGAATATAGTAAATTTATTAAATTCCATTTGAAAACAGTGGCCCAAAACTTGGAAACTAAAATTGTGAATTTTGAAAACGTCTTTCGGTTTCGTGATAGGTGCGAGTTGAGCACTCTACCATTAAATATATGAACGAAGTTGTGAATCACCCTGTATATTCTACCATGTGTGCGGTTACCAGCCGTTAACACACTCATGGTTTAAGAGGCCCGTCTACCTCCGAAAATTCGGCACAAAACGTACTAACGCTACGTTAGTGTTTTGTGGCCACTACAAAATGGTAAAATTGTATTTCAACAAGAATTACGTACTTAAAGGATCAATTAACAGTTTAATTTAAAAATTGTATTCTGATTATAAAAATTCCGAAAAATTCATAAAAATTTTCAATTTATGCAAAACTTTACACCGTTATACTCTATCTCCTGATTTTATTTTAAAAAGGTACATCTAGATCCATCTTTCTCTGTTAAATGTTTATAAAAATATTACCTTGAAGTTAATAATAAACTAACAGTTTACTCGCAACGAAATAGTAATTTACATTATATGTACGGTAGGTTCAATTTTACAACGCGAGGTTATATATTAAAGTACGACGCGAAGCGGAGTGCTTTAATAGAACCGAGCGTTGTAAAATTACTTACCGCACGCATAATGTATTCTATTTTTTGGCCATCATACTAACTATTTATTAAAAATATGTAATTTATATAAAATTGCAAGTTGGGAACATTGAATTTTAAAATCAAGCCACGTTGAAAAACAATCTTGAAAACAATGAAATGTCAATGTAATTAAAACGTGCATTGAGTCAGAAAATGTCACATTTAAAATGAAACTTTTTCACTTATTTCAGACTGTATTAAATAATTTACTGGGTAAACGAGCGTTTTTAAAGGTTTTCTTTTTTATTACAAAGCAATTTTTTATTTAATAACCTCTAAATACTAAAAAAAACGGTGCGTATTATCTAACCCTCGTGTAATAAACTCATGACATGTCTGTAAAATTGCAACTACCATAGACTTCAACGATGTGTGGTTGTTATTGTTATGTTTACACGTCACGAGGCCAAACACACTTTTACAGTATTTTTCAGCTTCAAAATGACATTGCATTGCTCGGATGCGGTAAAGTATACTAGTTTCGGGCTGGTTTAGGCAGTCGTAGTATTGGGGAAAAGAGTGGAATAGAAAAAAAGTTAAATCGAGAGTATTTTAGGAATTTGGAAAAAAACCTAGACGGGTCGCTTAATACAGGAATATTTTGGTGTAAACTGAAATGGTTACCTGACTGGTTTCGAACCTATCTTTCAGGCACATTATTCTATTTCTGCATTTGATTTTTAATTATAATTTATAATTCGCAGTTTCTACAGCTTTATGTCAGTACGAGTACTTGACCTTTACGGACGCTCATTAAGATTATATTAATCAAACAAATAAATTTATATTTGTTCTTTAATCGAAGTAAACAATGATTTTATTGAGCATAAATTAACATTTTAAATTAGTGAATTAAAGGTCATTTATTAAGTAAATTTATTTAGGTTTGTAGGTCTGTAGTAATTAAAATCACTTAAATAATATTTTTACTATCAAAATTGAAGGTTTGTACCTAAACGTTCTTAACCTAGTCCTTAAAATAAACAAAAAATAAACCTTGACAGTAAAAAATAACAAAAATTTTGTAAACTTGAAACGAATTTTTTAAAATTTGAAGGTAGTGATGTTTGCATTGATCTCAACATTGAAATTTAGACGAATCTTTAAAAATTATTTTTTTTGTAATGTACTGTACAAGTACAAGTGTTTCATAAAAGTTATTACAATTTTACAAACTTGTAACTTTAACTTACAATTATTGTAAAATAGATATTTTATATATTATGTAGGAACTTATAATAAATTATTTGTATTAACGTTAAACCAAAGATACAATTGTAAGAAAATGACAGTTGTAAATATTGTAATTGTTGTTTTATGAAACAGGGCCCTGGTATTAAAACATCATTTAACGAACTAAATTGCGCTAAATATGATTTTAACCACATATCGACAAGTCGTGGCTTTGGACGTTTTTAGTCACGGGCTGAACATAGCTACTGACATATTAAACACGGGGTGAAGTTGGCTACTATATTTGACGTGTAATTTTCGTGAAAAACTGATTGAAATTAATGATTTATTTCAAAACATATTAAAAACATGTTTTGCACATAATTGCAAATTGTATACTGCATAATATTTTTAAATTAATAATCTGTAAATTAAATTAAAGTTCTCTTTCTGGTTTTTGTTCTTACGTATATTATACAGGGTGTTTAATAACTTCAGATACATACGTTAATGGTATAAATGTTGTTTGATATTCTGATTACGAATCAAAAAGAATTTTTTTTAAATTCGAAAAATTAAGGGTAGTTTACCTGCAGCATTTTTGTAGTACTGCACTGGATTCCTTTACCTAAACACAAACAATAGAAGTCTTAAATTACATAAAATTAAATTATTTTTAATGAAACAATAATTACTCCACCCAGTGGCAGTAGCAACGAAAAATTTTTTCACTGGGAAACATGTAAATTAATTTTGCGATTTAAAAAATTTTTTACCTTCCGCTTACCTGTAAAGGAAGGTATTGGAATCATGCAAAAAATCGGGTGGTGAATTTTTAGTGGATGAGCACGAATTAGGGTCCTTACAACTCATTTTTGATAGTTTCACGATGATGTCTGTGTGTATGTGTGTGTGTATGTGTGTGTGTGTGTGGTCAAGGGGTGTTAGTCGCATAACTCAAATACGAATTACCCGAAAATTTTGATATTTGGTATTTAACATTTGTATATAAATTGGAAGAGCTCCTTAGATTTTGGTACAAATATCTTCATCGGAAGTGATATTTTTTGAAGATTGAAAAGGTTAATTGTCAAAATAGTATATAAATTTGGAAAAATATAGTATTTATTTGTAATAAGAATAAGAGGAAAAGTTATTTGCAACTTACGTTATAAAAATATTGTCTTTATCTGGTAGCATTAAAGAACTGCAGTAAAATTTAAAAAATAAATTTATCAAATAAAACGTTGATATCTTGTAATCCATGATCGGTTGATTTTTGTTTCTGCGTAAAAAATATTGACAGGTGAGACGGGTGACAAGTTGGCATACTAGCGCTATATAAGTCCTAAGTAAGATATTAAATGTAGTAATTGAACGGAGGATGGCTTCAACACAGCAGAGTTTTCCTGTGAATGAATCTTTTTATTCAGGTGATGCAAATTTCTGTGTTTGAATATTTTAGATTTTTATTTGTATATTTTAAATGGTCACCGGATTGTACGTATACATTTCTGTTTCAAAGTCTAGATATGGCGGAAGGTTGTGTGATGGCCACGTCAGATTTTTTGATTTGTAATCAGCATATCAAACAACATATACCATTAACGTATGTACCTGAAGTTATGAAACACCCTGTATGTACATGTAACATACATTTTTGTGTACCATTTTTATCTTAAATTTATTATGTAATCATATAACTATATTTATACATTATACTATGTAATTTTTTTGTAAGATTAGGTGGAAGAACAGCCTTGGCTGAACCTCGCCTTTGACTGGTTTTGTCAATAAAGAAATTTATTATTATAATTTTTCTAATATAACAGTTAAATACACTTGCCTAGGTAAAATTTTGTACCTATGTATACCATTATGATTTAACCTAAATGTTCAAACTATTTTAAATATTTATGTTGTTTAATTTGTGGTCGTAGAAAAAGTATAGTATGTGACTCGTTTATACGTATACTCTCTAGATACTCGTTTTTATACACTCGCTACGCTCGTTCCTGGTTGGCTGGTTGTACGATAGGTATATCTATACCGTTAACCTTTGACTCACAATATGTGAGGCTGCCAGACTCAAATTGATTTAAGAGCGATGTTATGCACCTTATAAATTAAAAATTTTCCAAACATCTTAAAAATTAAAACTTTTCCAAAGGTCGTTCTCATAAATTTTTCATGTCTGTCTTCATTTGATAAATTAATTGTTAAATCACGTCATTTAATTAAAAATTAACAATTCTTTGTGAATACAAACATACTTTGTCAGTTATTAATTAAATAATCATGTTAATTACGTATTTGAACATCAAAACCAATACATGAATATTATACTTTTATAAAACTTATAACTTATTAATGTCAGTTATTTTTTCCAGTAAATCTTTGTGAATTAAAACCTGTTAACTATGAATAACTAATAATCTAATTTACTGTGAAACATATTTGTTTAAATTTATGCTTTTGTCCTTAAGATATTTCCATTTACTTATGGTGATTTTGTTGAAAACAAGTTTATACATCTCTAAAAATAAATGTCGTGTACGTTTTACTTTCTTTAAAAAGACGAAAAACAACAAAAATAAATCTTTTTTCAGCCTTGATGTAACGTTGTTGATTATTTTAAAATGTATTACATGTATTCTGAAAGAAAATTGTTTATTTTTATCAAATAATTTGTTTTAATTATCATTTTTAAACATCCTTTAGGCGACAAACGACGAAATTGCTTGCCATTGTCGGTTTTAATTATTTAATTAGCTATTAATAAATAATAACAGTCTGAATATGACACACCTGTTCATATATCGTTGCATTTCCCAAGTATGTGTTTATTAAATAAAATATTTAATCATGTGAAAATTAGTTCTAAAACATCTGAAACGTCACTTGTCATTCTAGGAATATTACAAATCATAAAGGAATTATTTTAATTCTAATGAATCGAGTTTTGCAATTCTGAAATAATGTCATTGGCAATTAGGATTCTACTTTAAAGATATTAAGAGGCCCGTCTGCCTCATTAAATCCAGCATAAAATGTACTATACTTGATTTCTAAACTAAACGGAGCAATCTGAAGTTGTCTTGCTGAGTCGTATTTACATAGTGTAAATACGAGAAAAATATCACTAATTTTTTTGGCGGCAAAATTAAATTTAACCTATCAGTGGGCAAACTCGGTACAGTCACTGACAACATCTGACGAGGCAAGATGGAGAACATTCGTTTGTTTACATTACAAAGTTTGTGTGGTGTAAAACTGGTGTTACATCAGCCAATCAAAAACGATCAGTTTTATCATTCCAACTTTAGATTGCTCCGTTTAGTTTAGAAATCAATTATAACGTAGCGAGTGTTTTGCGGCTTTAGTATACAAGACTTTACACCGTTATATATCTCATGATAGAAATAGCCAATAATAAACTAACAGTTTACTCTCAACGAAAACACTTTTACAGTATTTTTCAACTTAAAATTGACATTGAGTTGCTAGGATGCGGTAAAGTACGAGTTTCGGGCTAGTTTCAGGCAGATGTAGTAACGGGGAAAACAGTGGAAGAGAAATATAAGTAAAATCGAGAGTATTCTAGGAATTCGGAAAAAACCTAGACGAGCCGCTTAACTGTAGTTTTATTATTAAAATATTCTTTTGTTCTTTTGTGTATTCCAATAATGTTTAATATGCTCAAATTGTTCCGTATTTCTAAGAACGATTAATCTGTAGATATACGACACAGGTTAATGTAAATACCTACTCTACTATTTTGAAAATGTTTTCATTTTAACTTGTTTTAACATTTATTTGTACGATTCTGTGTTGCAATATACAATATTTATTTTTATTTTTCTAGAAGAACTTCTTGAAAAAAATTAAGTTTTCTGACATTATAATTAATTATATTATTATGTTATACAACAATTTTTTATTTTAGGTTATAAACATAATAATGTACCTACTTTTTTGGACTGTTTATATTATAATTACTGGTTTCATAGTAAAACCACGTCTTATCGCGGTTTTGACAGATCAAAGAAATTAAATTAAATTTTTGCACCGTTGTTCAAGTTCAAGGCTACTTAATTATAAATTTTAATATTTAATTATTAATAAATTGCTCAAGAAATCTACGAAAACATTATTTTTTTACTATTACATTTTTTATGGAACTTTTTTAGTAATGCCTCATTATTTTTATTGAACTCTTACAAAAAATGGCGAACATATAACTTATTTATTAAAATCCGTGTAGACACCAATTACAAATAAATAAAAAATCTTAAAACTAATTACAATTTTCTGTTTCTTGTAGATAATTTTCCAAGATGGGTTCCGTTGAAAAGGACAACTCATTTGAATCGAAACTATTCGGGAACCGCACAGATGGCACTGTAGTCGTTGACATTGAAGATCCTGCAAATACACCCCCCACTATTGAAGTGACGTCATCAGAGACCAATGGGAGTCCTGAGCCTATCAGGATCAACGTAGAGGAAATGAATGGAAAATTTACTGAACGTAAGTCAAAATATATTTTTTATTTTATATACATACATTACATGACGGCTGATAAACGCACACACATAGTACATAGTGTAGTTCGTAATGTACATAGTGATTGACAAGAGTGTTAAAATATAGAAAACAAATTTTTAGTTGTTCTGTAAAATTGAATACACTTTTTCTCGTCTCTTTCATAATAGATTAAATAATTAAATAAGGAGTGATTACAAACATTATCTTTTAATAAAATTTACCCTTATCAACATTTAAAAAATTGCAAACACTACTCTATACAAACGTTACTTTGTACAAATCTCTAAAATACAAAAGCCTAAAACTGCAGAGACGCAAACCAAACAATTCACATGGAGTACAGTGCACCCCTTTCAGTCGCCCCCCGCGGGGCAGACCCACAGACTGCGCGCAGCGGTGTGTTCTATATGAGGATCAGTATGGTTTAAAAAGCCTACTGCCGAGTTTGTTTTATTCACCATTGTTATAGTACCGCTGGGAAAATTTTAACACGATGTTACAAATCACTTTGCTGCCATCTATCAGTAATTCAAAGACAGTTTCTGCAGTTTTAGTTTGCGTCTCTGCTGGTTTAGGTTATTGGATTTTAGAGATTTGTATGAAGTTATGTTTGCAAACCTTTTCATAATTGACATAATTTTAAATATTTTAATAAAAAAATCTGATGTGGCCAACACAAGGCTTCCCGCCATACGTTATTATTTTTACTTATTATACAAATATACTACCTACTAGCTACTACTATAAACTATACTAATCACAATTATATTTTAGTCATTTTATTTAAACTGCAGAAGGAGATATAAACGATATTTTACTATTATCACTGTCATGACATAATCATTAAAATTTTACGTAGTAACAAATGTTAAACGATCATGGACTACAAGATACCGAAATTCTAAATTATTATACCAGTAGGTATATACTTTAATTATTCTTAAATGATACCAGACAGGAAAATTTATGAAATGCCGATTGTAGGTAATAATCACATAATCTTTAATTTAAAATTTAAATAATTGTCTTAAATTAATTATTTATCGAAATATTTAAAAAATACTACTTCCGGTTTGTAGATTGAAACCAAAATTATATTGGGCTATTAAGAATCGTAATAAAACCTTAAATATAAAATTTGAAATTTTAATGTTTGATATTTTTTGAGTAATCGTGAACGAAAAAAGTGTAACATACCTACGAACGCACGAACGAACGCGCGCACACACACACACAGACATCATATCGAAAATGTTAAATTCTTTTTCTAGGGATCCTAAAACGTGCTTGTCCACCAAAAACTCATACTCGAAAATTTTGACCCATTACAATTAATACCTCTCTTATGCCTGTGGCACACCGGCCGAGGAGCATCGAGGACCATCGAGTAACTCCTCGATGAAACGATAGAACGCACCCCGTCCTCGACGAAAAATAGGGGCGCCGCTATTTTCATCGAGTTGTTCCTCGATGAAACGAATGTATCTCATTTCAGACGTATCTTTGGATTTGATTTCGCGCAAAACTTTGATGTATTTGTCACCGATTAAATAGAAATCCATCGCGGACGGGTGCGTTCTTTCGTTTCATCGAGGAGTTACTCGATGGTCCTCGATGCTCCTCGACCGGTGTGCCACAGGCATTATAGAATATGACGCGAGAGGTAAAAATTGTCAGTTACCTTTTTTTCCATATTTGTGCCCATACCTATTTCAAAAACGAAAGGTAGGCGATCCTTTTAACATTCATGATTTGATTGTAACAGTCACACATATTTCTTAGAGTACCTAAATAGACTAAGAGTACGGACAAGGCACTGGTCTATTGGTAGTCCAAATTGTGTTTGCACTTGTTTTTCAGGTCACTTAACTCTCAGAATTAAATATTTTTATGTCAATATTTAGTTACATTTTGTCTCCTAATGTTGCCCTTTGGTTACTATATTATAAAATAATTAAATGTTTGACGTTGTCAAAAATGACAATACAATAAATTACCTGTGGAATTAAATAAT
Organism: Agonum fuliginosum; assembly: GCA_947534325.1. Classification (NCBI taxonomy): domain Eukaryota; kingdom Metazoa; phylum Arthropoda; class Insecta; order Coleoptera; family Carabidae; genus Agonum; species Agonum fuliginosum. Next base: position 6,534,664 of record OX384045.1, on the reverse strand, counting down.
TGTGCTCTGGTAATCAAAATTAATTACTTTGAACTATATGTAGATATATTTACTATCAATATTTTAAAGTTTAAACAATCATAGAAAAGTATTATTTATTTTTTATGTCATCTTGACAGAGCCGTGTATTTTTATACATCAGAAATACAGTTACAACTGAAAACAAAAGCTAAACCATTTTTTTGGACTCCTTGTCTGTAATCTTAGTTTATTTAGGTACTCTAATATTTCTCACCATTCTCACCTAATATTAATGTTGTGCAGTCAACTCAACTCAAGACTACTCGTGGTGATAGTAATTTATTTATTGAAATAATTAGATTTTCGCGTGATGAAATAATTAGATTCATATCAAAAATCTTAATTGTATTTTTATTATTATAGGAGCTAAAAATATTTCAATTCTATTTGTTCATAAAGCAATAAATATTATATGAGATAAATCTTAAATTATTTTTTGAAGTTGAAATTAATATAAAAATACATTAACATGCAAATTTTGACCTTCGAATGAATCTAAATTTAGTTTACGTTATAATTCGGCAATTCAATAAAAATGTTTTTAAAATTATGGTTATAAAAATAGAGATTTTTTTCTCAAATAAATATAATTTTACTTTTTGTTGTTTCTCCGACAAAACTAAAATTATTTGCTCGATTAAATTAAATATTCAATTTTTTTTTCATTTTTAAAACACAAAACTCGTTTTAAAATTTGTTTTGCACTTTGAATATATTATTATTTCTCAGAAAATGCACAAATTGCAATGCGCCATTTTTAATGCATGTTCTTGTTTCTATTTATTTTTGATGATTCGCAAATTATTCACAATAACATACAATTACTTTACTAGTTTTTGTCGAAGGTTAGTTATACATCAGTAATAAACGTTTGTAATAGCCCAATAGTATTTATTATTTAACTTGTCTATTAATAAAACAAATATCGTTTTATCTACATCAATATTTACAATCTGGTTACTACGTTTTAAAGATCAAATTTAAATAATATATTACGGAGAATATGTTTACTACTAAATAAATATTTGCAAATTTATTCTGAATGAGAAACTCATTCGGTATTCAAAGTTTAATGATGTTTTCACACTACCAAAATAATAAATTAATAATTAACAATTTATTTGATATTTTGTGAGTAAACTTTTACATGTACAGTAATGGTATGTTGGTTGCAGTGCAAATTTTTTTTCATACATACAAAAGTACATGAATTTTAACTAAATTTGGGTGTGACAGCCTCACATACAGTGAGTCATCGATATTGATATATATTTTACGACATGTGCGATTATTAACCATTAACTAACGGGTAGTCATTAGTGGAGAGTACATTACAGGAGAGACTTTTCAGCGGTTAAACTGGAATGTGTATACCTGTCTGGATTCGAACCTGAACTATTAGAATCACAGTCAATCACACAATGACAAATTATCAACATTTACTTGCTTTTTAAATCCTTTATATTAACTTCACCGTATTGTCGTCGACCGTCAAAACAACAAAAGTCAAAAATGACCCACTTCCCGGGATCCTATCGAGCTGAAATTTTGGAAATAGACTTTTGTCAGCTAACAATGCACTTCGGCAAAATTTCAGATTCTCCGCCATCTTGAAACGAAATGGCGGCTAGCTATTTCAAAATGTAGGTACTGCACCGATTGCGGTCAAATTTGGTACAGTAATAGCCAAGGATCTAACTTATGATATAGATATATTAAAATGTCAGTCCGCCATCTTGAAACAAAATGGCGGACAGATATCTCAAAATGTACTGTAACTATTGTGTTCAAATTTGGTACAGTAATAGCTAAGAATCTGTCTTGAAACATAGGTATATTAAAATGTTAGTCCGCCATTTTGAATCAAAATGGCAGCTAGCTATCTCAAAATGTACTGCACCGATATGGTTCAAAAACAAAAATTTAAGTAAATATCGATCGAGTCTCATATAATAAAGGATTTATAGTGGAAAACTTTGTTTTTACGGGTTCGTTTTTTTACCCTCTGCTTATATTCTATAAGGATTGTGACGGGTCAAAATTTTCGAGTGTGAGTTTTTAGTGAATAAGCACGTTTTAGGAAAAGCGGTTCAAGTTCCAGTTTTGGTTCCATGATTTATTAAATAACAAGTGATTAATTCATCAAATTAGTTGCAATTTTGGACTAAAATATAATAAATTTCATGAAAATTTGAAAACTTGGCTAAACCATAGAAAATTCAATAATTTCCATAAAATATTAATAGAATTTTGACGAAAACCTTAAATTTAAATTATGACTCTAAACCGTTTCACAACCATCTTATTTGGCTCCAGTTATGGGTTTGCCAAATTATTTTTTAACGGTTCGGATTGGTTCGCGGTTCGCTAAAATAGCTGACCAGAAGAAATACCTACTTTGCTTAAATATTTAGATAAATAATTAAATTAGATCAATATTTTCTATTTCAACTCAAAGATTTTGTTACTTTATCTACAATCTAAAATTTTCAGTATGTGGTACTATTTAAAAATTAAATTATTGTTTACAGTACAAAACTCTTCAGTATCCAGTATCAATAAGTATTTGTTAATACGTAAAATTTAATTGATTATGACTTATGACAGCGGCAGTAACAATAGTGATACCTACCTACATGGTTTATTTCTTCTTCTGCAGTTTAGATAAAATGACTAAAATATATTGGTTAGTACCTATATAGTAATAAGAGTAGGTAGAGTATGGCGGGAGGTCTTATGCTGGCCACATCAGATTTTTTTCATGTTATTCCAAGCCTTTAATAAATAAGATTAATGGTCTTTAAACCACAAATTGCGTTTAAAAAACAAAAATATTACATTAACATTAAATAATAATACGGATGCACAGTAAAAAACTAAAAACTGCATTTATAATTATAATTATTATCTTTGTTTCGTTATCTAACCGCAGTTAACATTACCCATTTCAAAAATTCAATGTAAAAATGCATGTTACAAACAATGTCATTTTGTGACTTTGGTGGTTTTGAATTCTATGAATGATTGGAAATGAATTTATAAGATGCAATTTACGAAACAGCTTGCTGTATTTTCTTAAATTATTTATAAAAATTACTAAAAAGATGAATTTTATATATTTTTTTTACAGTCAATTGGTTAACTGTTTAAAATAATTCTCTCTAAAGCCGTCTTTTATTACATTATTGATTTCATAAGTAAAATTAATTTTGTGTATTAATAAACGAACGTAAATTGGAGTATGTAATTATAAAAATTAAATACAAATGTTTTGCTAATGGATAACACATCAATTCAAAACTTGTATTTATAGATTCACTAATTAATAACTGATGATTCTTCACGTTTAATTTCAGTTAAGGCGCTACACTTGTGCCAAAAATATAGTGAAAAAGGGAGCTTGCTATATTACAAACTGAGCTCTAGTTAGTACACCTACACTGTTCATATTATATATAGATAGTTAAAAGATGACTCTAGAGTGCTAAGAAATTATATTTTTGAAATACTTAATGGTATTTTAGTAATAAATTAGTAAAAATAGTCAATTTGGCCTATTTTTTACTATTTTTTTCGTCAGATATGTAATTTTTTTGACAAAAAATATTTTCTTAGCACTCTCACGAACAATGCAAGGAATCTACTATTTAAAACAAAATTAATAAATAAACAATAATAAGGCCTTAATTTGTAATATTAAAATGCATAAATTAATTCTTATTTTCTCTAATTGTTGTCGCAACAATGTATTGTATGAATTTTTCGATCAAATAATGCTTCGTAATTACTTATGGTAAATTTCAGATTTTTATTTTTAGCATTATAGCCAGAATCGTAAATTCTGATTCTATTGCAGCAATATTGCGTTCAACAAGTGTAGAGCCTTAAAATTGTTTATAATATAGTTAGAATCGTTGAAATTGTGAAGGTTTTGGATTCACAATTTTAACAATAGTTGAATATCTTTTGTTTATTTTATTTATTATAAATTTAAATACAATAAACGAATCATTGTTGTATACTTATAAATATGATATAATCATTTAACAATGGCAGTATTGTTGTGGTACGCCACTGGAAAACATGGAGGGGGTACCCGCGAGTGTATGGTCCCCTCCATTAATAATAATAACAATTTAAATCTAGTTGGCTGGTGTCAGTTCAAGCGAAACATTTTATAAGTGCGTGTATTTTCCGCTCCTGTCAAAAACAAGTAAGTAATGACAAGAGAACACCATTACTAGCCTACAAAATTAGCTTATCGTGCGTTATCTACACTATTTTAATTTTACTTAAGTTTACTTGAACTTATCACTTATCAGTATAATTATTGTACTTGTAATATTAGATGTTGTTACCAACAAAAGATAAACGTAAATTTGCTATTCATTGCACTTGTTATGACTGACGAATTTATAAATTTTGTAACTTTTCTGGTTATATAATTATGTAATAATTACTGAGATAGAAAAAGAACCGTCAGATTGAACTGAACAGACCAGTTTTTGTTTAGGGATCCGGTTTTTTATGAACTTTGTTATATAAGAATAAAAAGAATAATTGAAATATAACATAACATTGAAAATTGTTCTGGATGTTTTTGAGAAATAATATCTATAAATAATAGGTACATTAATTGCTTGTTTTCAGCTAGAGTGTAATAATAAATTTATCAAATTAAACTATAAAACTTGCATTAATGTTTTTGGCTAATGAACATATCCAAACAAAATTTGTTGATAGTAAGGTACCTATAATGTAAAATCTCAAAAATAAAATAGGCAATAGTAAGTCAACGCAGTTGTCTTTTGAAATTTACCTTATAAAATGAATGATTTACGTAATATAGTTGTAGATTAGTGTATTCTACTTGAATAATAAGGAAATCTCTTATTTGAATTATTATTAATATTAAAATTGTATAAATCATATCGTTAAATTCTCGTTTGACTGTTTTATTGTACTGCGTTAATGTTTTTAACCCGATTATAATAAAAATCATATTATAGGTCATAATTTGATTTAAAAAAAATGTTTTTTTTTCTGTAACTAATAGTGCCACTTCAGCTTCACTTTAAAACTTTTACATGGCCCATTTTGCACATGCTTTCTGCATAAATTTCGGATAAACGATGTAACTTACAATGAAAATTATGTAACACAATGAAAATATATACATTCCTAATTGCCTTATTCTAAAAATTATGTCTGTAATAATAGTTCATTTTGCATAAAATTCATTGCAATTTGATGAATTTTGCTCTCTCTTCTTTCACTTCTACTGCAAAGTCTATTTATTTTCAGGTATTCATATTTAGCATAAGGCAATCTATAAACTCTAATGATTCTATTGATATATTATTTATGCCTATTGCTTTTTCCTATTTGCAGAAATTTATGCAGATAAAGTGCAAAATGACTGTCTGGAAACGATTTCGAGCGCGACCTTACTCTAAGGAAAAATAATATTATAAATTATTTCATATATGAAATAATTTATGATAACGATATGCAAATATTTTGAAATATGCTAAAGTACAAAGATAATAATTATTATTATAAACAGTTAATTGTTAAATATTTATGAGCTAAAACCGAAAATAGTTTGTGTATTTACGATAACAATGGTCTAAAAATATTTATTTCTACTGCCTTATATACTACTGAACAAAAAAATGTAGTAGTAAGTTTATCTCAATTTAAACAATGCCCAAAAAAGTTTTGAGTATTATACTCGAAACATAAATAATACCAAAATCAAGAAACTATTACAATTTTCTTTAAAAAGTTACATCTTACAAAATTTGGCAATTCTTTTAGCACAAAAATTTAAAAATATAAAGCCCCGTGCGCTGCGGATTCTTTCATGCTTCTAAATCCTAGAAAAAAGAAATTCACTGTTCTGACGCTATCAATGAATTAGAAATGATTCTTTTCCAAGAATCATTTAAGATTCAATTTAGCGGCACCGCTATTTGACAAGCAATTTTCACCATGATTCTTTTTCCCAGGATTCAAAAGCATGAAAGAATATTCAAAGAATCTACTGTAGCTTAAGTTTGTAGAACTTTAATTTAGCAGTATGGGCTTGAAAAAATTAGCGAGCGAGCGAAGCGAGTCTACCTGTCTCAGTCATATGATTGAATTAAAATTTTAGTAATCTATTTTATCCAACACCTTTTAATAAAAGCATCATAACTATGGTGATTTTAAAATTATCAAAATGATCAAAATTATACCAACTTGTGGGTAAATTGTTACTTTGCTTGTTGGAAGTCACCATAGAAACGATGTTTTAGGTTGAAACTTAATATTTTTAAAATATTTAAGCAGTTATTAAAAGGTGTTGGATAAAACGTTATACTTCACACGTTACTTTGCCCACTTGTAAAGTAAATAACTATTATTTTATATTACTGTCATAATATATAGTTTGATTCTATTTTGTTAACACATTAGGTATCCAACAATAAATAATAAAATTTAATGATTGAACTATAAATTTTTTATAGCTATTCCTGCATAATAAAACTATTATAATCGTTAAATATACCTATTTAATTGTTATAAATATACTAAATATTTTACATTTGACGTAATTTAACGATATACCGGAAATGCAAAAATAAATAGCTGTTACTTTACATACTGATGCAACATGCATTTGTTTTCAATTGTCAAATGTAATTATAGAACATAGATACTTTTTGTTTATATACATAATAAAACTTTAAACATATGTCTAAAATGACGAACAAAGTGCAATTACTATGTAAACATTTTCAAAACAATATAGAAAAGTTTTCAGACTTTTGAACATTTTTCTGTAAATATAAATTAAAGAAGGACGAAGCAAAGTCAAGGATATTTTAAATTGCATTTCAGATGCAGAAATTCAATGTCGTTTAGGTGATTATTGCAATTTTAGTTTTGTTTGGAACGCAATTTCTCAGTATCTGTTTTTATAAAACTTTAACTCTAAAAAATTTAATTACATACTAGATATTTATACACCAAGTGAGATACATGAATGTTTATTCAAGAGAAGAAAGTTTAGCCCCCGAGCCTGAAGGGCGAGTGGGATAAATTTATTCGAGTGAATAAATATTCGTATCTCACGTCGTTTATACAATATTTTATTCAATTTTGACGAAATTATTTCAAATATATGAATAATATAAATTTATTTTGACATAACAAAAAAAATCAAAGTAGTCGTCAGTGGCAAGTTCTCATTGTATTTATGCATTTTTGACGAAATAATGACATCAGAGTGATTTAAAAATGTGTTGAGTGATTTAAAAAGTTTTAATTCACTTGTGAATAATCATTTATTTAAAGTTGTTGCTATGGAGTTAATAATAGCAGTTTAAATTGCGCCATTTACCAACTTGGGTAATAATATTCTTTCGTTTTGTTTATCTGTGTAAAAACGAATAAATATTATCGCTGACGTAACTTTGAAATAATATATACCTACCTTTTTACATATATATTATATTATAATTATTTTGTTTTTTTTTTCAGTTTGGTATATTTTTGTTACACTATCTCTAAATACGATAATTATTGTTAATTATTACTCCTATATCGCCCAATAACAATATTTATATCTGAAAGTATAAATATTTTTTCAAAAATTTGTTTTTACTTTCACTTTTTGAAGTGTCACTTAAATGAAAAATCAAACTCATGACAGCAATATTATTTCTACGTTGGACAGTTTTATTTTGATTCGATTAATTTAAGGAAAACTTAAAATTTAAATGGAAGCGGTGCAACTGCCATTAGTCAAAGTCAAAATATACAAACATAAACATATTGTAGTACCTATGTAGGTATTGATATTGCAATTTTTTTCTATAGGTTAAAATTTGCCCTTTCATCATTTTTCAGATTATATTGTATATTGATTATCACTTAAAACTTCTTGTGATTAGTACAGAACAATTTTAAATGATTGTTCTCAAATAATCATCTAATCATTAATCAACAGTTTGTAGTTTGCTATGTAATTTTTACCTATCTCTTTCTTTAAAATTGCTGTATAAATCATTCAATTATTTGTCTATTGATGTAACATTAGTAATTTTAACTGCATGACTAGAAAGATATTATTTAGCAATTTTTTTCTGTTAATTTTAATAGATAATTTTATAGCAAAAAGTTTCAGTTGAAACATGTGCAGAATTAGTAGGTACCATTCAAAACAATGTTCCTATTCTTGTGATTACAGAACAATTTTAAATGATTGTTCTCAAATAATCATTTCAAATCAACAGTTTGTAGTTTGCTATCTAATTTGTACCTATCTCTTTCATTAAAAAAAAAATACATAATGTCACTGTTTCTAAACTATCAACCAATTAGAAATTCTTCTTTCCCAAGGCTCATTGAAGATTCAATTTAGCGGCGCCGCTATTTGACAGGAAATTTTTAGCAAGATAATTTTTCTCGTTCCTGAAGCGTAAAAGAATAATTCTTATGTGAACAGGACTATACAAATCAAAATTTTATGATTATATCTAGTAATAATCTTAAGTAGGTACTAAAACTATTATTGTGTGAATTTATTAATTTATAATAATTTATTATTATTAGTTTTTTAAAATTCTATAATGTTTGGAAAAACCTTCTACATTTTTGAAACATAAATTTTGTTACGTATTCACTAGAAAGTGAAATTCATAAACTCATCGTCTCATGTCATTAACGAAGGTTGTTGAACCGAAAATTAGATAAGTCTTTATTAGCTTTGCCGTTTTTGTGCTCTACTTCATTTTATGACTTTTTGGTAGAACCACCTAATGCATAAAGTAATTTGAAGAATAAATATCGTATGGAATTATTATGGAAAATTTAGAATTGAAAACAATAATGTGCAATCCTGGTTTTGATTTATAAATAATTGTAAGGCTGGGAAAATTGCTGCATGCAAATGAAAGAAAACTGACAATTTTAAGACTAGTTTCTTTTAACTAGTACAGTAAAGTTATATAGAATATTGAATGAATCTAAATATTAAATAAGACATGCAATGGAATCATACACCATTTGTTCTTTCACAGTGCTATTACGATTTTAATAAATAGTTAATAAATTGACCTAACTAACTACAAACTTTTTGTTCGTCATTTAAATCTGGTTATACTTCTGTAACAGTTGTGCTTCTATGCTCTAGTTCAAACTAAAATTTTAAATTTAGTAAATAATTTTATTGTATTAATAATGGATAATAACATTCATCCATTTAATGATGATTATACCGCAAAAGATAGTGTGAAAAGCAATTTTATATCTAATGGAAAATTATCTAAAGAAACTATAATTGATGTACTTGAAGACGGTATTTGCTTTATCATTGTTCTTAAATTAGAATTATCATAAATTAAAGTGCAAGAATTAAATTAAAAGTCCATGGCGCGCTGGGCGCTGCTCACCCTGGCGACCATTAAATCAACTAAACACCAGCTGTCAATGTCAGTGTCAAATCCGCTGTTCCAGTCTCAAATTAGCATAGATAGACGGAGAGCTAGCGGTCAAATTAACATTTATAATCATTGTTCTTGTACTTTAAACCGTGATAAGAGTTTTATGTCAACAATTTAATACTCATTTACAGTACATATGTAATAGTTGTTTACGTTGCAGTTAACCACAACGGAGACCAGTCCAAAATGAAAACAGCAGCCGATGTAAGTTTACCTTGTTTTTTATTATTGTTTGATAGTAAACGTATATTTTGCTACTAGATCGTACAATGCGCAAACACCGCTTTCAACAGCGGAAAGACAAGGCCGTTGGAATTCCGGGAAAAACAATTAAAAGCACTTCTTCGAATGTACGAAGAAAATCGTGCTGCTATGGTTGATGCTCTAGCCGCCGACCTTCGTAAAAGCAAGCAAGAGGCCACTGTTCTTGAAATCGAGTTGCTAATCAATGATGCCAAGAACGTTTTGATGCATTTTAAAGAATGGGCGAAGCCCGAATACCCGGAGAAAGATATTGCTAACATGTTGGACACATGCGTCATTTACAAAGATCCCTATGGTGTTGCTCTTATTATGGGTGCTTGGAATTATCCGCTACAACTTACGCTACTCCCTGTAGCTGGTGCTATCGCTGCTGGTAACTGCGTGGTTATTAAACCTTCAGAATTGTCACCAGCATCTGCTAAACTTGTTGAACAATTGGTGCCTAGATATTTAGATAATGTGAGTAAAGCCTTGTTCACACATGCATTCTTTCATGCTTCTGAATCCTCCCTGGAAGAAATTCACTGTTCCGAAGCTATCAATGAATTAGAAATAGCGACGACCCTATTTGGCAGGCAATTCTTACATGATTCTCTCAGGATTCAGAAGCATGAATGAATTCTTGTGTGAACAGAGCTTAATACATCATATTTGAATCATTTTTGAACAATATTTTTTATTAGGAATGCTATCACGTTTACAATGGCGGAGTACCTGAAACAACGGAGTTGTTAAAACAAAGATTTGATTATATCTTCTTCACTGGCTCCACACAAGTTGGTAAAATCGTTCATGCTGCTGCCAACAAACATTTGACACCAGTTACGCTCGAATTAGGAGGAAAAAGGTAATTTTTTCAACACAAAACAATAAATATTACTACAAGAATTTTGTTTTAGTCCTGTTTATTTGGACAATACAGCTGATTTAGACATCGCAGCCCATAGAATTATGTGGGGAAAATGCATCAACGCCGGTCAAACTTGCATCGCTCCAGATTATTTATTGTGCTCAAGAGAAGTACAAAGCAAATTCGTTGAAGAATGCAAGAATGTTTTAAAAGAATTCTACGGCAACGACATCAAAAGCTCGCCAGATATGTGCAGAATTGTCAACGACAGACATTTCCAGTAAGTTGTTACTCTAAAATAAGTTCTTTCCATGGCTAATGTTAAAATATTTAAGTTTTTTCTAATTTTTTTTTTACATTTCTTCTTCAAATTTGTATTCACACATTTCTGAATTCTTCCAGTAAATTGAGTACTAAATACCATTAAAATATAAGTGAATACTCAGTATTATCGACTCGAGAAAAAATAATTCACTCGCAGCTTCGTCGTTCGTAAATTAACGACTTTTTTCGTGGATAAAATAAAATTTTATCGTCTTATGTCAAAAGTAGCTATTATTATACTAAAGTTTTGGTTTTTTTATCAGGAGGGTGTCAAACTTGATGAAATCAGGTAAAGTAGTTTTAGGAGGAGAACTTGATCCCAAAGAAAGGTTCATTGAACCCACCATCATAGCTGATGTGAAACCAAGTGATCCTGTGATGCAAGAAGAAATTTTTGGACCAGTCTTGCCTATTGTTAATGTTGAAAATGCTTATGAAGCCATTAAGTTCATCAATGACCGGTAAGATAAAAAATCATAATACTAGAAATATTTTTGATCACACATTGCAATTTTTGAATCATTGAATTCAGCACATAGATCACGCAGTTTTTGTTAGAAAAACGTAGAAAGTAACTAATTTTATTCAATGTTATCAGATAAATAGTACATTTCAGTCATTTAAAATTAGTTCATTCACAATGGGGTCGTTCACTTATTTAAAAATACATATACGGGTCGAAATGTAACTTAAATAAAATTGCATAATACACTATAGTTCTGAGTACAATTTAAAAACTTAATATATAATCCACTAATAATAGTTGTTTACATGGTGAGCGTAGTAAATTAATCTTTACGGGCAAGCTGAAATGTTTAGTTTAATCCAGTGTGAGCCCAGTAAAGATTAATTTTCTGAATTAACTTTATTATTTTTATAAAAAAATACATTACATTTTATAATCAAATGTGGTTTGCGGTAGAACAAGCATTGTAAAATTTGACAGGTTTCCTCTACGAGCCTGTAAGTCCCTTCTATGAGTCTAGAATTTTACAGGTCTCTTTTGTGAACTTGTAAAATATTACATGTCTGTCACAATGTTTTTCTACATACCGGGTGTAGAATTTTTTTCTGACAATGTTAAAATTTTAATTTTGCTCTAAGTTTTTACCTATTGTTTTTAGAGCCAAACTGTAAATACAAAAGATGTTCAGAATAAAAAACTGCATCCAACGAGCCCTTATTTATTAATATAAAACGTTCCTGTTTCGAGATAAACGTGAATTAAATTTGATATATTTTTATTTCATGTTTTATCGTGAAAGAAATCAATTTGAACAAAAAATTAAAGCTTATTCGATGCAGTTTTTTATTCTGTACATCTTTTGTATTTACACTTTTACTCTAAAATCAATATGTAAAACCTTAGAGCGAAATTAAAATTTTAACATTGTATTTCCTATAGGTCAGAAAAAAATTCTACACCCGGTATAAGTACGTTATCTAGCAACAGACTATAAAGCTAGATTCAGACATACCCAATTATAAGTATCAGCGCTCAACGTTCGCACTTATAGTTGAAATTATAATTTTATGGAAGCACTAGTTGGTTAATTTAGCACTTATACTTATAATTGGGTAATAATAAATAAAATAAATAGGTAACTTACAATAATTCTAAAATATCGAAAAGTAAGCGACCCCATTTAAGAAAAATAAGTATTTGCTGTACTTTTTATGATACTGCATAATCATTAACAAAACAAATTTAAAATAAGTAAAAAGTGCAGCGATTAATCACATCCATTGGCTTCTAGTCCTCACCCGTTGTCACTTTACATTTTCACAAAAAGTCGAGACGTTCAAGACGTTTTTGTGAATCAAACCCGTGCAGGCGGTATATGCATCAACGATACAGTCATGCACTACGCCGGTGAGTGAAAAACAGCTTTCAGTAGCTGGGTGTAGAGTACTTCATTACTGTAGTCTGTTTTTAAACTTGGCGAAGTAAAAAAATAATTCTATATGCTTGTAACTGCTTGTTAATGTATGCTTGTCTGATTAAAGTGTCATGTTTACGTTTTGATTATTATTTTAAATTCGCTCTTCTAATTTAATTTCAATAGAAGTACAGGATGTATCATAACGTTGAGTACGAACGTGAGAGGTATATACAGGATGGTGGAGGTGAAATGCGAACATAGGGAAATATATGACAATGGAATTATCATATCATGCTAGGCATCTTGATATACGTGAAATAAGTACTGTCAATGTCAAAGTAGCTGTCATATTATTGAAATTTTTATTTTCATTTAATATTTTCTTTGCATAATAATGTATGTGTACGAGCAGAACGAGAAAGTTTACATGCACTTTTAGATTTTATTATTATTTATGTTATTGATTATTCTTTTTGCAACACAAATTCACATTACTTCGTTTTGTGACACTACTACAAAATATATCAAGCTACCTGGCATGAAAGTTCGATTGTCATGTATGTCCCCTATGTTCGCATTTCAACTCCACCAACCTGTATAGTTTTATTTACGGATTTTTATGCCACTATAATATTGATAAAATTATTTGAACATAGTTTTCAAGAATTTATATTAAGGTAATTAAAGTTGTTTTGGTTGGTTTTGCCAATAATCATACATGGATTCTTTGAGGATTCATTTATGCTTCTGAATCTTGAAAAAAATTGTTTGAAGCTATCAATAAATTAAAAATTCTTTTATAAGATTCAATTTAGCGGCGGCGCTCTTTGGCAGGCAATAATTCTTACCAGTATTCTTTTTCTCAGGATTCAGAAGCATGAAAAAATCCTCAAAGAATCCGTGTGTAAACAGAGCTTAACGTATGCACTCAAAATTATGATACAGCCTGTATAAATAACTTTTGAATATTAGACATTGAAATTCTTAATTATGAAGCCTCATTCACTTTAACATTTTGTTTTAAGGTTTACATTTATGTTAACGTTTAAATTCATATAACTAATTACGAGCTTTCACATGTCCCACTTTAAGCACTGTGAATGCCCGTTTTAATTAGATGTTTTCAAACTTTCTTAAACGTAAACTGTAAAATTAAATGCTTTTGTGTAAATCAGAATAATGTTTTTGCTTCTTCTGGTTTAAAAGCAGACTATAAGATACTCTAGGTTGGTGGTAGCGGCTAAACTAACTCTTATAAATCGGTGGTGTCTCTCCTTCACACTCTTTCACTTTCATCTGTTTCTTATTTAAGTAGAGGTTGTTACCTGTGTGGTGTGAGTATTGCTAATGCTAGTCGTTTGGTTCAGGGAGAATCCGCTAGCTCTTTACATATTCAGTCGCAGCAAGAAGGACGTTGATTTAATTCTGAAGAACACCACTGCTGGTGGTGTCGCTGTTAATGATACTCTTATGCATGCTGCAGGTAACATTGAGATTCTTAAACCCAACTGTTCGAAATTATCTTTACTCTTTCTTTATCTTTTATATTTAAATTTACTTTTTAAAAGTGAGCGAAAGTAATCTCCTTTTACTTAACTTGGATGTGGCAGCCTCACATAATGTAGAGAACACACCGCAGTCAATATGCCTAGATTTTATTATACGGTGTGTGCGGTTACCAGCTGTCAATTCACACTCATGGTTGTTATTGAAGAACAGACCACAGGATACATTTTTGTTCAGTTAAACTAGTATACTTGACTGGGTTGTAAAATAAAAAATAAAAATTTGTAATATTCTGCTCCAAGCTCTAAATTTTTTTATAAAAACATAAAATCCGTAACTTTATATTGCAGTTTTCAATAATTTTCTTGTATTTGGCTCTTTCTGATTAACATGATTAAATTGTACTGTAATTTGAATTTGTATTTGAGATCTTTTTAACTTATTAATTGCCAGTTGCACTGTTCCCACTTTTTAATTAATTTTTCGCTTGCTTTTTTGAGTCGTATATTTTCGTACAGTAATAGCATAGTAGTTATACCTTGCGTAAAAGTGTATGAGCATGAAAAGGTTGATTTGCTTTTCTAAATTTAGTTCTTAATTGGCTATTGTATAGATATTGCTCTTAACTTTATCAAAAATTCTTATTTATATCTTTGAACTTTAATTGAAAAATGAAATAGCATGAAAAATATGAATGGCTTTTCTAAATTAAATATATTTTATTATTCTTGATATTGATTTTTCTTCTTTTAATTTACTTTATTTTCCTATCATAAAACTGTTACTAAAATCTGTTATAAGTATTGTTACGTTTGTCTAAAGTAATTAATAACTTGTATAATTCTTGTTTATGCAATTATGATTGTTTCTAAATGCAATTTTAACTGATGGTAAACGTTAAATTATTCGCAAAATACAATAACGCTCATATCAATTTTTATTCCTATTTTATTAATATTAAGTTGTACGAGTTATGTTTGCTTAATTTATCAAATTAAAGTTAGAAATACAAAAATCGATGTAAACATTGATTATGTATCTTTACTAATACTAAATCTATTTTTAAAATATTTGGATGTGTAGTAACTTTTAAATAATTGCCTATCGCTTTAAACAGTTGAAAGTCTCCCCTTCGGCGGAGTTGGTGCATCCGGTATGGGCTCATACCACGGAAAACAATCTTTCGATTGTTTTGTACATCGCAAGAGTTGCTTGATCAAATCTTTCAGCAAATTGGGCGAGAAACTTTCATCGTAAGTCTCTACATCTCTGTAACATTTTCATACATTATATCTATCACGCCTTTTACCCAACTTGGGTGTGGCAGCCTCACATATTGTGAGTCATCGGTATAGATAATCAACACGGTGCCAGTAACTTGTTCAACTCACTAAAATCCAGCTCTAAATTTTAGTAAGTACTTGCTTAGTGTAGACAGATTGATATTTTAGCACTAAATTCCATCAGTGGTTTTAGTTTTATGGTTCCAGCCAAGTGAATGAAAAGCAGTTCTATTTACTGGAACAAGTGGCACTACCACTCCTACCAACTGTCAACTAAATCTGTGTAGACAGTTTTTAGTAGTGTTTCCATCGTTTGTTTTTAGTAACAAAAATTTAATACATTTCTCTTGAAACAAACACTACGATTTCAGGATTGTAATTACACAAGAGCTTTTTATTTCGCCGGATAAATTTCTTTTTGTATTGAAACCTTGTTGCCTAGTAATTAGAAAAGAAAAATTATTTAATATAATCACTACACCGTAGGTGGCGTGATTTTATTTTAAAACAATTTTTCGTGTCAAATAACTGTCAGGTGACAAGGTTGAGATGTCAAACAGAAATTTATTCGGAGGAAATAAAATGCTCGAGTGTAATTCAACGAGATAATTTAACGACTCCTTTGGTTCTTCTTCACAAATATTCCCAAAATCGAATCGTTTCACTGAAAAATATTAGAAATATGAAGCATATGACATTTTAGTGTTTTGTTTATTGTTTAGTTGCTAAAAAAAGGGTAAATAAGGTTTTATCACTTGCAAATAGTTACCTTCCTTTTTATAAGCTGTCAAAGCAATAAAATTGTGTTTTGTTTATGGCTTTCTTTATACAGGAGTGGAATTGTCGTATATAAAACCATTAGTGACTATGATTTTGCAGGCAATTTTTGCCGTCTGGTCACGACTGCTTGTTGCGTCGAAAATAAACACGAGTGCGTAGCAAGAGTGATTATTTTCTAAAGCAACAAGCAGGAGTGACCAGACGGCAAAAATTGCCTGCAAAATCATAGTCACGTATGGTATTCGGCTTGACAATTTCTCGAATTATTTTATTTATGCCAAAAAAGTAATGTATTTTTAAAACAATCATCAACTGACATAGTATCTAAGCAACGCTTCGCGGCAATTTTCACTAGTGAAAATTGTCAATGTAATTTTCACTACCTAGTGAAAATTGTCACTGTAGTTCGTCTGTGATTGGTACAATTCAGCAAAATACTGTGTTTTGATTGGATGAAAAACTATGAGTGGAATCTGGAGAAAGTTGGCGTTTTCGTTAAATAGCTGCAAAGAGTGAAACATTTTCAAGTAGCTCTCTGAAATCGTAGAAAGACGTATTACATTTTTGTTACCGAAAATAAACGATGGAAACACTAATCTGTCTACACTGGTTTAGTTGACAGGTTAGTAGAAGTAGAAGTACCACTTGTTCCAGTAAATAGAACTGTTTTCTATTCACTTGACTGGGATCATAACTAAAAGCAATGCTGGAAGTTAATGCTAAAATATCTGTGTACACCAAGCTGGATTGAGTAAATTATACGAATTATTGGCATGATTGTTAGTGGCCATTACCCCACTGGATAACTTTTGTGCTTAACTGGAATGTGTACCTGACTGGATTCGAACCTGAGTTGTTAGAGCCACAGTCGATCACGTTACGAACTTTGATTTCCATTTACTAATAAATGAACGCTTTAGGGGCAGATACCCACCGTACAGCGATTCTAAGCTGAACTTCATCACCATGATGTTGAAGAAGAGACGAGGAATTTCTTTCAAATATTTGCCGCACTTGGTGATGTTCTCTCTTGGCATTGCGTGCGCATTTGGATTCAAGGCTCTTGCTAAGGTACGAAGAATCCAACAATGAGATATTTTATTTGTTTAGTTGTTGTTTTGTATGGTAGTTGGTAATTCGTCACTAACTAAAGCTGGATTTATAACACGCACAGCGCATAGAAAATAATTTAGCACAACATAGCATATGAAATGAACATATGGAAATTAGTACATCCATTTATAAGGCATACAGCGCATAGAAAATAATTTAGCATAGCACACGAATTGATCAATGTTCATTTTCCTATGCGCTGTGCTGTGCAGTGCTGTGCTTCGGGTTAATTCGTTGCATTCGTGACAGTTCGTTTTAGTTAACTTATGACACGCACGCGCATTCGTTGTTCATTATATTAATAATTTTTGTAAAATAGTCAAAACATAATAATAAAATCACAAAGTCAAATAATACCAAAATCTAGCATAACCAACAAAACAGCTGTCATAACGTCATACGACAACACTGTAAGACAAGGACTTCTTTTACTTTGTATAGCAATCTGTGTTTGTGTGCGGCTAATAAAACCCCCGTAACGAAAATTCTATGCTATGCGCTGTGCTATGTTGTGCTAAATTATGTACTGTGCGCTGTGCGCAGTTATAAATCCACCTTTGCTGTTGTAGTCATCCCTTGATTAATTAAATACTGATATAAATGAGTAATTTTTAAATAATAAATAAGAAAAAGTTTGATAATATGATTTAAAAGGCAAGTAAGGGATGTGTACACCAAATATTAGTTATTAATTGTATATATGTGGGTTTATGGTCAAAAATGGCCATAATTGGTTGTGGGATTTGTAAACAGAGTGAATCCATAAGTTGCAGTTGATATTAATTGTTATTATCTTTTAAAAATGTATCTGGCATTTTTTATATACATTTTTACGTTACTCGTATTCAAGTTTATTTTTTATTACACAGATAAAATATATAAGTAAATTAATGATTTTTTGCTCAAACTGTCAGTTATTAATTTATACCTGAATTTTATATAAAACATAAATAAGGTAAAATAATTTTCTTTCATATACAGGATGGTTCACCATTTCGAACATATATTTTAATGGCTTATAGTAGTAAGGATCATAGAACTGGATTTGCAATTTTAATGTTCAGGTTTTTAAATAAAACAGTTTTGGGTCACCGTTTCCATAATCAGTTAAGAATAAAGCAGATGGCACTGCGAATGCAGTCCGTATTCCACTCATACTTTATTAGTTTGAAATTTGGCGCGAACTGAAAGAAAGTATTTCTTGTAAATGAAAGCTGTCATCTATAGAATATTGTAGTACTTAATACTATGAAATTGAAAATAAGATAGATATTATTAATGTTAACGGAAATGAAATTGTTCGCTGGTGTAAATCCACCTATCATTATCGAGCAATCAGATTCAAGAATATCATCGCCCTATCTTACCCAACGCTTTTTTCGTAACTGAAAAAAAAAATTGTTTCATGATCAGTAAGTGGTTGAGTATTTATATGCCATTAAAATATATGCACGAAGTTGTGAACCATTCTGTATATTAATTAACTATTTACAATTATTTAATGTTCCATGATTATTACTTTATTATATTTCTTTATTTACTAGTAACACAATTAATTCATAGTCACACATTTTGAATTGATATACTAGTATCCAAACCGCGCTATTTTGTAAAAGCAGTAACGAATTTCTCACAATTTAATAACAAATATCATTCATCTTTCCAAAAGTGAGTAGTTTCAAAACTGCTTTTACTTTTAAAAATAACGTGAGTTATAAATTTCTAAACCGCGCTATTTTGTATAAGCAGTAATGAATTATTCACTAATTTGTATTTAATACCAAATATGAAGTTTCAAAACTGCTTTTATAGAAATAGCGTGAGTTATGTTTCATGTATCATACAATGCCTTATTTTATTATAAATTAGCACAAAGTAATCGTTAATTATAAGCCAACAAAGACAATGTAATCGTGCCATAATAATAATATTCTAGTTGTAGAATTAGTTTTTTATTCGTCCTCAAACTGATTTTGCAGGCTGCCGGTAACAATGAAGACTCTTAAACTTGCAACCATGCTGCACGAAAAATGTATCCACCCTTCGATGGAACGTAAATAAATGTGATTTTAAATTGTGGACACCCACAATGCAATATTATATTTCACGTAAATGTAATTTATGGATAGGTGTTTTGTATTGTTGTTTTATTTTTGCTATTAATGTCAATAAATAGATTTACCAGTAAGGGTGTAGTTACTTGTTGTAGGTGTTTGTGACTGTTGTAGTTGTTTTTGTCTTTTAGAGGGGTTTATTTATTATTAATTATGCGATTACTAAGTTATTAATTGTTATTTCAGGCTCGGAAATAGCAGAGCAGCCAAAAATGTAAGTCTAATTTTTATGATTTATTGTAAAATGTTTTATACAGTGTGCTTCTATATTGCTAAAACATTTTTAAAATTTTATATTTAATATTTATGATTTTCACACGATTTGTGACCAACAACACAGAGGGTTCGATCACCTAGAAGCTCCCTTATGTAAGTCAACATTTAAGTATCACATCCATTTTTGTTAAATAATAACACCATAATATGATTAATGATTATTCATTTATTATGTATTGTATAGCTATCTGTTGTACAATAAAAACATAAAAGTTTAAAGACGTTTCTCATAATTGATGATAAATTCTTACAACAAAATCTGTCCTTGAAATTTAAACCCTGTATATTTTTTATAAACAATACGAGTATAAGTACAATTTTTCTTATAAAATTAAATATTAAGGCGATGATAGTCGAATTACAGGCATAAAAATTGAAGAAACCACCTTAAAGATTTAAAATTATTCGAGAACAATCTTTACAAATAAGCGGAATAAAATATAATAATATGCTACTCAATTTGCATAATCAAATTGAACATAAATAAATCTTTAAAATATACAGGTTGGTGGAGGTGAAATGCGAACATAGGGAAATATTATGACAATGGAGTTATCATGCTAGGCATCTTGATATACGTGGAATAAGTACTGTCAATGTCAAAGTAGCTGTCATATTATTGAAATTTTTATTTTCATTAAAATATTTTCTTTGCATAATAATGTATGTGTACGAGCAGAACGAGAAAGTTTACATGCACTTTTAGATTTTATTATTATTTCTGTTATTGATTACTCTTTTTACCACACAAATTCACATTACTTCGTTTTGTGACACTACTACAAAATATATCAAGATACCTGGCATGAAAGTTCGATTGTCATGTATGTTCCCTATGTTCGCATTTCACCTCCACCAACCTGTATATAGCCGAGTGCCTTCTGTGACCGATCAGTCAGATACGCTTTTCAGTTCACAAGTCAAAAATATATCGGTTGTTAATGGCATTTAGTACTTTACTGATCATGGAACAAAAAGATTTATTTAAAGGCAGTTTTCACAAAAAGCAAATTTTTGAAACAACTGCATTGTTGATTGTATAATGGATATCCGATATCTGATGAATGGAATAAAATTAAATTTTAATTACTTGTGTAATGGCAAGAATAGTAAATTAATTAAATTCTATTTGAAAACAGTGGCCCACAACTATTGAATAAAATACCTGGAAACTAAAATTGCAAATTTACAAAAAAATATTTCAGTTCAGTTTTATTAAATGCCATTAAAATATACGCACGAAGTTGCGAATTACCCTGTATATCTATACCGAAACGATGCACGGCTGCCACATACAAGTTGGTAGATATGTATGTGTCAAAGCCATTCCTTTTTATGTATGCTTCAAAAGTTAAGATTGCAATGTAGTCATTTGTTTTTCGTTCTCATTTATATTTGAATCATTTGTAGATCCCGGTCTTAAACAAGGAATAATTAATCTAGGGTCCATTTTATTAACGTCATTAACTCCTGTAATATAACTAACAACCATACCAACTGAAATTGTTACAATTGCTCCTAAAGCCGTGTAGTACATGTATGACAACTTATAAAACGAAAATGAAGAGTCTGTATCAGTTGTTAGTCTAAAAAAATAATTAGTTATTATTATAGTAGTTTATTATCACAATAAATACTTACGATAAAGTATAATTTGCGATAAAAGTGTCATTGATATTCGTACAATTACTTATCGAACGAGGTAGGACAAAACTAGCAGTTACATTTCGAGACATGGCGTTTAAACTTATCCATGCTATTAAGAAAAGGCATGATATGATTCCAGTTAGTGCACCCTATAAAATAGAACATTTTTTAAATGCTTTATAATGTGTAACTAAAATTATACCCATGAATTTGATTTAGGAAAAGATGTGGCTAGAATCATTACACCTAATTTTGCTCCATATGTCCAAGAACAGATTGTTAGTGCTAGCTGAAATAAAAATAAAATAAGCATTATTTTTATTGCTATATAGCTACAAATTACTACGTTAATTAGTTTATTATCAAGCAGAAATGTTTGTTTATACAATTGGTATAAGAATGAATTAGGAACTTCCAAGTGAGGTGTAGTTTTCTTATACGGTCCATTTTAACTTTTTAATTCGTATAATTACTATTAAAAATAAATTTAATGAGCATCTAAATAGTATGACATTAAAAACTTGAAATAAGTATCAATCCAGACCACGTTCATAATACACTCAAATGTTTTTGGAATTTAAAAAAAATATATTTTTGATACCTACGTATCAACTAATCAGCATATTATCAAACTGTACCTATGCCTCTAATATATGTACTAGAAATTATGATACACCTTGTATATATTACCAAAATTATTTATAAAACATAGGTACATAAATTTATACATTTCAAATATTACACTTTGTCATCATTTCATTTGAAGATTATGATCAAAATGAATAAAATATAAAAGGTGCGATATTTTTATGAATAATTTATACGATTCAAATTTAAACAATCTTCGGGAATGTTCGTACAATTCCCGATCTTATTCCCCTTTTGCTTTATTGTAAACATCGTCGTCATTGCTTTCGTCCCAACTTGTCGAATTCCGAAATTTAATTGATCTGGTCGGAGCTGTGTTCTTTGCAAGAAATCGAATTTATACTGTGTAGTGTGTATAGCATAGCATCATATTTTAGATGTTTTAGTAATATAATTCATAATATTAAAAATAAATCATGTATTTGTAAATACGGTTTAAATAAATGTGTTTGGAGCTAAGAACGACCACAAATAGACAACTGGGACTGAGGCAAAACATGAGAAATGGTATGTATGTAGCTATTATTAAAAAAATCTGCTGTGTCCACCACAGTACTTCCCCGACTATAAGTTTAATAACTTAGTTACTTACTATTAAAAACAATAAAACTGTGTAGATAAGTGGTTCGCTTCGTAGTGAATTTATAACAAAATAAATATAAACGCGTTCTATATTTATGTAATATATAAAAGTAGCTGCATAATAACTACTTATATTGTTTCGGTTAAAAATGTTTCAAGGTTTCTGTTATTGTTCATCTTATTTTTAAACAATTTTTTTTCTCAATTTACTAAAACACATACCTAGTAAGTAATTTTTTAAATAAAATATACTTATTGTTTAGACATTAAATTCATAGCGATAAAAATCTCATTTCAGTACCTTCCTGCCGTGCAAGTCGCACATCATTCGGTAAAATTTGTTTGGTTTTTAGACACTTTATTAGAGTATTTTTATTACTTACTTGGTAAATATACGAAAAATGTTGCAATAACGGTGCGATAATAATTAATATTATTCCATAACATAAAATAATTATTTTCATTATTACTGCTGCTCGGTATTCATTATTTTGAAATTTAAATATCTTTTGAAGGATGTCGTAGTAAATTAAACCAGACACTGTGTTTAATTCTGCTGAGAGCGAACTAAAAATTACACAAATCATTAGATTTACTTGGTGTCACAGAAATATGATATCTACGCTTGAAATAATTTTGTTTGTTTTGTAAACATATAAATTTTTATATTGGTAAACTAAATATTTTAAACCATACATTGCATTAGGTATCTTAATATTAATCTCAAACAAAACATCTAAATATTTTTAAATTCGATATTTATGAACAGTACAAAAATTATAAAATAGAAGTGCTATAAGTTGAAAAACATAAGCATTTTTTTGTAATATTTTTATTTGATATTTGAGGCAGTCAGTAGTATATCAGAAAATATTTTTTATTTTTGAAATGCAATTATGGCTAGTTCATCTATATTAAATTTATTTATGATTACTTGATTATTTCTACAAAATATTAAACATAAATTAATAAAATACCTTAATCCTGCGCTCAAAAGTCCTGCTGTGAACAGACCAGAAAATCCTACATTACTGCCAGTAATTCCTTTAATAAAAAATGATAATAGTTGAGTAGCATTTGCTATTTGCTATAAATAAATATGAATTGTTAATAAATTAATGTTGCAATTCTGTGAAAATCCGTAACTGGTAAGCCTTATTCACATAAGCATTTAGTTTTAAGGTTTAGATTTATGTTTACGTTTAGGAAAGTTTAAATTCATCTAACTAAATACGAGCATTCACCAGTGCTTGAAAGTGTGAATGCTCGTATTTAAACTTTCTTAAACGTAAACATAAATCTAAACCTTAAAACTAAATGCTTATGTGAATAAGGTTTTACAGATCCAATTATAAATATTTAACATCACAATATAAAAAATTTGTTAGCAAAAATTTATGTGCCTATTTTTTGATTATTTATAAATTTATGAATCTGTAAAATGTGCAGATAAGGTATGTACGAGATGTTTGAATTTGAAAATTATTTAAATATGAATACATACTTTGCTATTGATGGGATCACAATCTTTGTAAAATACATAAATGCATAATCCAATAACTCCACTTATGCAAATAATCATACTGCAACCAATTGCTTGAATTGTGGTGCTCCTAAAAAATAAAAACGGTTTTAATAAAATGTTTGTGCAAAAATAATATTAATTAATTATTTATTAAATAGCCAAGTGTATCATGTAACCGACTCAAGTCTTGTACATATTTTAGTTTCATTTCAGAAAATAAAATTATAGAGCATTGTTACATACAGGAAAATGCATGCACATAAGAAGATTCAAACCTAGAAAATATATGCGTAATAAAATATCTACATCAAAAGATTCATTCACGAGAAAATTCAAATCTAGAATTTTAATTCGTCATAAATGCAAAAATAGGAAGATGCAAATCCAGAAAACTAGTTTGTCTCTGTCAACTTCAACACAAGGGGATTAATTAGGTTAAACTGAACTAAATGAACAATCCAATACCATACTTGAGTCCCACAAACTAGATTTTAATTATAACTTGTCTAGATTTGCATCTTCTTCTAAAATTCTAGATTTGAAATTTCCTATAAATGAATCTTTTGATGCAGGTATTTTATTACGTATAAATTTTCTTCATGTGCATTCATTATCCTGTGTATGAAAATTCTAGAATTTTATTTTTTGGTTTTAAATAGCTACCCGCAAACTAATTTTCTAGATTTACAGTTTTCTGTGTTTGCATCTTACTATGTTTTCATTTATGCCGAATCTAAAATTATAGATTTGAATCTTTTTGTGCTTTCATTTTCCTGTTTATGAAAATTTTAGAATTTTGTTTTCTGGTGTTGAACCCATTCCCGTACCTACTACTAGTACTTTATTGTTCTTATTAGTTTGATAGATAATGACGTGCGTTCTACTAGATAAAAATGAACAATATGTATGTATTTTACGTACAGTCTTGCTTCTTTTTCGCTTCGAAGAGCCATGAATCTTTGAATTCCACTTGCTGCGCAATAACAATGTGCTGCATTTATTGTACTTCCTCCTATAACTGCACTCCAGAATGTCAAACGAACAAAAGGATTTGGATCGAAACTATAACAAAATATTTGTATTTCTAGTTACCCTAAACATATTACCACCAATATTTCGTTTCTGTTGGACGTTTTTAATTTCCACATTACTAATATAAATACAAAATATAATGGTGCGCAAACACCAGTTTGGTAATTTATAATTTCATGTTGTAGTTTGTTTGTATGTTATTGACTTATTGCATCACTCAAAAATGGCTTAGCTAATTTTCGACAAATTTTTGTGGTAGGTTTGTATTTGTATTTAATCAACTTAAAATATAAGTAAAATATTATTTTATTCTGACATATTGAAATAAAATGTCTGTGAGCAATATCTCATATTCGACTGAGCCGGATTTCACAAAATTTGGAGGTAATAATTTTATCTTCATCAAACTTACTATTAAAATGTAGATTAACTATTATTTTATTCGGATATGTTTAAATAAAATGGCAACGAAACTAGGTATCATATAACTGGGCTTATTTTGACAGGTTGGTTGGTGAATCTTTTTTTAACTTAAGATAAATTATTATTAAAATATAAACTAAATATTACTTCATTTTGGCATGTTAAACAAAATGGTGGAGATATTTTTTATAAAAAATTTAATGGATTTTTATTAGATTGTATAATTTTAAGGATAAGAATTAAACTTGTGTCTTGTTTTTAACAAAATGGTGCTGGAAAATAATATTTCTAATTCCGAAGATATTATGAGTACCTACGGCGTAACATTTAATACACGTAACATTTAATACAGTGTCTATCATAACTTCCAGTACATACGTTATAGTACGTATATTACATAATGAGCGAGGAAAGTGAATGATATTGTGTGAGTGAGAATGTTGACGAACGAGGCTTGTCGAGTTCGGAAATCTCACGAACATTCGATAGCGAGTCATGTCCTACGACTATAAATTAAATATTTTATTCATGAATATACATATTTTGAAGTAAACTTTCACTGGCATAATTTTAATATTATGAAGAAACAAATATGTCACGATCATGGAATATACAAGATTTTCATTAACAATAATATAAATTCTATTTAAATTTTAAATTATACCAGATATAGCAAAATTTATGTGGATAAATATAATGTCGTGTTTTTCCATTTTTATAGAATAATGCAATTTATCACGAAATACTTAACTAAAGGAAAAAATTATCAAATGTCAGAAGGACAACACACGCCTACTAAAAGGTTGAGAAACAAAAATTTAAACTGTGGCGATATGACCTGTTCGATAATATATCGAACAGGTTGAATGGATATTTGATATTGTTTATTTTCGTAGCTAGGTAAATTGTATGGAACCTGTTATAATAGTAAGAAAAGGGTATTTTATTTATATTGTTTGATATGTATATTTACTTGAATAATTGGATTCTGTTGCCTTTATCAGATTCATAAAGCACGTTTATAAGTCCACCTGATACATCCAATCCTTTGTACAAAATAAAAAAGCAAGAACATAACATAAGAAGAATTTGTAAGATATCCGACCATATTACTCCAGAAAACCCACCCTAAAACACAACCAGATGTAAAAATATTTCATTTCAATCAAATGAATAAACTTTCTTACCAACATAGTATAAACAGTACAAACAGCTCCAATTACAGTCGTACAAATATATAAATCAATTCCGCTTGCCCCACTAAACGGTAAAGTCGAGACAAACAAAATAATGGAAGAGAACATTGCTAAATGCAAAACGTACATAACTGAGAGTAGTAGTCGTACTTTACTGTCATAACGCCGTTCAAAATACTAAAAAATAATAGTGTTAAACAATACACACTGGTCACAAATCAAAAATAATTTTTTTTAAATTAGGAAAACATAAATCTGGAATATTCAAACACAGGAAATTGCAACACCAAAAGATGCAAATCTAGAAAATCTATAAGTAGGTAATGAATAACCTGCATCAAAAGATTCATTCACAGGGAAATTCAAATCTAGATTTTAAAATTCGGCATAAATGCAAACACAGCAAAAACTAGTTTGTCTCTTCAACACAAGGGGTATACACAAATTTGGTTGAGCTGAACTAAAAGAACAACCCAGAACCATTCTTGAGTCCCACATACTTGGTTTTGACTTCAATTTTTCTAGATTTGAATCTTCCTGTATTTGCATTTATATCGATTCTAAAATTCAAGATTTGAATTTTCTGGCGGATTAATCTTTTACTTATTTATATTTTTTTTCTTCTTGTGTTGCATTTTCCAGTGTATAAACCGGTATGAATATTCTAGATTATTCTTTTCTAGTGATAACTCCTTTAAGAGTTGTATTTACACTTTATGCTCGCGAAGAAGAGTCCTATCTGTTTACATGCATTTCTGCTTGAAATGCAATGTTATAGAGGTTTAGTTTTAAGTAAAGATTTTCGTGTAATTTACATACTTTTATATTTAAAAACAGTTAGTTTAAGGTTTAAACTAGGTTCTTCTAGTGTTGAAATTTTGAATTTTAAATTGTATTAAAAATTGCTGTTGAAAACAGGCTTTTTTGAAAGATTTCTCAATTTTTTTTTCGATTTAAGACAAAATACACAAAATACGTACTAGACGAACATACATTCTTTATCTTTATAATAGTTGTTGAATGAAGTTTATATGTTAGGTAGATTCTGAGATATGATTTTATTTCTGTAACACTTTTGGAAGTCATAGAACGGGTGTAAATACTGCTCTTCAAGGCTTGATAGATATGTTTCTTCATAAGAAATAACGGAATAATTTTTATCAAAAAACTTTCCACTCCTGTTTATTTCGTCGTGTGTTGTGTTTGTTCATTCTTACCTCGTAAGGTGCTTTTAAGTTAAGGTTTCCACAAAAAACAGGTAAAATAAGTTTCCAGTTTACAATTATTCCAAAAAACATTCCAAAACAATACGATAGGAATTGCGTACCAAATTCATAGGTTTCTTGAACTGTTCCAATAACTGCTAGGCTTGATACAGAGCTGAAAAGATTGTTCTCCACATAAATATCAAAGTAAAATCTTGAAAAAAGTGAAACTTATATTTATTTATTAAAAAATACTAATTGGACTGAAATTTCACGTGTCCATTATGAATAAAATTAAATTTGGTTTAATATTAATTATAGATTCATTGTTTAACAATAACCTATAAAAAAAATTTCTCTATGGTGCCAAAAAATGACTAACAAAAGCAACGTAGGTACTATTCCTTTAAAAAGTTGAAGAAAATAGTATAATCCAAAGTGTAGGTAAGCTTTTAAAGCACGTACGACGGGTTTTTATTTTTAAAAGCACGACGCGAAACAGAGTGCTTTTAACGTCACTGGTGCTTTAAAAGCACTTATACACGTGTGTCGTGTGTCATATGCTATTTTTATTACACCTGCATCCTAATTTTAAAATGGAGCTGAAAACAGCATTTTAATTTTCATTCATTTTATAAAGACTGTGATGTGTCAATATTTAACATAATAAATAAACACTTAAATGTACTTTCAAACCAGTGGCACTAAGATTTATTTTTGCAAATTTTGAAAAGAATTTGTTTTTTCTATAATCAGTCGGTATATCGAATTATATAACCAATTAAAGTTTGGCACAGAGGTATAGAAACACGCTGTTTATAAATTTTGGCATTTTAAAGATCAAAATCATCTTTGTAAAGATTGTTCCCAAAATGTTTTAAGAATTGATATTTAATTTTATGCGAAAAATTGTACTTATATTGTTTATAAAAATATACAGGGTAGTTCATTCTTCAGGAATAAATATTAAGGACAGATTTTGTTTTAAGAATTAATCATCATTTATTATAGTACCTATAATAATAATAATATACAATCATAATATAATTTATTATTATAGTTCTGTATATTTTTGAATTTGTATATCTTTTTTAATTTTCAGAACGTTGTTTTAATATCAGTTCTGTAAATTTATTTATAATCTATAGGTATATAATTTAAACAAACTGTTTATGGAGATATCGTTACCTAGTAGATTGGTTACAATTGTCATTGTTTTTACTAAGCAACTTTTAAAACACAGCGTGTTTTATGTTTGTGACTTTGCAGCATTTGTGATGTATTAAGTGCGTAAAGAAACTTTTATGGCATGCGACGTAATTTAGAGCCCGACCGTCAGGATTAAAAACAAAAAACATCAAAACAAATTTTTGTTTGTATTTTAGATAATTTAATACTTTTGTCAGCTATTTCTAATTATGTTATTTTTGTAAATCCTGATGGTGATTATTTCATAATTGATATTATATTAGTATTTACAAAATATGAGTCCATAAAACATAAAACTGAATGTTAGGCTTTAAATTTCAAGTAGGTATTAAAATTCTTACATACCTGCTAAGTAACGATAGTCCAATAGGTATAGATTTAAGTTTTCCATTTCCGTAGAGATATACTTTTGCATTATTTTGATTTTTTCCATAACAACCAAAATATAAACTTATACCAGCTGAAATTGAAAGAGTTAGAAAAAAAATTACGTAGTCTAAAGTTTCAAAAGTGTGCTGCATTTTCACTGTTACGAGACAATGATTTATTAAGTCTTTCCAAATTATATATAGAATTATAAAAGATAAATATCTAAAAGATTCTAATTTAAATTTAATTCTTGTTTTCGGTGGATGTGTTTTAATTTTTTTTATTATAACAATTAAGTTGTTACAAGCATGCGATACAGCTTCATACTGACTAAACTAACTATTACAAAACCATCGCCTAAGTACGTTATTATTCAAGGTTTGGAAATGCAATAAATTTTTGTTTTAGAAACAATGGGCAACTTGCCATGCTACTAAAAATGACATTTTTATCACAATGAACATAATGTTAGGTCTAAAAAATAATAAAAATACACATTTTATTTAAAAAAAAAATGTATGTTTTTTAGAAAATTGTGAAAGAATATTTTTTGTACATGAGATAGGTATGGCAGCATTGTACGTCACATCACATATTATTCGATTTACATTAATTATTTTTTGGCTTGTTGATAAAAATTATGTGAAAATAAAAATATGGGTCTCAAGTTTTTATCTCCTTCAAAAATGCATTATTGCGGAATTCTTTTTAGTTTTAGGTGGTTCCACAACAAATAACTTATTATGATGATAATGCCACTAGGCGGTGCAAAGAACCGCGATGTAATAAAAAATAATATTTATTATTAGAAAATAGGTCCATTCATAAGTTTAAAATATTAAATTAACGGCGTCCGCTTATTTAGTCAAATATAGTTTTGTCAAAACGTAGTTTGACCAAAAATAATTAAGCCAAACTGTATTTTAGTCAAACTGTAATTTATCAACTAGAATTTTGTCAAACAGTAAATATGCCAACCCGTAATTTGGCCAAACTGTATTCTAGACAAACTGTAATTTCACCTTCCATAATTTGACCAAACCGCAACTTCGACTAATATTTTATTGTCAAATCTTTTTCAAGTCAACCGTAATTTAGCCAAAACGCAACTATACCTAACTGGAATAATCCAAAACGGAATTTATTCAAACCGTATTTTTGTCAAATCGCAGTTATGCATAACCGTAATCTTGCCAAACGCATTTTACTCAAATCGTAATTTTCCCAACTGTATGTCTTTATATAGAGTTGGGAAGATTACGATTTGAGTAAAATACGGTTGGCAAGATTACGGTTATGCATATCTGCGATTTGACAAAAATACGAGTTGGATAAATTCCGTGTTGAATTATTCCAGTTAGGTATAGTTGCGTTTTGGCTAAATTACGGTTTACCTGAAAACGATTTGACAATATAATATTAGTCGAAGTTGCGGTTTGGTCAAATTACGGAATGTGAAATTACAGTTTGTCTAGAATACAGTTTGGCTAAATTACGGGTTGGCATATTTACGGTTTGACAAAATTCCAGTTGAACAAATTACAGTTTGGCTTCATTATTTTTTGTCAAACTACAATTTGACAAAACTATATTTGTCCAAATTGTGTGCTCCCAAATTAACTTCCGTTTCCATTTCTATCGTTATTGATAATAGTCTAGTCAAGAAGTGAATTTTCTGCGAAAAATAGTTAGAAGGGTACAAAAAATATGAGCGATGGCTCATTTGACGCGGATTGCAATTCTGAGAAATGTGTCATTTCGATTTTCTTCTGCAAATAAAAATTGCAATTGTTATTAACACAAAACGAAAGAAAAAATGCCATTTTGTTTTTTGATGATAAAATAGTATATTATGCAATGAGTTTATAATGATAGCTATTAATACGCGAGTATGGAATTACGATACGAGCCATGGCGAGTATCGTAATTCATACGAGTGTATTAATAGCCATTATACACGAGTTGCATACGCTATTTTTTCTACTCACATGCTTTCATTTAAAAAAAAACTTCATTTGCATGAAATTTGCTTGGGTGTTTCATAATGAAAATCTGTATCGAAATGAATCCATTTCGATATAGATTACATGATAATCTGTATCGAAATGAAAATTTGTATCGAAATGAAAATCTGAATCGAAATGAACGTCATTCAAGTACAGACAATGCATATATAATAAGTAAATTAAAGCATGGGAGTAGAAAAAATTATTTAAAATTTGTTTATTTTGTTTATAACGAATTAACAAAAAAAAATCGTAAAATTGTTGTTAAAATTAGTTTTTTCTCATTTTATTATGGTATAGCTGTTTTTATATTTGAAATGAGGATCAAATTATCGTGGGTAAGGTTTTTTAACGCTATTTGTTTATAAACAATAGTATATTACATTACAAGTCATGAAAATGTTTCATTGCAGACGAGGCGGCGTTTGAAGAATGCGAGGATGCGCAGCGTCCGAGCATTTCTTCAAAGCCTCCGAGTCAAGCAAAGACATTTTTATGACGCGTGATGTATTCTATTTTTTTTAAATCGGCAATTAAGCTTAAAATTATAAAAAAAATTAGGTTTGCATAAATCATCAGAGCTGTGACAAATCATCAGAGCTGTGACAAATCATCAGAGCTGTCACAAATTTTAGAAAAAGTTGTCATGACAAGTAAACAAAGTTGAAAGTAAAAATGACTAGGCATGAAAATAAAATTTTCATGCCTAGTCATGAAAATCTTACTTTCATGCCGCAAATTAGTCTGGAAATGACGATTTTCATGCCGATTTTGAAAAAATGGTTTACTTTAATATTTTTGAAAAAAAAATTACCATTCCACTGTGTAGGGTCAATGGGAATGCGTGCAACTCTAGAAAATATAAACACATCCCTTCGTTTACACTGCCTTTCAAATGCACAGCCTTGTATTTGCACGGCCACCCAAGTTACTATAACATTCAAATCTATAATATTCAGTCGCATACCCATGTCTCACAAAATGCAGAACCATAACATTCAAATCTAGAAAATTCAAAACTATAAAGTTCAGAAACAATAAAATTCAAAATCATAAAATGCAAAACTATAAAATTCAAAACTATAATATTGGTATATAGTATAATTATTATAGTTTTGCATTTTCTAGATTTGAATGTTATGGTTCTACATTTTGTGTGACCTGGGTATGTAACTAAATATTATAGATTTGAATTTTATAGTTTTGCATTTTATGATTTTGAATTTTATTGTTTCTGAACTTTATAGTTTTGAATTTTCTAGATTTGAATGTTATGGTTCTGCATTTTGTGAGACATGGGTATGCGACTGAATATTATAGATTTGAATGTTATAGTAACTTGGGTGGCTGTGCACATACAAGGCTGTGCATCTGAGAGGCAGTGTAAAGGAAGGGATGTGTTTATATTTTCTAGAGTTGCATAGGCACCCGGGTCAATGATGATTTAAAAAAAAATGTGTACACTTGAGTACGAGCGATCCATCCGCTGTTGGTCTTCAAAGGAATTCGTGCTCAGTATGGATGCGTTTTTGAGACATTTTCGTGTATATGTCGCAGACTAATAATGATAAAATCAGTAGTTTTATTAAACGGCTTTTGTCACTTTACAAAACGTCTAATCTTTTTATAAATGACTCTATATATAATGTGATATCATATTATTACACAATATGACGAGGCTTTTGGTAGAAAAATTGAACTGAACTAAATAAACAACCCAATACCCTTCGTGAGTCCCACATACTCAGTTTTGGTTGAACTGAACTAAATAAAGAAAACCTAAAAAAACCTTCTTCAGTGAAATAAAATGATGTGACATTGTGTTTTATAATATGCGTACATGCCTAGGCTTTTTATAAAAAGTCTAATTTTACAATCTTACGACATACACATTTGGTTCGTAATTCTTGTACCTATAGGTAACTGCACTTTAGCGGAGTTAAGGGGCTTTTATCACAGTAAAAAAAGTATTTAACAAATTACTCCCAACCTATGAATCCTATAAATCTAAAAAAAATACTGCATAAAGACAAAGGCAGTAAAAAACTAGCTACAATGTCGAATTTTTTTAATTGTTATTATTATTACTTATTTAAAAACAATTAAATAATAATTCTGAGAAAAACTCTTCGTAACTCTTATTGCATTGTCAATTAAAATGTTTGTATCACATTATTTTATAAAATTTTCAAATTGTAGTTAAATAAATTTAAAAATTGCATGCGCGCTAGACAATCAAATTGAGTATTTTCTAAACAAGAATGGAACGAAACATAGCAATTAGATAAATAGAGACAACATGTACTCATAAAACATAGGCTGTCAGCGCGGGTACCTGAAATAACGGGGATTTGTGAGCTAGCAGCGCTGAGCGATAAAACCTCCTTAATATTCGAAATACGGCCTTCTTAGATTGTAGAAAAAGACAGCTTGCAAAAGGTAGAAGTAGTGATGCCGTGAGACGAGGCGAGAAATAGTTAATTCTCGTCTCGTCTCAAATTTTCGACTCGAGAATTTTAAGTATTCTCGTCTCGGTTATTTCTCAGCTGTTCAATTATCGTCTCAAAGAGTTCAGTTTAGAAACACATTTTCCTATGTTCTGTTTTTATTACTTTTTTAAACATAAGTAGGTAAATTGAAATGACAGTAATAATGTTTCAATAAATTAAATTAGAATAAAACTTGTCAAACTGTTATATTGAAATGCATGTTGCAAGATTTTATGTATTTGGCATAAATAAAAAGTTATTTTAAATAAACAACGCATTGTCATAAAAGTTACAATTATCAAGCTGCGTTATTATCATTTCACGTTCCTTCCTAAATTATTGCACTTCCGTGAAAATTACTTTACTACAATAATTTTTTCCTATATACTATCTCCATAAACAGTTTGTTTAAATTATATTCCTATAGATTATAGAAATAAATTTACAGAACTGATATTAAAACATCGTTCCGCAAATGAAAAAAGAAATACAAATTCAAAATATGCAGAACTATAATAATTAATTATATTATGTATATTATTATTATACTATAAAAGTTATAAATACGTTTCTCCTAAATGATGATTAATTCTTAAAACAAAATAATATGTCCTTAATATTTATCTCTTAAGAATAGAACTACCCTGTATATTTTTTATAAACAATATAAGTACAATTTTTCGCATAAAATTAAATATCAATTCTTAAAACATATTCGGGAACAATCTTTACAAATTTGAAGAATGCCAAAATTTATAACAGAGCCAAACTTTAATTGGTTATATAATTTGATATACTCGACCTACTGATTATAGAAAAAAAATCCAAAATTTGCAAAAATAAATTTTAGTGCCACTGGTTTCAAAGTACATTTAAGTGTTTATTTATTATGTTATTGATAAATTAAAATTTTAAATACTACCTACAAATTGTCACTTATATAATAATTTATTAATAAACAGTGAAAAGATGGACTTTAAACCAGTGGCACTAAAATTTTTATTATGTACTTATTTTTGCGAATTTTGAAAAAATCTCTTTATCTTATAACCAGTATACAAGTATCAAATAAAATGACCAATTAAAGTTGGGTGCAGAAGTCTGTTGTGTGATCATGGAACAAATAGTATATTGTGTTATTAGGATTAAAAGTGATACTTTGTTTGATGAGCAATTAATTTACATTTGCGAGGCGAAGCGTAGCGAAGCCGAGCGGATGCAAAAATTGCGAATCAAACAAAGACACTTTTAATCCAAATAACACATACTATTTTTTCTTCAACCAAGAAAATTACTTTTTAAATTATTGAAATATTTTGTTGAAATATGATTGAAACTAAGAAGGTAGCTTTGCTTTAACTTTTGTTTTGTTTACAAATTTTATTGTTCTGTCAAACTAAAATAAATCAAGAGTTTTTCTGGAATTATGCTCCTGATTATACATACCTGATGATTAAAGTAAGTGTTTAAATATGAGGAATGAGAATATAATTATCTAAATATTATTAATTTTTATAGATTGTTGTAATACTGGAAATTTCGGGTGAATGCCGTTGCGATGAATTGGTACGTTTAAAGATTGATGTTATTGAAGACGTCAAATCAGCTTTACTGGTAAACATACATGGTAGACAGCTACAAAAATATTACGGTTCGATGAACCTAGCACTAGTAAAAGTATAATATCCTCCATTCGTGATGATAATACCAGTAGAAAAAATGAAGAAGTGCGTGATAATCAAGCTCAAGAAATATTACGCTCCCAAGATTCTAGTAGAAATACAGAATCTACTTTTAAGCTTAGGATTAAAAGTACTTTTAAGCCTAGGATTAAAAGTGTTACCTAGCAACAGTTACATTTCTTTATTAATAACAAAAACGTCAACTTTTAATACTAAAAACAGTATTAAAAGAACCAACTTTTAAGACGGTTGAAGAAAAAAGAATTTTTTTATATTCGTGAATTTAATGACACATTTTTAGCTGAATTGTTGATTGTATAAGTATAATGGATTTCTGATTAACTATGAATGGAATAAAATTAAATATTAATTAATTGTGCAACGGCATGAACAGTGAATTTATGAAGTTCCATTTGATAACAGCAGTGACCCAAAACTGTTTGTTTAAAAAACATGGAAACTAAAATTGTGAATTTTGGAAATATTCTTTCAGTTCCATGGTTGAGTTGAGCAATATATGCCATAAAAATATATGCACGAAGTTGTGCATATCTCTGTATATCTTAAAAGTTAAGATTGCAATGTATAGTCATTTTATTTTCGTTCACATCTGTATTCAATTTGTTTAAAATATTTTTAGTCCCCGGTCTTAAACAAGGAATAATTAATCTAGGGTCCAGTTTATTAACATCATTAACTCCTGTAATATAACTAACAAGCATACCAACTGAAGTTGTTACAATTGCACCTAAAACTGAATAGTACATGTATGACAATTTATAAAACGAAAAAGAAGACTAAATATTTAATTCTAGCATCCACTTTGCATTTTTTAAATAAATGTGGCAGCAATACATACTGTTCTTCATTAGTATAGATATTTTACCAGATGCAAACTGAAATGTGTTCATGATTTGCTTATAAAAATACTTTACTTTTATTATAATATTTTATTGTAACAATATCTCTAATATGATTGGTGTTTCATTGTTACAGATTAGAAATTCTCAGAAGTTAGTTGGTCCATCCGCTGTCTCTACTGCATTCTTGGAGGCTTGGAACTGACAACAACTCCTGAGGAAGCTTCAACAGTTCTTCGGCAAGCTGAAGATCTGGACAACCCTCTGGTGAACTTCAGCTACTCTTGAGAAGAATCGAGGACTTTAAGGAGGTTCCCTAGACATGCAGTGGCGTACTCAGATATCAGCCTTTAATTAATACAAATATTTTTATTACTGTAAAACAAAATTCGGTCAACGGGTGTATTGTTACAACTATGTGGTCAACCTTCTTCAAATTTTGAGAAATTGGTGTCCGTGCTTGTATACGTTTATATACCAAAAATTAAGTAAATAGAACATTTCTAACATCTTTTTATTTAATCAATTAATGGAAAGCCATAAGAGCCCATGTAAAATATTAAAATTTAACAATTAATTTCGTTCAAACTACGTGGTCAAAAATTTCCAAAAAATTCAAGTATCATTTTTATGACACAGACAACATAAATTCAAAGTTTGGTTGCATTAGAACATTTTTTAAAATGTCTAGGGAACCTCCTTAAATCGTAAGTTTACTTGCATTTTTAATTTCAAAAATACCTTGAAAAAATAGTCTACAATCTACAAATTTCTTTAAGAAAATGTTGAAAAGTGGAAACTATTGATATTTTAATAACCAGACTTTATCACTCCAGTTTTTATAAAGTATAATTTTTAAAATAATACTACTAAAATATAATATTCTATTCAGTTTCTGCCCAATTTGGGTATTGCTGCCTCTGTCAGATAAAATATAGACAAATATTAAATCTCAATTTAATTTATAAAATATTACTACTAAATCCATATTATAATATTATGTAGGAGTACGAGCGCAGTGGACAATAGATGATCAGTTACGTGATCAATAAAACTACTAAAAGGCGCAATATATAAAACAATCCAATTTATGTGATAGTTTCATAGATAACTGTCACATTAAATGGTAGACTAGCCCAAAAAAATAATTCTAACGCTGACAGTGGATCTAAACTTTAACTCTGAATCTAAAAGACTAATCAAAGCGCGGTTTGCGGCATTGGATTCCTCGTAATTTGCTTAGTATAATCCGCTACTTTTAAAAGAAATTTTAATTTTGACCAAAAAAAGTACCTTTGTTTTTTTTCGGTTTGGATCTAAACTTTGAGAGCTCATATCTCGAAAACTAAAAGACTTATCAAAACGCGGTTTTTTAAATTAATCCTATCTTATGTAATTTAATTCAAGGAATCTAATAGTCACAAGATCAGCCCTGTATCTTTTACCGTTCAGGAGATAAAAAAGTGGGCTCTGTTATAAGGGCCCTCGTATTTTTTTAAATTAATCCTATCTTATGTAATTTAATTCAAGATCAGCCCTGTATCTTTTACCGTTCAAAAGTTACAAAGATACGGTCTAAATTCGGTCTTAAAATGTACGCTTTGGCTCTTTTAGAGAAATTTAAAATTTTCGATTTTGAATCTAAACTTTGAGAGATCATATCTCGAAAACTAAAAGAGTTATCAAAGCGCGGTTTGCGGCATTGGATTCCTCGTAATTTACTTAGTATAATCCGCTTTGCACATTTAATTTACCTGGTAAAATTATGAACACAATATTATGTTTCATAGGTACTTTGTTTATTTATTTTAAGTTTTATATAACAATAATTATATTATAAACAAATATATAATGCTTATTTGTGTGTTACAGGCATGGTATCGCATAATTTTCTTCTTCTGTGGAACTCTTCTTGGCCTTTGCTGGTGTCTCCAAGCATCATCATGGGACGTGCAGCATTTGAAGATGTTGACTAAACCTGCTTTGCAATCTGCAACATCATAAAACATCGTATTTAGCTTAAGGAAATATAACAATTTTGTTATTTATATCTGGAATTGTTTATTTATATATTAATCTACGTGAAATGTGTCATAAGAACCCGTTAATGTTTTAATTTCAATTGTAATAATTAAATATCAAATTATATAATAATATATTTCAAGATGCTCTGTACGAGATATTTTTGTTTTGTAAATTTTATACACATGGTTCAAGACACGTTAATAAACATTACAAATCTTAATTCGACGTTAAATGTAGTTATAATATTTGTTTATACATTATTTTTTGTGTAACTATGTAAATTAAAAGAAAAATGAGTACCTAGTTTATTTAGCAATATTTACCACTTTTAAATGCGTTATATTAAATTAAATGTCAAATATTAGTCTATTATAATTTTAGTAAATAAAATGCATCAGTATTCATGTATTCTTATGATAAAATAAATAATTCATACGTTAAACTTATAAATATGCTTATATTGACTTCAAACTACCCTTATTGTCCTCTTAATCTCCTAAGGGCGTAATTTGCCCGTAAAATACAGTGTTATTCTATTTAATTTAATTATTTGGGGGAGAAATCGTTCAAAACGAGCTTGGTGTTGCCATCTGTTGGTAGAGGGTACCCCACAGGCCCGAGTTTTTGTGCAGTTGGTCAGAAAATTGAGCATAAAAATAATTAGCGAGACAGCAAGCATAAGGTAAGTCGGTAAGTGCAACATTCAATTAAAATATAATTAAAATAAGGGTTGTATGGTAAAACGGGGTACATATTTGGAATCAGCGGGTCCTAATTAGTGGAATACAGTATAAATAACTGTAGAAAGTAGAGTATTTTTACGAATTTTTGTGAGATTTTTGATGAACTTAAACCCTTTATATCTCCTGAACTAAGGGCTTTAGGGCAAAAAGTTAAATGTAAACCCTGTCTAACTTTTCATTCTCTACAACCCTGTCTATATATTAGTCCAATTAGA
The DNA here is from genome assembly GCA_947534325.1 of Agonum fuliginosum. Taxonomy (NCBI): domain Eukaryota; kingdom Metazoa; phylum Arthropoda; class Insecta; order Coleoptera; family Carabidae; genus Agonum; species Agonum fuliginosum. Next base: position 6,494,903 of record OX384045.1, on the reverse strand, counting down.
GCGATTTTTTATTTATTTTTCGTTCTCCCACAAGTCATGTTCTCCTGATACCAAATCGGTGGTTTTCGAACGATTCAAAACTGAACCCAAGTGAGGGTGAAAATTTAAAAACGCGACTACGTAAAAACTAAGGGGTGGAAAGTAATTTGGAGGTCATATTCGTGTTCTACGTGTTGAAATACACCAGTATACATACTTCATCCCCTAAAATGTTAATTGGCGCAAAAGTTATTCAACCCTTATTTATATCTCTGGTAATAAGGGTGGAATTGGAAATATCTCTTATGTAATCGATAAAAGAAGTAAAAATAAGCAACTTTTGTATATAACTTTTTGCTCTACCACCCCTAGTTCTTGAATAACATCCCCTTTTACAGGCAACTTTCATGACTTTAGCTACCCTTATCTCAAAAACTAGGGGTCGTAGAGGAAAAAATTAAATACAAAAGATGCTTATTTTTGCTTGTTCTATCGATTTCATAAGAGATCTTTCCGATCCCACCCTTATTACCAGAGATATAAATAAGGGTTGAATAACTTTTGCACCAATTAACATTTTAGGGGATGAAGTATGTATACTGGTGTATTTCAACGCGTAGAACACGAATATGACCTCCAAATTTCTTTCCACCCCTTAGTTTTTACGTATTCGCGTTTTTAAATTTTCACCCTCACTTGGGTTCAGTTTTGAATCGTTCGAAAACCACCGATTTGGTATCAGGAGAACATGACTTGTGGGAGAACGAAAAATAAATAAAAAATCGCTCTAATTGGACTAATATATAGACAGGGTTGTAGAGAATGAAAAGTTAGACAGGGTTTACATTTAACTTTTTGCCTTAAAGCCCTTAGTTCAGGAGATATAAAGGGTTTAAGTTCATCAAAAATCCCACAAAAATTCGTAAAAATACTCCACTTTTTACAGTTATTTATACTGCATTCCACTAATTAAGGCCCGCTGATTCCAAATATGCACTCCGTTTTACCATACAACCCTTATTTTAATTATATTTTAATTGAATGTTGCACTTACCAACTTACCTTTTGCTTGTTGTCTCGCTAATTATTTTTATGCTCAACTTTCTGACCTACTGCACAAAAACTCGGGCCTCTGGGGTACCCTCTACCAACAGATGGCAGCACCAAACTCGTTTTGAACGATTTCACCCAGGCCAGGCGCTTAATTTGTCTACAAGGGCCACTAATTCGGGAAAATTGTGAAAAATAGCCCTTAACAACATGCTAGAGGGATGGTAAATTATTTTGGTGTTGTAAACAATGCAGAGAAAGTAATGTAATACGAATTTATTAATTAAATTTCAATTTATTTAAAAATATTACGAAATAAATAACAAGCATTTTACAATAGCTATTAATATTGCATAAGGGTTAATGTCACGTGTACACATAAGGAAATTTATTTATTTAACACTTTAATATATACATATGACACAAAATTTACAAGGACACGATTTGGTATTGTATTTATTTAAAATTATAAGAGTACAAAATTTATTTAATATTTATAACTTACCATTGTAATCAATTCTACCCCTGTTGCGTTTGTTTTATTAATACAATTTATTTATAATAAATAATGAAAACAAAAGAATAAATATATGTCTGTGCACAAATTTGACAATATCTTACAATTAAAATTGTAGAAAATATGGAACAGAAAAACACGAAACATTTTACATCCAAAACATGTTCTAAAACTGTACAATAATGATCTATTTTATCTAATTTCGTACACTTTTCCACTACTATCGCTTTTCCTATGATTAAATTCCACTGTCACTTTATTTTCCGCAACAACTTATAGTCTTTTGTGGTTGACCACCTCTGTGAGGTCTAGAAGCAGAACAACAATTGTGTTCAACAAAATTATTTGCTGTCAGTCTTTTTATTTGCCCGAAAACAACAGGAACCACCCCTTCGGGATAGATTTCTGCTTCCTGGGGAAGAAATTCTAATATGATCGAGTTCTCTTGACAGTCAGAATGGGATAAATTATCCGAGGAATTTTGACGCGAGTGGACAATGCTTTCAGAAGAGTTTATTGAGTTTTTTAAATTGAAATTGTTGTCTATTTTTGTCGGAAATTGTTCTACTTTAATGTTGTCGACAACCATTTGTCTTCCTGGTTTTCTAGACAGTTTTTAAGTTAATTTAAAATACCAGACAACGGTTTTGAACTGTTATCGTCTAATTTGTTGTCTATTGATTTTCGTTTTAAAGAATTTTTTCTATCTAATGAAGTATTGTTTAATTTACCTTCAATAATATTTGAAGAACTTCTATTACAAGTATTTTAGAAGGATCTTCAAATATCGGTTGAAGATTTCATTCGAGTTTCTACTACATTCTTTTTTATTTTCTTTTATATCATCAAGAGGAACAAAATCAACTAAAACATGTGTAATGGGTCTTTGGAAAGCGTCAAAATTTATCGTACACTTCTCTAACTCTAAATCTTTAACTAAATATTGGGGGACAAAATCAACTAGACCATGTTCACTATTCTATTTGAAGTTTGCTTCAACAATCTTCGCAGGCTGTTCCAGATCTTCAAGTTTCTTCAGCAGTTTACTGACGAATGTGAGAAGTTCTACATCGGAGCCTTCTTCGAGAAGAGTCTGAGTAAAGTTGATGGCCGTCGAAGATGTTTGAAGACGGAAAGATATTGAAGATTTAACTGTTGATAGATGGGATAGAAGAGAAGATCTGATTGTTTCTACCTGAAAATAAAACGGTATTTAGTTATTGGCCATCCATTTTTTAGACAAAATCCTGTTTGTGCTCAAACCTGCGCAGCTACTGGTCTTACCTCACTGTGTAACTTTCCTCTGGGTTCCTCGACGACTCTTTTGTACTCCTCCATGTATTTCTCGATTTCTTCAGCAACAGTTCGACATCTTCGTTGGACTGAGCGGTGCGCAGAAGCTAGACGACGGCGCAATGTTTGATCTGGCGCAGTGGCTCCTTTCGCTCGGCCCAGAAGTCTGCGTAGACGTTGAGAATGAGACGCAGCTATTGGGGCGCAGGGCAAGCAATGGTGCGCAGAATGGTGGTGAGAAATGCACAGCGGGCAGGCAGTCTAGAGAAGAGAAAGAAGAGATTAATTTAAAACAGACAGTTTGTGTTTGATGCAGAAAGTGACAGTTAAAAATGATGTGATTGTGATTATACTCAATGACAATAACACAACCTTGTTTCGGACATCGTGATTAACTTGAAATCAAGGCAACATTGCTGGCAACATAGATGACAATATTAGAAACGGATTATTATACCATGAGTAGTCAAGGAAAAATTGTATTATTCCGAATGTTCATGAAAATATTCGGCAATATTTTTAAATTTCAGACAATATTTCCAATATTAATCTTCTCAAAATTTAACAACTTATGAGACTCTAGAGAACTTTCCGGTAATAGAGTATTCCCAATGTGGCAATATTGCCTACTATAGAAATAGACTTGTGAAAAAATGAAAATGAAATAAGAATAAATGACTAGAATCGTGTACTAAGTATGTCAAGTAAAATTAATGTTTGGTATTTACAAAATGTTGTGTACCTGTTCACATGTGGTGCAATAAGCAACTAGCTCATGCTCAGGGATGTAAATGGTACATCAGAGTTCAGAGATGGCTATGAATGCGCATGAGTCCTCTTCTTCGACCTTCGCGCAATTTTAGCAGCTTATGTTGCGCAGTTCCAGCATAGCGACGATGCACTGCTGAACATACTGCGCATTCGTTGACTATAACATTGCGAACACCTTTCCACAGCCTAGAAACAAACAAAACCACAGAAAGAAATTAATACCATACTGTAGAATAATAGTATATTATTTAACGAGTAAATAATGTAGGCTATAATTAATGAGGATGAAAGTTTGTTCACGAGCCGAAGGCGAGTGTATAAATCATCCGAGTTAATTATAGCCATTATTTTCGAGTCAAATACGACGTTTTATCTACAACTTTTTAAATAAAACAACATTTTCTTACTACAAATTTGTATTGATATTAACCTAACCTCAAACTTTGGTGTGATGACATGACAATTTATCCGAGTAATTTAGAACTATTATAGGCTAGTCATATACATCGTTTTACAAATTTTTATTATTTTTACTGTTTCTGCTACCAACGTCATAAAATGATAACTTGATGTAACAGGGGTCCTATTCTATTTCACTTATCAACGTTGATAAGTTGGGTTGTCTTGATAACCCCCCACTATGTGTGACGTAGTAGCCAAGCGACTGTCGCTCCGACTTATCAACCCTCGCTACGGTAGACTTGCGCGTTGTGTTGATTTTTGTTCGTTAGGAGGTTAAAATATTTATTTTATAAATATAAAATACCAATAAATTATGGGTTCATTATATGTATTTAATATTTTTGATTAGTTTATTAAATAATACAACTTACAAATTTTAGAAATAAGAAATTGACATTTTTCTTGAAAAAATAATTAACTTTGAAATTCAAAAAAATGGCTTATTTTAAAACAAATAATACGTTTATGATAAGTGATAGGTAAAATGGTGGTTTAGCAGTTTTTCTTGTCAAATTTCACAGTAAATGTAAAATCTCTATCAGTCGTTATCAACTGGAGGCCAAATATCCCTAACCCTTGATATAGTTACAAACGGAATGACGTCACGAAGTTATCAACTGAACTTCGCTAGCGACTGTCGCTATGAATTAGAATAGGTACCCAGATGTGATTGCAGTTTGACAGTTCGAGAGAATAAAGTTCTCATTATTTAACAGTGTGAAATAATGAATTCATTATTTCATAATGTGTCCTTATGGAGGGGTTTATTATACTACTTTCACGTATATAATGAATACATTATTCTATTGTTGTAGATAAACAGAGTTACAGCAGAATATGCGACTTTAGAAGAATGATTGATAGTTTCTTGCAAAATGCAAACTATTCCAAGTAAGTAAAGAATGAAGCAGACTCCATGTAGATAATTACAGAAGTAATAAGAAGTAAGAAATAATAGTTATTGTTTAATTTTGTGAACTGTGCTTGAACAGTGACTGAAGCGTAGTTTTGGCGTGTTTTTCTTTGGCAATATTATTGCTATTTATTTATTAAGATCTGTTTCTTCGCGATTGAACGATATTATGGCCGTTTGCACCATGGAAGGTTACAGAACATGCAGTTGATTTGAGACTTTCCATATTTGAGTGTCTTCAATATTCAAGCCCAGAAACTCAGTTTTGTTTGAGGCTTGAATATTGGGATTAACAATAGTGATGTTTAGATTACGCATATTAATAATAATATAATAATAATAATATTATTACGTTTTTATCGAGTAGATCGTAACAAATGTCAGAATTTTGGCACTTTTCAAATATATGTTTTAGAACTATTTTTGGTTATTAGATGAATTGTAATCAGATATTTTATACAATTTATAAATATTAAGCTTCATTTTGCACAAAATTTGAACATTTGTTGTTATTTTACATCAGTGATGCACTACTGACATCTATAGAACTAATTTTAGGAGGAAAAAATCTGACCATTTGTTTATAATGGTAACTAAAGGTAGTATTCCAACCTATCTTCTATAACCGTGTTATACACCTTAATTTCGGCCCACATGAGACGCCGGTCTATTCTCCAGAGGTTACTCTTATTTCTAACACATTCATTTTCATTTCATTTGTAAATTGTATGTAAAGTATTTGTACTTCAATAAAGTGAATAGGCCTATTATGGCAAAAATAAATTAGTGAATACTGATTATAAATTTAATTGTACAATAATTCTTATTTTCACATTCCACATAAACATATTTTTATTTTTAGTTATGTTCTTTGTGATATCTATTGAGTTCAACTGCCTAAAATAGATAAAATGATTATAGTTAAGTGTATTTTTTAATAATTATTATATTACTCACGTTTTCATTTAAGCTCCGATTATTTGCAGCACACTTTTCATAATGTCTACAACAAAATTTGATACAATATCATTAATTACTGTTAACATTTTCTTATCTTACGTTATTAGATTGTTAAAATGTTGATTTTGCATCCTTTCTTCTTCTTCATTTTTTAAGTACCACACAAGACGTGTAAATAATACTAAGATAATGAACAGAAATGATCCGAAAAACGGGGAATCAGTAAAACACGATATCATAGTTGTTTTGATAGATTCCGGTTTTCCCTAAAATAATTATTATATAATATATTTTAATTATATAATGAGCTACTCACATAAAAATAACTTCTCATGTTATTAACTGAAAACATAATGCACTATTGTATCAAATTTTGATGGGAAATTTTCGTTTTGACAAGATGATAAAAAATTGTTTTTCGCCACTATGCCATTTTGATATATTTATTATTAATTTTAAAATGAAAATTCTGAGTTCGTCACTTTATTACCAAACTTGGGTGTGACAGTCTCACATATTGCAAGCAATAGGTATAGATATAATATTATACTATGGTAACCAGCAACCAGTCTTGAATTCATGAGTACTATTGCATACTCATGGTTGTTTGTTAGTGAAGATTTATAATACATACATAATTATTATCAAAAAGCCTCTTTTACACGTCAATTCACGGGTAGGGGAGATTGTTGTACCTTGGGACAACATCAATTGCAGCCACATCTAGCATTATATATACTAATTTTAAGTAGAATATGACAACACTGTTGAAAATAAAGTGATACACGTTGTTTCAAGCCTCATGCATTTATTGTTCAGTCACTGAAGATGAATGTTTTTTTTCAGAGGGAAATGTATTTTTTTATCGTATATTGCATTTTGTATTACTAAGTACCTATTTGGTACCTTTCATTGTCTGATAGTCCAGTTAGTATAATACATTGTTACTTCTTCGAAAACTTCTTGCATTATATTTAAAAAATGAAACAAATACTGCGTTATATTTAATAAAAATATTTGCTTATTTGTACCTTGGGACAATAATTTGCTTGTACCTTGGGACATGGTTTCAAGGCATAAGTACATGTCTTCGAGGATATGTAAACTTTAAATTTAATTTTCAAGGATAATGGAAATTATAATTGCGTACATTTATTGCAATACTAAAATTTTAAGTATCGCGAAACGGTATAAACTTTAAATCGTATAAAATGGGATCATTTTATTTCTCTTTCCAAACTCAATTATATTTCTTTGAATAAATATGTGTAACATAAAAAATTTATAAATACCTACATTCGTTTAAAATTACTATATAGTTAAAACAAATTGTTTCTATTCGTTTAATTCTGTCTTTTTTCCTTATATTTTATGTGTCCCGAAGTACAACCAGCTCTGTTCCAAGGTACAACATCGCATTGTACCTCAGGACAGTTTGCCATTTTTATTTCTTATATAAGATTTTACTGATATTCTTTCAAATATCATCACAATAAAAATAATAGTTATTAACAAAAGATAGTTGTTCTTTAATGTACAATCATTTTCCGAAAAACTCATCACAGAAAAAATATAGAACAAGAAATGTAATTTTTGTCCCAAGGTAGAACACCTTCCCCTACTCATGGTAGTTATCGGAGAGGTGCCATGAATGGAACAAAATTCGAATAACGTGGTTAAACGGTCTTTTTAAAATTTTGCCTGCCATAATGAAACAGTGTGACCACAGTACGCTTTTAAATTTTTTAAGTTGAAGAAGTAATTTTGTGTTTTGCTTTATTTAAATATTAAATATTGATGAGGTTGATTGAGTGGCACAAGGATCTTATTTATTAAAAATTGTTTAAACACATTTTTTATTAGGGTTCATGTACCCCATCAGCATAATGGTATTAATAAGTTGTGAATTACATTACAATGCTTTTAATGGTTTTGCAAGGTTTATTACAAAACCTTGTAAAGTAAAACCTTGTAAAATGTTAAAATATATATTTTTGTAGGTAATATAGTGTAATATTTTAAATTAGATTTTATAAACCTAAACAGAAAATAAATTACAGTATCTACGCACTAACTATACATTGTCTCAGAATTCGGAGAAGCTTATTAAAGTTGCCGCGTTTTTCCAACCAATCAGATTGCTCATTTCTGAGCCATATTTACACCCAGTAATTTAGCTCCAGTGTTTACAAAATGTGACAGTTCTTTTATAGGTTAGAATATTTGCGTGTAAATTGTATTAAGTAACAAAGTGTTAAGGTTAACAATGGATAAACCAGGAATAAGTAATAAAAATGAAAGGTAATCGTTTTTATTTGATTTGTAATTATTCAAATATTACATTGATTTGTAAGTGATTCAAATTTGCCGCCAAACTATACTTCAATTTATTTTCCCTGTATGAATGGGACTTTTCTAGGTGCTCCTCCGAATTCTGGGACAAAGTATAAGTTGTTGAAAAAGAAAGTGAAGCCTCAGAAAGTTGCAAAATTAAAGAAAACTTAATTATTTACCTTTTCTGTCAATTTTAAAGATTGCGATATGCAATACGGTAACATTAAGGCGCTATACTTCTTGAGTGCAATATTGCTGCAATGGAATCAGAATTCACGATTCTGGCTATTATATTGCCCAAAATAAAAATCTGAAATTTTAGATTAGTAATGACAAAGCATTGTTGAATTGAAAAATTCAAACTATATATTGTTCCGACAACAATTATTAAAGATAAAAAGAAATTAAACACTATAATTTCGTGAGGATCTCATAAATAAACTATAAAAGTTATCATTGAGTTTAAAGACAAAATGAGTAGAACATAGATGTAAAAAGTGCGGAAAAACAATAAAACTATAATTTTATCAACAGATTTGCCATAAATTCTATCTAAACTTGTACAATTTTCGGATAATTATTAAAGCCAAACTAATTACATTAATTAAAGATTTTGAAGATTCCGCACTTTTAGTATGCTTCCTTAATCTACATACAAAAATTCAAAATCATACGTACCTATAACAGTATTAGATTGAGATCATCACAAAAAAAATGAACCCGTAAAAACAAAGTTTTTCACTATAAATCCTTTATTATATGAGACTCGATCGATATTTACTTAAATTTTTGTTTTTGAACCAGATCGGTGCAGTACATTTTGAGATAGCTAGCCGCCATTTCGTTTCAAGATGGCGGACTAACATTTTAATAAACCTATGTTTCAAGACAGATTCTTAGCTATTACTGTATCAAATTTGAACGCAATAGTTACAGTACATTTTGAGATATCTGTCCACCATTTTATTTCAAGATGGCGGACTGACATTTTAATATATCTATATCATAAGTTAGATCCTTGGCTATTACTGTACCAAATTTGACCGCAATCGGTGCAGTACATTTTGAGATAGCTAGCCGCCATTTCGTTTCAAGATGGCGGAGAATCTGAAATTTTGCCAAAGTGCATTGTTAGGTGACAAAAGTCTATTTCCAAAATTTCAGTTCGATAGGATCCCGGGAAGTGGGTCATTTTTTACTTTTGTTTTTTGCCGTACGTACGCATGACGGTGAAGTTAATATAAAGGATTTAATTACTTGTTTTTCAATGCGTATTATTGACATGCAATAGGCTCTTAAGTTAAATTTAATTTTGCTACTGATCTGACTTAGATTAATTGTTATTGTTATACTTACTTTTTTACTAATTTTGTACAGACAAATTGATCATAAAATATGTTTAAAACATTTTATTATAATTGTTATTGAATTAATTTTCCCATTCAATACTGTATACAGAGTGTCCCAGATTTAAACGGCCTAACTTTTTTTATAGATTAAACACCTAAAAATAAGGTGACAAGTTCATTTGAGCAAATGTCCGTAAATGCTTTATTCCAGAGATATTCATGTTTCTCTTATTGGAGCAGCGCTACTTTAAAAAATCAACTTAATAACGAGATATCTAATATTATCTTATTGAGTTGTTACATAATAAGTAAATTAAATTGAAAATTACATTATTGGAGACAACCAAGAGAGTGGTTAAATTTACACTATCCACAACGGTGGATTGATCGCGCAGGACCTGTAAAGAAAAAGTTTATGATGAACCGATAGATAATTTAGACTCACTACGCAGAAAAATTATTCAAGTTTGCGAAACCATATCTCCCGAGCAATGTCACTCAGCAACCAATGCAGTGGCAGATCGTTGCCGTGCCTGTTTACGTGCTGCAGGTGAACATTTTGAACAAATGTTATAAAAAATCTGACGTGGGCACCACATGACTTCCTTGTACGCCTTGTGTGATCATACTTTTCTTAATAACTAAAATGTAGAATAATATAAAAAATTCTTTTAACTTATTATACTAGTATAGGTACTCACATATATATTTTAGTCATTTTATTTAAACTGCAGAAGAAGATATAAAGCATATTTTACTATTGTCACTGTCATGTCATAATCATTTCAATTTTACGTAGTAACAAATGTTAAACGATCATGGAGTACAAGATACCGAAATACTAAATTATAAGTATATACTTTAATTATTCTTAAATGATAGAAGATACAGAAAAATTTATAAAATACCGATTGTAGATAATAATCACATAATCTTTCATTTAAAATAAAAAAAATTGTCTAAAATTAATTATTTATCAAAATATTTAAAAAAAATACTACTTCCGGTTTAGAGATTGAAACCAAAAATAGGAGGTGCACAACTAGATGCTATAACAGTCCTAAATACAAAATTTCAGCTTTCTACGTCTAACCGTATTTGAGTTATGCGACACACATACGTCCGTACGTACGCACGTACGTACAGACGTCACGACGAAACTAGTCATAATGGATTCAGAAAAGGTCAAAACGGATATTTCCGTCAAAATCTGAGAACCGAAATTTTTCGCGATTACAATACTTCCTTAGGTACTCCGTACAAGGAAGTAAAAAAGAGCACAAACCATTATTTGCTATAATTTTTTTTCAATTTGTCACTTACACCATGCTATAATAAATAATATAAATGCAACTTGGATTTAATTTTTGCTACTTGAATTTAATATTTGCCACTTGAATTTAATATTTGCTACTCGGATTAAATATTTATCACTTGCATTTAATATTTGCCACTTGAGTTTAATATTTCCCACTCGAAATTAAAATGTGTCACTTGGTTTTAATATTTTCCACTTTGATTTAATATTTGCCACTTTGTTTTAATATTTGTCACTTTAATTTAATACAAAAAGGGTTTTGTTAGCATAGATTAGTTTATGTCAAAAAATGGAGTTCTGTTGGACTCAAGAAGGGTTTTATTAGCATAGATTATAGATTAGTTTATGTCAAAAAAACGAAGTTCGGTTGGACTCAAGAAGGATTTTGATAGCATAGATTAGTTTATGTCAAAAAACGGAGTTCTGTTGGACTTAAGAAGGGTTTTGTTAGCATAGATTAGTTTATGTCAAAAAACGGGGTTCTGTTGGACTCCAGAAGGGTTTTGTTAGTATAGATTAGTTTATGTCAAAAAAACGGAGTTCTGTTGGACTCAAGAAGGGTTTTGTTAGTATAGATTAGTTTATGTCAAAAAAACGGAGTTCTGTTGGACTTAAGAAGGGTTTTGTTAGCATAGATTAGTTTATGTCAAGAGCATGAGTATTTTGTAAGTTGAAATTAAATTTGTAAAATTCACTATTTAATAGCAGATCAGTTTAAACGAGAGTTTAAACAATGATAGGAAAATTATCATTAAAACACATTTTATATTACATATATATATATATATATATATATATATATATATATATATATACCGGGTGTATATTGAAAAGTGAAACATAGACGTTTAACATGGTAAATCAGTTTTTCCGTTCGCATTGTTTCCCTAATTATATTAGACAAAAATGTTTCAAATAAATGTTGTTGAGCATAAAATTCTACATCCGGATCAGTAAACAAAATTTATTTTGGTTGCTTTATAACTGCAGAAATCAAATTTGAAAATACACGGAATAGCGAATTAATAGTGACAGCCATGGAATTAAAAACAGGAGATGAACAAATGTGTAACGCTTTAAACGTCAATGTCAGAATAATAGATTGTCAATATCATTTATACGTAGGTACTAATAATTTGACGTTTAAAACGTTACATATTTAGTTCAGTTTAGCAAATATTAAATTCAAGTAGCAAATATAAAACCCAAGTGACAAATATTAAATCCAAGTGGCAAAGTTGATTTATTTTATAGCACAAGAACTAGTGACAAAATGGTTTATTTTTATTGCATTTTATTTTCTTTTTATTGCAAAAGTTATAATTTTTATAGCATTGCACATATAGCAATCTGATTTATTACATTAGCATTTACAATTTTTTAAATGGTATTTTAAAATTAAAATTATTGCAATTGAAATTATTTTTATAGCATATAAGTAGCACCCTAAAAAAAATAGTTTATGAATTTATGTTATTATTTTATTATTATTTTTCATTTTTTCCCAGACATCAGTGCATGCAATTTATGTTATTACTTTATTATTATTTTTCATTTTTTCCCAGACATCAGTGCATGCAATTTATGTTATTACTTTATTATTATTTTTCATTTTTTCCCAGACATCAGTGCATACAATTTATGTTATTACTTTATTATTATTTTTCATTTTTTCCCAGACATCAGTGCATACAATTTATGTTATTACTTTATTATTATTTTTCATTTTTTCCCAGACATCAGTGCATGCAAACTAAAGTTTGTATTGAAATGTGGTAATAAACAATGTATTTTAAATTGAATTATAATTATTATGTCACACCTCAATAAGATAATATTAGATATCTCGTTATTAAGTAATTAAGTTGATTTTTTTAAAGTAGCGCTGCACCAATAAGAGAAACATGAATATCTCTGGAATAAAGCATTTACGGCCATTTGCTCAAATGAACTTGTCACCTTATTTTTAGGTTTTTAATCTATAAAAAAAGTTAGGCCGTTTAAATCTAGGACACCTGTATATTATGAATGGGACAAAAATATTTTTTTAGAATTAATTATGGCACATCTCCCGTACAGCGTCAGAGAAAATATTGTGCAGTTAAACTGGAATGTGTACTTGACTAGGTTCGCAACTGTGTTGTCTGAACAGAACCATACAATCGGTTACGTTATGCACTTGGCTATCTGTTTTTATATTAATGAGAATGAAACCAGAATTTTCTTACATTTGCGAGTATAATTTATCCAGTCAAGCAACATTCTTTCTTATTTTAAAATTAATTGCTAGTCATTTCCACGTATTTCTTTTTAAATAAAACTATTTAAAAAAACTACCTGTTCGATATTTGGAAATCTTTATATACGTATTATTATTAAGTCCTTCAGATTATTTTTATTTACTGCTCAACCTCGATTGTATTTAAAATGATAACAAACATCAATAAATTCTTTTTTAAATGTATATTTTAATTTTTTAAGTGCTTACGAATGTATTTTAATATCGCATACATTAAATTTAATAATAGACACCTCAGCATTTTTCAGTTTCCCTTTTCATTTAGTAATTATTTTACTGGAAACGTGCTTATAAACATGCTGCAAATCTTTGACTATATTGTATTTTGTATATCTTTGTGTATACCATTTTCTTTGAGTGTATATTTTGGTTGTTACAAAAATAAATACAAAACCGGAAAAGAATATCTATACGGAAAAAAGAACTTAAATTCTTGGACAGTAGGTCTATCATTGTACAGCGGGTAAGCGAATATAATTTATTACAAATAACTCAAGAATAAAGTTAATTATTTTCAGGACAATATCTTCTTTAGCTATTGTAGGAACAGCTTCAGAAGTTTACACATTCGGGACGCAATTTTTAATGGTCGGAATTGGCGCTATACTAAGCATTTTGATAATATCTTATTTTATTATACCAGTTTTCGTTGGAAATTTAGAACTTCAAACTCCTTATGAAGTAATAGAAAATAATCTACTTAAGAATAATATTAAAGTTACATTTTTGCAGTATTTCGAGCTACGGTTTGATAAAAAAGTGCGCATATTTATGTCAAGTTTAAGCGCATTAAACACAATAACATTTATGTCTGTAGTGTTGTCTGCTTCTGTTGTACCATTAAGTGAAGCCACAAAAGTTTCTGTGCCAATTTGCACAACAATCGTTGGAAGTATTTGCACAATTTATACTTTGATTGTAAGTTTATTTTATTTTAATAAGGCTTACTTACTTGTAAAAACTTTTTAGGGTGGTTTCATTGGTGTAATTTGGACAGATGTCATCCAAGCAACCCTCATGTTTGTTTGCTGCATGACTGTGATGATTCTAGGTGTGAATGATGCCGGAGGAATCAGCAAAGTTTGGTCCATTGCAGAAGAAGGACAACGGATCGAATTTTTCAAGTATTTTTTTAGAAGCATTGTAGTTTAATCTTTATTGTCGTTACTGTTTTAGTTTTGATCCTAATCCATTTGTCCAAACGACTTTCTGGAGCGCAACTCTTGGAATGATGATTTTATCTACTGGTTTCGCAGGTTGTTCGCCGAATAGTCTTCAAAGATACATGGCTGTCAACACCGAAAAGGGAGCCAAAATGTACCTAAACATACAAAATATCAATCAGTTTATATATCATCTTAATTATTAATTGTAGAAGTTCTTATATAGCAACTATCGGATATGCAGTTCAAGTTTTTATGGCAGGAATAACTGGGCTTAGTATTTATGCAAAATATGTAAACTGTGATCCACTATCTAATAATGTAAGTATTTTATACAGTAGATAACTTGAAATGTACGAATTTATTGTTTAGAAAATTGACACTGGAAGCCAAATTCTGCCATATTTTATAAACGATATTGCTGCAAACGTTCCTGGGTTTATTGGATTATTTACCGCTGGTTTAATAAGTGCCGGATTAAGGTAACTATACAGAGTGTTACTATACTTCGGAAAATATTTTAAAGATGTTATGTTACATATGACGTATTGAGCATGTAAAAGAAAGAAAACTTATTTAAAATAGTCATCATTTTTAGCACGACTAGATAGATTTTCTAAATATTTTATTTGAATCTAAAAGCCCTGTTCACACATGGATTCTTTAAAGATTATTTCATGCTTCTAAGGCCACATTCACAGTCCAAAATTTGGTGCAATTTGTATCACTAAAATTTGAAGAAATTCATTTAAAAGTTCACAGCTCAAAATTTGAGTCAGAGTTTCAGAACAAATCAGCTGTTTACTTTAATTGCCTCCTACCATAACAACCACAAATTACACCGTATTACATCAAATTTCGGATTGTGAATGCAGCTTGAATCATGGAAATTCACTGATTTGAAGCTATCTATGGTGTTTAAAGTCCGTCCCAAACTAAAGAATACATTGTGTTACTCTTTATATCTTTATTATTATTGCAAATATTCACATACTTAATATAGTTTTAAAATATTTGATATCAAAATATAACTTTCCCGCCATAATTTCAAATTGATTCATATGAACTACGGCAAAGAAGTTTGGGACGGACTATACAAGATGTACATTTATTAAAGGGGTGTAGATTTGTTTATCAATATCAAATTCACTGAACTTCTGAAATATTATGTTAGTATTAATTTGAGTGTTACTATATATTTCGGAATTTTTTAAAGAGTTTTATATTACACGACATGCTGAGTGTGGAACAAAAACAATTTTTGAAACAATTGCAAAAAAAGGATACCACTTAATAGCATATTTTAGTAAAACAACATAACTGAAATGAATTAACACCACCAGACTTTTATAAACCGTTGTGTAAAGAGTAACTTGTGATAAAATTGATGTATGCTCTTTTTATACACGGATTATACAGAATTTTAGCTATGCTGTTTCACTTGAAAATCTTGTATTTTTGCATGTTCCACAGTCTCTTAAAGTCTTGAGGCACGCTTTCGGACCAGCGAACACTGCAATTCTTAATTAGTTATTATAGAACTAATTATATTTAAAAAAAATCAACTTTGCTGAAATGGTCCGGTCAAATTTGACGCCAGCTCCCGGACTATTAGTATTGGTGAAACGCTACCGCAGATATGTTGTTATAAATCAAACAATTTTTGGTTGCATTGCCTGTGCGTTACCTACTGCATTGCCTCTTGCGTTACCCATTGCATTGCGTTATTATAAATAGACCTTTATAACCAATATCATAATATGTAAAAAAAAAACAATATAGATAGGCCTTAATTTGGACTTAAAAAATTGACAGAAAATAAATGATTTTATTTCGCTATAGTTCTGTCAATTTAGAAAATAAATTGTTATTAATTAGTTGCATAATACAATTATTAGTAAAACATATTTTTTCTCGTGGAATAGTCAGGAAAGTGATTTTTAATACATTTTAAAATTTTTGAAAAATGACCGGTCGCTGATCTGTACTTATAAAAAAAACTTAAAAATGTCAAATTTATTTATATTCACGCCTTTTACACTAAACTTGAGTGTAGCAGCATCACATATTGTGTGTATATTTATAATGTGTGCGATTACCAGCCGTCAATTTATTCATGGTTGTAAGTTCCACACTTAAAATACTAAACAATATATTTTTCAGTTCAATATCAGCAGACATCAACATAAACTCCGGTATAATATGCTACGATTTTCTGGAAAACTTTAAAAGTATTAAAAGAAAATTTAAAGATGTTTTTATAATGAAAATATCAGTATTGACATTTGGGATTATTATTATGATACTAGCTCCTATAATGGCACAATCTAAACATATTTATCAAGTAAGTTTTTATAATTATTATTAAGATTTTTTGTTTATATTTTAATTGTTGTAGGTAGCTCTAAGTTTAAGCTCTTTAAGTATTGGTCCAATTACAGGAGTAACAGTTTTAGGAACTTCTATTCCAGTAGCAAATTCATTGGTATGTATAAAATTTGTATTATTTTTTCAATGCATATTAATATTTTTAGGGTGCATTTTATGGAATGATTACATCTTTAACACTTGTTGGAGTTTTGACTTTTGCCAGTTTTAATTTAGATTTAGCATCAGAATATAAATTACCTTTATCTACTGAAAATTGTACAATTTATAATAACATAACAGAAACATTAACTTCTACAGTAGCAGCAGTAACAGAAGGGTATTATTTCATTTAAATAATTGTTGTACTATTATTAATTTGAAATTATTGTTTCAGATCTGATGTAGAAACTAGTGAACCATTCATTTTATTAAAGTTATCCTACTTGTATTACTCAGTAGTAGGGTCTATTATTACAATTTTGGTTGCTTTAATAATTAGCTACATTACAGGAAAGAATGATGTTTATAAAATGAATCCACATTTAATTATTCCCGCATTAAGACCGAAGAATAAAGAAAATATTCAAATAAAAACAATAACAAATTGTGATGATTAAAAATTACGTTTTATTTTTATGTAATGGCATTTTTTACTGAAATAAATATTTATTCTAATGTGAGAAATTTTACAAGAATCATAAGTGCAAGGCATAAGCGTAGCATATAGTAAATAAATAAAACCTTATTACGTGTTGTAACTAAAAAACGTTGACATTTGTAGTAAATTTATATTGTAAGACCGAGCACAATAAATTAGTAGTTATTGATAAAAAAAACTGTAGTGAACGGACGTGCGATTCGGCAATTAAGTTGAGTGTTTTACGACGACAGTGACTGAGGATAAAGTTGAGCATTTTACAATAAGAGACCATAAATAAATGTTTACAAACTTAAAATATAATAAAAAGTAAGAAATATTTTTTAGTCATCACAGACATACATACCTACATATTTATCACGACTTTTATCCAACTTGAGAATGAAAAAAAATTTCTTCTCGTTACGAGTATAATAGATAATATATAGTCGAGGAACTTTAGACGAAAAAACGCCAAAAGCTCGGACGCCAGGAAAGTTACACCGATTTTCATGATTTTTTTTTAATCGCTTCGAAATCGAATTTGAAACAAAGTTTACCACCTGAGAACACTTGCTTTTGTTTTTAAAAAAAAAATTCGAAATTTTTTTTTTCGAAATTTTTTTATTGTATTATTATTTTATTTTTTAAAGTAAATTCACGTAATTTCTATTACTAAATTCTCTGAACAATTCTCTATAAGATAGATTAATTTATTTTTATCGTAAATGCCTTCGTGAAGCCAAAATTTTCAGATTTTTGTCGCGGGAAAATTGAGAAATTTTAGTTTGTAATTTTTTTTGTGTTTAATGACCTGTAGTTTCTGAACGAAAAAAAATTTTGATATCCGGTTTCTTTTATTAAATTCTCTGAACAATGGTAAACTTTGTTTCAAATTCGATTTCGAAGCGATTAAAAAAAAATCATGAAAATCGGTGTAACTTTCCCGGAGTCCGAGCTAAATGTCTAAAGTTCCTGGACTAATATCCAATCAAGTAAAATTCTTTCTAATGTTAAAATTAAAATTTCTTATTAAAGTTTGTACAAAAATATATCGTTATAGCTTTGACTTACTAAGCTTGCGGAATGCCGCACACAGCAGGGAGTAGCACGAGGGGTTGGATTAGCAAAATTTGAAATACACTAGGGTTTTTCATTTCAATTCATAAGACATTTTAAAATTTCTATTAGTAATTCCGAAAATCAAATAAGGGATTTGATCTTTTCGTCAAATTAGGAAAAAACAAGATTAGTGAGAACATTATCTTGAGAGAATTAAGATTTTTAAATGAAATAAAATTGAAAAATATTTAATACGTACCTGTTCTTTCAACGCCATAAATCAAGTTTAAATCTGCTTAAATGTTTAACAATAGGCCTGCTGTGAGCGCCATAACGATATACCTTTGGACATACTATAGTCTTTTCCACGTCTTTCCTTTTAAATAAAGCTACTTAAAAAACTAGAAGAAATTTCGTAATCATTATTTATTATTACGTATAAGTCCTTCAAGTTAAAAGAAATTTGGTAATCATTATTTATTATTACGTATAAGTCCTTCAAGTTATACATATATATTTATTGCGCAACTTTATTAATATTTAATGTATTTTTTGTTCGTCCACTTGTTAGCTGCGTCCACCTGAAAATTTCTATACACCTTGAATTTAGACAAAATGCATTCACTAATTTTAATAACCAACTCAGCATTTTTCAGTTTACCTGTTCATTTAGTTATTGCAACTATTTTACTGCGAACGTGCATTTTAACATGCTGCAAACTTTTGACTACATTGTATTTTGTATATCTTTGTGTATACCATTTTCTTTGAGTGTATATTTTGGTTGTTACAAAAATAAATACAAAACCGGAAAAGAATATCTATTCGGAAAAAAGAACTTAAATTCTTGGACAGCAGGTCTATCATTGTACAGCGGGTAAGCAAATATAATTTATTACAAATAAGTCAAGAATAAAGTGAATTATTTTCAGGACAATATCTTCTTTAGCTATTTTAGGAACAGCTTCAGAAGTTTACACATTCGGGACGCAATTTTTAATGGTCGCAATTGGATCTGTACTAAGCAGTTATACAATATCTTATTTTATTATACCAGTTTTCGTTGGGAATTTAGAACTTCAAACGCCTTATGAAGTAATGGAATATAATCTACTTAAGAATAATATTAAAGTTACATTTTTGCAGTATTTCGAGCTACGGTTTGATAAAAAAGTGCGCATATTTATGTCAAGTTTAAGCGCATTAAACACAATATTATTTATGTCTGTAGTGTTGTCTGCTTCTGTTGTACCATTAAGTGAAGTCACTAAAGCTTCTGTGCCAGTTTGCACAACAATCGTTGGAAGTATTTGTACAATTTATACTTTGATTGTAAGTTTATTTTATTTTAACAAGACTTACTTACTTGTAAAGACTTTTAGGGTGGTTTCATTGGTGTAATTTGGACAGATGTCATCCAAGCAACCCTCATGTTTGTTTGCTGCATGACTGTGATGATTCTAGGTGTAAATGATGCCGGAGGAATCAGCAAAGTTTGGTCCATTGCAGAAGAAGGACAACGGATCGCATTTTTCAAGTATTTCTCTTGCAGTATTGTAGTTTATTCTTTATTGTCGTTACTGTTTTAGTTTTGATCCTAATCCATTTGTTCGAACGACTTTCTGGAGCGCAACTATAGGAATGATGATTTTATCTACTGGTTTCGTAGGTTGTTCCCCGAATGGTCTTCAAAGATTCATGGCAGTCAACACCGAAAAGGGAGCCAAAATGTACCTAAACATACAAAATATCAATCAGTTTATATATCATCTTAATTATTAATTGCAGAAGTGTTCATGTATCAAATATCGGATATGCAGTTCAAGTTTTTATGGCAGGAATAACTGGGCTTAGTATTTATGCAAAATATGTAAACTGTGATCCACTTTCTAATAATGTAAGTATTTTATAAAGTAGATATCTTGAAATTTACTAATTTATTGTTTAGCAAATTAATACAGGAAGCCAAATTCTGCCATATTTTATAAACGATATTGCTGCAAATGTTCCTGGGTTTATTGGATTCTTTACCGCTGGTTTAATAAGTGCCGGATTAAGGTAATTATACACAGAAAAATATCGCATTGTTATTACGTTAGTGGTAATCATGACACTAAAAACGTGGTGAACTTGACGTTTGTAAACTAGTTAATTAAGTGTGTAGTTTAATAACCACTAACATAATATTGTTAAAAACTGATAATATAGAGACGTTAATTTGGAAATAATAAAATAAATTGTTATATTATTAGTTACATAATACAATTATTAAGATTTAAGGTATTATGTAATAGCTGATATAGTATAATATTTCTTTTTTCGCTGACCGGTTATTTATTAGCGGTCATTTACCGAAAAATAAATAATTTGACATTGAACATCACTACTGTTTTCAAATGTGATTTCATGTAATTTATAATCAGATATCCATTATACAAGCAACAATCCAGTGGTTTCAAAAATATACTTCTTGCGAAAAATGTCCTTTACGAATTTAAAAAAATATAATTTTACTCCATGGCCAGCAAGTGAAGTTGTAAATCACTCTGTATTTAAAAAAAATCTTAAAATTGCCAAATTTATTTATATTCTCGCCTTTTACACTAAACTTGAGTGTGGCAGCATCACATATTGTGAGTCAAGTGTATATTTATAATGTGTGCGATTACCAGCCGTCAATTTATTCATGGTTGTAAGTTCCACACTTGAATTTATACTAAACAATATATTTTTCAGTTCAATATCAGCAGACATCAACATAAACTCCGGTATAATATGCTACGATTTTCTGGCAAACTTTAAAAGTATTAAAAGAAAATTTAAAGATGTTTTTATAATGAAAACATCAGTATTAGCATTTGGGATTATTATTATGATACTAGCTCCTATAATGGCACAATCTAAACACATTTATCAAGTAAGTTTTTATAATCATTATTAAGATTTTTTGTTAATATTTTAATTGTTGTAGGTAGCTCTAAGTTTAAGCTCTTTAAGTGTTGGTCCAATTACAGGAGTAACAATTTTAGGAACTTCTATTCCAGTAGCAAATTCATTGGTATATGTATAAAATTTGTATTATTTTCTTAATGCATATTAATATTTTTAGGGTGCATTTTGTGGAATGATTACATCTTTAACACTTGTTGGAGTTTTGACTTTTGCTAGTTTTAATTTTGATTTAGCATCAGATTATAAATTATCTTTATCTACTGAAAATTGTACAATTTATAATAACATAACAGAAACATTAACTTCTACAGTAGCAGCAGTAACAGAAGGGTATTATTTCATTTAAATAATTGTTGTACTATTATTAATTTGAAATTATTGTTTCAGATCTGATGTAGAAACTAGTGAACCATTCATTTTATTAAAGTTATCCTACTTGTATTACTCAGTAGTAGGGTCTATTATTACAATTTTGGTTGCTTTAATAATTAGCTACATTACAGGAAAGAATGATGTTTATAAAATGAATCCACATTTAATTATTCCCGCATTAAGACCGAAGAATAAAGAAAATATTCAAATAAAAACAATAACAAATTGTGATGATTAAAAATTACGTTTTATTTTTATGTAATGGCATTTTTTACTGAAATAAAAAATATCAATCATAAGGCAATAAAAATCTACCTATTTTTCAAATGCCTAAAATACTCTCGATATTATGCCCTGTTCACACGTTGCTACTTTGAAGACGCATACGTGCTACTGTAGCATGAAAAGAAATTGAAATCGAAACAATTACCGCAAAAAATCGCTATCTACACACACAACGATCAACGATGTGAAATTATCAACGAGTAGTTCTTGATAATTTGATGCTACAAATTAGCAGCGCTGAGATTTGACAAGCGACTCATATTTTTTCTTGCTACAGTAGCACGAATGTGTCTTCAAAGTAGCAACGTGTGAACAGGGCATTACGTTTTTTTTCTAATTCACTCTCTTCCCCACTACTACGGCTGCCCGAACCCAGCTCGAAACTCGTACTTTTCCGCAAGCTATGCAATGTCATTTTAAAGTTTAAAAAATACTGTAAACATGGCTCATCCAGTATTATCATAATAACTTCAGTATTTTTTAAAGAAATTAAGTAAAATAAAAATTATTCGAAAAAGGAAGGTTAGCTGCGGTCTTCTTGCTTTTAATTTTTTTTTCCATTTATCATGACAGAAAAAAATCATATCTAATTGTATCAAATAATGACAAAAACCTCATTTTTAAATATTTTTTACTTCAAATTCCTAGGTCAAAGACAAAAAAAATGAGAGGCATTAAGACATCCTTTGTTAATACACTCATAAAAAATGTAAAAGCATCATAATATTTCAATTATAACTAAAGTAAACGTGGGAGACGTAAATCCCCGTTCAGAGGGAGCAAAACCCGCTTTTGCTCCCTCGTGTTTGATTTAAAGGAGATTTTAGGGAGCAAAGCACTCCCTAGGGCAGCGTTTCTCAACCTGTCCCCCCTACCCCCTCAGGACTGTCTGAAAGGAGGGCGTGGAAAAATACAAAATATGATAGAACAAAATTTTATCGAGTCAAAAAAAACAAAAAAATAATATTTTTAAAACAATAACATAAAAATGTAAAGTAGAGGCATCTTTTTATTACAAATTATACAGTAATGCAGTAATAGAACGGAGAACAGAAGAGTTTTCCTGTGAATGAATCTTTTGATTCAGGTGATGCAAATGTCTGTGTTTGAGTATTTTAGATTTTTATTTGTATACTAGCGGACCCGGCGCGCGTTGCTACGCCTCCAACTCAAATTTAAAGGAATCTCGTAATAAGAATTATAAGTTATTATTATATACCATGGTGGAAATTCTAACTACGACCATGATACCATACCAAATTTGAACCCAATCGGTTACCGCCATTTTGTTTAAAGATGGCGGACTGATATTTTAGTATGCTCATGTAATAAAGTTGGATCATAAGTTATAATAATTACAAATTTAATCGGTGCAGTACATTTTGAGTTAACTAGCCATCATTTAGTTTCAAGATGGCGGACTGACAGTTTGCTCATGTTATAAGTTAGATCTTAAGCTATTACCATACCAAACTCAATCGTTGCAGTAAACTTTAGATTCAATAGCCGCCGACAACAATGTTAAATTGACATTGTTATAAAAACAATGCAATTTGACATCGTTATAAACATCAAATAAAGAAAAATAACTATTTCAAAAACATTGTTTATTGTAATGTTTACAATCCACAACTGTCTGTTAGGTACGCTTCGCACCTCTTTTACTTCTTGAGATTTCACGAGCTATTTGCATATTTCATTAATCCTAGGATGCATATACAAAAAATCTGACGTGGCCACTACAAGACCTCCCGCCATACCTACTTTATTCTTTTTACTTATTACCTATACAAATATATTAATATATAAGTACTATTACTACTGCTACTACTCACAAATATATTTTAGTCATTTTATTTACACTGTAGAAGACGATATAAACGATATTTTACTATTGTCTCTGCATGTCATAATCATTTAAATTTTACGTAGTAACAAATGATATGATCATGGACTACAAGATACCGAAATACTAAATTATAAGTATTATACTTTAATTATTCTTAAATGATATCAGATACAGAAAAATTTATAAAATACCGATTGTAGGTAATAATCACATAATCTTTCATTTAAAATAAAAATATTTGTCTTAAATTAATTATTTTTTGAAATATTTTTAAAAAGTACTACTTCCGGTTTGTAGATTGAAACCAAAATTATATTGGGCTTTTAAGAATCGTATTGAAATCTTAATTACAAAATTTGGTATTTAAATGTTTGATATTTTTGGAGTTACCGTGTTCCAAAAAATTGTAACATATGAACGAACAAACGAACGCACGCACACACACACACAGACATCATTTCAAAAATGTGTAATTCGTATTCTACAGACCCTAAAACGTGCTTATCTGCCAAAAACTCATACTCGAACATTTTGACCCGTCACAATACCTCTCTTATAGAATATGAGGCGAGAGGTAAAAATATTGAAATTTATATAATTCAGGTAAGCAAACATGCTTTTGGTCCCTATGAGGTGCTCCTTTTTTATAAGGAACAAAACGCGCTTTACTCCCTCTGAATAGGGAATAACGGTGTGCTTTGCGTACACATATGATGAACATATATTTTTTAATCTGTAGATTCTTAAATCCAATCAAGCAAAATTCTTTCTAACGTTAAAATTAAAATTTGTTGTTAGTCTTTTTCACGTTTTTCTTTTTAAATAAAACTACTTTTTTTTAAAACTTTAAGAAATTCGGTAATCTTTATTTGTTATGTCCTTCAAGTTATATATATTTATTGCGTAACTTCGTTGAATAATTTTATAATTAGAGAAGACATTTAAAAAGTGTATTTTAATGAATTTTTTCCACCAACAATTGTTAACTAAGCCCACCGTATCATTTCTATAAACCTTGAATTTAGAGATTGGATAATGTGTATTCAATAATTTCCATAAGCACCTCAGCATTGTTCAGTTTACCTTTTCATTTAGTTATTGTAACTTTTTAACTGCAACATGGATTTTAACACGCTGCAAACTTTTGACTATATTGTATTTTGTATATCTTTGTGTATACCCTTTTCTTTGAGTATATATTTTGGTTGTTATAAAAATAAATACAAAACCGGAAAAGAATATCTATTCGGAAAAAAGAACTTAAATTCCTGGACAGCAGGTCTATCATTGTACAGCGGGTAAGTTAATATAATTTTTACAAATAACTCAAGAATAAAGATAATTATTTTCAGGACAATATCTTCTTTAGTTATAATAGGAACAGCTTCAGAAGTTTACTTATTCGGGACGCAATTTTTAATGGTTGCAATTGGCGCTATACTAAGCCGTTTCGCAATATCTTATTTTATTATACCAGTTTTCGTTGGAAACTTAGAACTTGAAACTCCTTACGAAGTAATACAAAATATTTACTAATTAAGATAATATTAACGTTACATTTTTGCAGTATTTCGAGCTACGGTTTGATAAAAAAGTGCGCATATTCATGTCAAGTTTAAGCGCATTAAACACAATATTATTTATGTCTGTAGTGTTGTCTGCTTCTGTTCTACCATTAAGTGAAGTCACTAAAGCTTCTGTGCCAGTTTGCACAACAATCGTTGGAAGTATATGTACAATTTATACTTTGATTGTAAGTTTATTTTATTTTTAACAAGGCTTACTTATTTGTAAAGGCTTTTTAGGGTGGTTTCATTGGTGTAATTTGGACAGATGTCATCCAAGCAACCCTCATGTTTTTATGCTGCATGACTGTGATGATTCTAGGTGTGAATGATGCCGGAGGAATCAGCAAAGTTTGGTCCATTGCAGAAGAAGGACAACGGATCGCATTTTTCAAGTATTTCTCTTGCAGCATTGTAGTTTATTATTTATTGTCGTTACTGTTTTAGTTTTGATCCTAATCCATTTGTTCGAACGACTTTCTGGAGCGCAACTATAGGAATGATGGTTATATGTACTGGATTCATAGGTTGTTCTCCGAACGGCCTCCAACGATTCATGGCAGTCAACACCGAAAAGGGAGCCAAAATGTACCTAAACATACAAAATATCATTCAGTTTATGTATCATCTTAATTATTAATTGCAGAAGTGTTTATGTATCAAATATCGGATATGCAGTTCAAGTTTTTATGGCAGGAATAACAGGACTTAGTATTTATGCAAAATATGTAAACTGTGATCCACTTTCTAATAATGTAAGTATTTTATACAGTAGATAACCTGAAATATACTAATTTATTGTATAGCAAATTTATACTGGAAGCCAAATTCTGCCATATTTTATAAACGATATTGCTGCATATATTCCTGGGTTTATTGGATTCTTTACCGCTGGTATAATAAGTGCCGGATTAAGGTAATTATATTTAATATTGATAAAACAATTCTTTAATAAATAATGAACTCACCCATTAATAATTATAAAATGATCTTAATATTATTTAAACGTAAACGGTAAACACCAAACTACAAAACAACGTCATTTTACAATAAAAATCATACTTAAACTGAATGTGGACAAGTTAATTCGAGATCTTGTAAACACAAATTTCACATGGACTTTAAATACGTGTGTATGTATTGGCGAGCAGTTTCTTCAATCGGAATTTATTTCAATATTAGTTTAAACCTGCACTACTAAAAATGCAATACTACCATACAAAGAAACTATATGCGCTTTTTAACTTTTAAAATTCGTAAAAATTGTACCAAAAGGTAATAGTATTTTACGTCACTCGGGGGAGAAAAGCACAAAATACTATTGTGTACCTAGGGAGGGAAGCGTGCTATTACTCCCGCGGGCGAAGCGGCGGTCCGAGCGAGGGCGCCGGCTTCGCTCAAGGGTGTAATAGCTATTACTCCAGCGGGCGAAGCGGCGACCCGAGCCGAAGGCGAGCCGCAGGCGAGTCCGAGCGAGGGCGCCGTCTTCGCCCAAGGGAGTAATTGCTATTACTCCCGCGGGCCAAGCGGCGGCCCGAGCGAGGGCGCCGGCTTCGCCCAAGGGAGGAATAGCCTTCCCTCCCGTGGGACACACAATATTTTACGTCACGAGGGCCTCGAAATCACCTTTCTTGCCAGTACCGGGAAGAAAACAGTGTTTTCCTCCCGCGCGGGAGGAAATCAAGTACGGTCCTCCCGAGCGGGAGGGAAAACTCGCTTCCCTCCCTCCATTAGCAAGAGGAAAACACTGCTTTCCTCCCCCGAGTGACGTAAAAATTATTAAATTGTTGTTTTTGAGTAATTAAAGCACGAGGAATTTGATATCGCAAATAGACTTACAATATTTATCAATTGTTTTATATTTATAAATAATTTAAAAATTACAAGAGTTAAAAAAAATCAAATTTATTTATATTCAAATTTATCACGCCTTTTACACTAACTTGAATATGGCAGCATCACATATTGTGAGTCAACAAATTGTATTTTTATCATCTGTGCGATTACCAGCCGTCATTTTACTCATGGTTATAAGTGGAGAGCCATTATCACTTAAGTATAATAACCCATTTTTAAATTGTAAGGAAATTTCAGTATTTGTCCGGATTTGAATACTTACAATAAAATTTCAGCTGTTTAATAAACTCAATATTTAAATTTATACTGAACAATGTATTTTTCAGTTCAATAGCAGCAGACATCAACATAAATGCCGGCTTAATATGCTACGATTTTCTGGCAAACTTTAAATGTATTAAAAGAAAATTTAAGGATATTTTTATAATGAAAACATCAGTATTAGCATTTGGAATTATTATTATAATACTAGCTCCTATAATGGCACAATCTAAATATATTAATCAAGTATGTTTTTATAATAATTATTAAAAATTTTGGTTCATATTTTGATTGTTGTAGGTAGCTCTAAGTTTAAACTCTATAAGTGTTGGTCCAATTACAGGAGTAACAATTTTAGGTACTTCTATTCCAGTAGCAAATTCATTGGTATATGTATAAAATTTGTATTATTTTCTCAATGCATATTAATATTTTTAGGGTGCATTTTGTGGAATGATTACATCTATGATAATTGTTGGAGTTTTGACTTTTGCTAGTTTTAATTTAGATTTAGCATCAGAATATAAATTACCTTTATCTACTGAAAATTGTACAATGTATAATAACATAACAGAAACATTAACTTCTACAGTAGCAGCAGTAACAGAAGGGTATTATTTCATTTAAACAATTTTTGTACTATTATTAATTTGAAATTATTGTTTCAGATCTGATGTAGAAACTAGTGAACCATTTATTTTATTAAAGTTATCCTACTTGTATTACTCAGTAGTAGGGTTTATTATTACAATTATGGTTGCTTTAATAGTTAGCTACGTATCAGGAAAGAATGATGTTTATAAAATGAATCCACATTTAATTATTCCCGCATTAAGACCGAAGAATAAAGGAAATGTCCAAATTACAGCAATAACAAATTGTGATGATTAAAATTACCTATGTTTTATTTTTATTTAATGATCTTTTAACTGAAATAAATTGTTATTTATATTAGGCTGTAAAGAATTTTTTTATATACCTATATAATATTTTTTATGAAATCGCTAAATTACCTATTTTAAATTTGTAACATGAAAATAAAATGTGAATACAAAACAAATGGTGATTACGGGTTCAACAACAATAGCCGACGTTCTGGCCAATTCTCATCAGTGATCGAGTGCTCAGGCAGCGCTCTGATTGGTCGAAAAATGCGGAGTTTAAGTTGTATTTTTCACTATGATTTAGCGGAGCTAAAGTTATTCATTATTATACAATGCCATAAAAAATATTTATTCTAATGTAAGCAATGTTACATAAATTATAAGACAATAAATAAATGTTTACAAATTTAAATACATTCAAGAGTACGAAATATTTTTAGCCAGCACAGAATTATTGGTTGTGATTCATACAACATAATCTATCACGATTTTTACTCAACATTAATATCTTTTACGTCACTCGGAGGAGGAAAGCAGTGTTTTTCTCTTGCTAATGGAGGGAGGGAAGTGAGTTTTCCCTCCCGCGCGGGAGGAAAGCAATGCGACACACAATATTTTACGTCACGAGGGTTGTATATCAGGCAGGCAACATTCAGACCACCAGCCCTATGAATATTACAATTACGAACTGCCCGAACATGCAGTTCATTGTTCAGAAATAAAAGATTTAGGTATATAATAATTTTTGAATTTTTTGTTAATTTTTAAATTTTTCTCAATTTTTAATTTATAAAGTCTCGAAATCACCTTTCTTGCAAGCGGAAAGAAAACAGTGTTTTCCTCTCGCCCGGGAGAAACGCACTTGCTTTCCTCCCGCGCGGGAGGGAAAACTCGCTTCCCTCCCTCCATTAGCAAGAGGAAAACACTGCTTTCCTCTCCCAAGTGACGTAAAATACTATTACGCTTTTTATGCATTGTGAATGTAGAGATTTTTCAGTGCTGATATTAGAAATAAGTGCCTATATTGTGATATTGTTTAGTTTACATTAAAAAAAATTTTAATTAAAACTATTAAAACCATACACCGAGTGCTTGTGAAAAAGACTATAATGATTAGATTACAAACAATATTTTATTGTTCAGTGAATTTAAATACAAAGTAATAAAAAAAATTACTTACATACATTTATTTTAATTAAAATCCGGAACCTTTGATTGTGATTCTTTTTGCTGGGTTAATTACAGTTCAACTACTAACAACCAGGACAAGACCAGGACTAACAACCTTGACTCTGACTTGACGGCACACACATTTAAAAATTCTATAGCGATGGTTCACAGTATATGAGGCGGTCGCATCCAACTTGGGAAAAAGGCATGATATCTATTGTATATAATAAAATTGTATGGACATTGTAAAAAGTGTAATTTAAATTCAAGGTAGAAAAATAAAGCAAATAAAGTAATTTTGGCAACCATGTTTTAACTTAATCCTTAATAAACTTATCAATCAGTTATTGTGAATGTTTACTACAAAAATGCTACACACTTTTGACTATTTTGTATTTTGCATATCTTTGTGTATTCCTTTATCTATAAGTATATATTTAGGATGTTACAAAAATAAATACAAAACCGGAAAAGAATATTTATATGGAAAAAAGAACTTAAGTGCGTGGACAGTAGGTTTATCATTGTACAGCGGGTAAGATAAAATTATTTACTACAAATACCTCAAGAATCCAGTTAATAATTTCAGGACAGTATCATCTCTAGATATTGTCGGAATATCATCAGAAGTTTACATATTTGGAACACAATTTTTAACGGTTGCAATTGGAGCAATACTAAGCAGCGTGTTAGTGTGTTATTTAATTTTGCCAGTCTTTGTTGGAAATTTAGAACTTGAAACTCCTTATCAAGTAATAGAAAACAACCTACTAATTTATCATAATATTAACATTAACGTTACATTTTTGCAGTATTTCGAACTAAGGTTTGATAAAAAAGTACGCATATTTATGTCGAGTTTAAGCGCATTAAATACAGTATTATTTAATTCTGCAATATTGTATAGTGCAATTTTACCATTAAGTGAAATCACAAATGTTTCTGTGCCAGTTTGCACAACAATTGTTGGAAGTATTTGTACAATTTATACTTTGATTGTAAGTTTATTTTCATTAAATAAGGCTTACTTACTTGTAAAGACTTTTTAGGGTGGTTTCATTGGTGTCATTTGGACAGACGTCATCCAAGCAACCCTCATGTTTGTTTGCTGCATGACTGTGATGATTCTAGGTGTGAATGATGCAGGCAGTACCAGCAAATTTTAGTCCATTGCAGAAGAAGGACAACGGATCCAATCGATCAAGTACTCATTTTGTGAAGTTGTAGTTTACTCTTTATTTTCGTTATTGTTTCAGTTTTGATCCAAATCCATTTGTTCGAACGACTTTCTGGAGCGCAACTATAGGAATGATGGTTTTATGTACTGGGACCATAGGTTGTTCCCCGAGTGGTCTTCAAAGATACATGGCAGTCAACACCGAAAAGGGAGCCAAAATGTACCTAAACATACAAAATATCAATCAGCTTTGTTCATTATCTTAATTTTAAATTTCAGAAGTGCTTATATAGCAAATATAGGATTTGCAGTTCAAGGTTTAATGGCAGGAGTAATTGGACTTAGTATTTATGTTAAATATTTTGACTGTGATCCAGTAACTAGTAATGTAAGTTTTTACAATAGAGTAGATAAATTGAATTAAACCAATTTATTTTAGCAAGTTGATACTGCAAGTCAAATTCTGCCGGTTTTTATAAATAATATTGCTGGGCATATTCCTGGATTTTTAGGATTCTTTGCCGCAGGATTTTTAAGCGCAGGATTAAGGTAAATTTATCAAAATGCATTTATATCATCAAATGCGAACTATAGCAACATATTTTTAGCTCTATATCCGCAGAAATCAACATAAATGCCGGTATTGTATGCTACGATTTTCTGGGCAACTTTAAAATAATTAGAAACAAATTTGCCGACATTTTTGTAATAAAATCATTGGTATTCGTTTTTGGAATTGTTATTATGATACTAGTTCCCATAATGGCGCAATCTAAATATATTAATCAAGTAAGTGTTACAAACTATAATTAATTACAGTTTGTGTAGACATTTTGATGATTGTAGGTAGCTCTATGTTTCATTTCTTTAGGTTATGGACCAATTATTGGAGTAACAATTTTAGGAACTTCTATTCCAGTAGCAAATGCATTGGTAAGTATAAAATTAGTGTAATTTTCTCAATGTATAATTAATATTTTTAGGGAACATTTTGTGGAATGATTTCATCGATGATAATTGTTGGAGGTTTAACAATAGCTAGTTTTAATTTAGATTTAGCTTCAGAATATAGTTTGCCATTCTCTACAGAAAATTGTACGATTTATAATAACGTAACAGAAGCATTAACTTCTGCAGTAGCAGCAGTAACAGAAGGGTATTATTTTATTTGAAAGAATTGTTGTATTATTTGTAATACAAAATTATTGTTTCAGATCTGATGTAGAAACTAGTGAACCATTTATTTTATTAAAATTATCTTACTTGTATTATACATTTTTAGGAGCAATTATTACAATTATAGTTGCTTTAATAATTAGCTACATTACAGGAAAGAATAATGTTTATAAAATGAATCCACATTTAATTATTCCCGCATTAAGACCGAAGAATAAAGGAAATATCCAAATAACAGCAATAACAAATTGTGATGATTAAAAATTACGAGAAAGGAATTTTGTGAAGTGTTACTGTTTGTAATTTTTCAATATCTTGAACCTTAAAATCAAATTTAATATAATAATTGCATTAGTAACATATTTATATTTTTTACTTACAATGCACTCACACGGCGGGATAGCATAGTGGTAGAATGCTAGGCTCTGGTTACAGAGGTCGTGGGTTCGAATCCCGGTCAGGTCAGGAAATTTTCACGGCCTGATTTGGATCGGTACCTACTCCCGTTACCATTCCAAGTTGGGATCTAATTAACTTGGCAACCCCTAGCTATCGGGCACCGGCTAGAGGCTGTAACAAGGGCTTGCGCGGGGTTACTGGCAACACACAAGTAAACGACTTATAAATAAAAAATTAATACTGTGTGTGTGCCATCAAGTCACCCTAGGGATACAAACAAAGATTAAAATCCCGAAATTCTAATACAATACATACGAACAATGCAGTTATCGCCTGTTTCTTCAATAGCCATACTTTTTCAAATAGCATCTTTCAATTTTTTCATATCCATTCTCTTTAAGGAACGTGGAATTTATTCACCTGGCAGGCAGATTGACCATATTTTCTTCAGTTAATGTTTGTTGTAATACATCATTATTTATGTCATTATTATCATGATTAGATTCATTTTGTTCATCAACATCTGCATCTGCATTTTAATGTATCCTTCATAACTAGGTCCTTTTACCTCTCGCCTCATATTCTATAAGAGAGGTATTGTGACGGGTCAAAATTTTCGTGTATGAGTTTTTGGCAGATAAGCACGTTTTAGGGTCTCTAGAATACGAATTACACATTTTTGAGATGATGTCTGTGTATGTGTGTGCGTAACAGAGTGGGAGAGCCTGGAACAAGAAATTCAACAAAGTATTGAAAGAAATTAACCTAACTCAATCAAAAGCAGATCAATGTATTTATCATAAAAATAATGAAAATTATTTTTGGTCATTGCTGTTTATGTGGATGATTGATTAATTCTATTACTGAATTCAACTAAACAGAAGTTAATGAGTTATTTTAAAATGAAAGATCTGGGAGAAGTAAATCACATGTTAGGAATGAAAATAAAAAGAAACCGAGATAAGAAAATAATAGACATTGATCAAAAGACATATATTCAAGAAATTTTGGAAAAATATAAGATGGTAGATTGTAAACCTGTAGCAACACCAACAGATCCAAATCAAAAATTTAAAGAATGTCAAGATTCAAAAGAAGAAAGAATAAATATGAATCGAGTACCCGACAAGGAAGCAGTAGGGTTTATTATAATTAAGTCAGAGTACCAGACCAGACATTTCATTTGCAATATACAATGTTAGTAGATATTGCAACAATCCTACTCAAGAACACTGGACTGCGGTAAAAAGAATATTTCGTTATCTCAAAGGCACAATGAATGTAAAATTACAATTTACTTAAAAAGGAAATCCAACAATTCAAGGATATAGTAACGCAGATTGGGCAAATGAATTGAATAATAGACATTCGATTACAGGCAGTTTATTTAAGTTGCAAGGAGGTGCAATATCATGGTCAAGCAAACAGCAAAGAACAGTTGCTTTATCAACAACGGAAGCAGAATATATGGCACTTTCAACAAAAAGAAAAACGCAAATAAAAAGAAAAACGCAAATAAAACCGCCCGACCAGCAAGCACAGCGTTTACAGAAAACAAAGCCGAAAAGGGCAGAGTCCCTAAGCGGCTAAGTAGGCTATGCCTACTTGGATGGTGAGAAGAAGAAGAAGACTTTCAACAACATGTCAAGAAGCACTTTGGCTACGACAACTAGCAGAAGAAATTGATCAGAAAGTGGTAACAGAAGCAACAATTATTAACTGTGATAATAAAGGTGCAGTTGATTTAGCACAAACAAGTGGTTACAGACAGAACGAAACACATTGATGTTCTTCATCACTTCCTTCGAGAGAAAATAGAAGAAAAACAAATTAAAATTGTACATATTTCAACGGAGCAAATGGTAGAAGATTCGCTGAAGAAGCCACTCTTTAAACAGAAACATGATTTTTGCTTCGAAAATATGGGACTTTTAAAATAAAATAAAATATTGGGAGTGTTAAATATTTGAACATTATTTTATTATTTTTATTCAATTTTGACGTTTTAAACTGCTATTATTAACTCCATAGCAACAACTTTAAATAAATGTTTATTCACAAGTGAATTAAATTTTTATTAAATCACTCAACACATTTTTAAATCACTCTGATGCCATTATTTCGTCAAAAATGCATAAAAACAATGACAACTTGTCAAAATAAATTTATAATTTATATATTTGAAATAATTTCGTCAAAATTGAATAAAATATTGTATAAACTCGTGAGATACGAATGTTTATTCACTCGAAGAAATTATCCCACTCGTCCTTCGGGCTCGGGGGCTAAACTTTCTTCTCTTGAATAAACATTCATGTATCTCACTTGGTGTATAAATATCTATTAATTAGTTAACTTTGAAATAAATAAAATATAATTTATATAATGTCATAAAAATATAAACAATAACAAAATATATATGAGTACAGAAATACGTGAATTATTATTTTTTATATAAAACTTAAACAAATACATAATAAAAAGCCATCAATTATTATATTTTTTTAGTTCAAATATTTTAATGAATCAACATCGTTTTTATAAAAATACTATAATGTTTATAGAAATTTAAAAACATACTATAATGTTTACCAACTAGAACTAAACATAACTCTTAATATCTTATAATTTTTTATCACAGCTAATAAATATGTCATCTAATTTTGAGGTACCCTCCAATTTTAAAGTTTTTTCATTAGCTAAATGAAGGAGTGCCACGAAAGCTAACGGCGCGCTCAATTCTTCACTCATTCGACTTGTCATATGCGCAGGCAAAGTTTCGTACGTTTTCGAGAAAGGAACTTTGTGCAGTGTTACTGTTTCTAATTTTTCAGTATCTTGAACCTTAAAATCAAATTTAATATAATAATTGCATTACTAACATATTGATATTGTTTATATTTTTTACTTACAATGCAGTCATCGCCTGTTTCTTGAATAGCCATACTTTTCCAAATAGCATCTTTCAATTTTTTCATATCCATTCTCTTTGCTTGAGTAGCGTAAGGAACGTGGAATTTATTAACCTGGCTAGGCATATTGACCATATTTTCATCAGTTAATGTTTGTTGTAATACATTATTATTTAAGTCATCATTATCATGATTAGATTCATTTTGTTCATCTGCATCTGCGTTGTCATTTATAGTTTGAGAACAATAATCTGCATCATCTGGATTGTCATATTGATAATTTCCAGTAATATTTAGATTTACGTCTACTGTTTCAGCTTTGTCACAATTTTCTATATCAATATGTATTGCTGGATTATTTTTTAACTTGCATAAGTCTTTTGTGGTGATATGTAAATCTTCAGGTAAGGTGATTTTAGAAAAAGAACCGCGTCGGGCCTGTTTTTTCTTCTTGTTTTTTGTTGTTTTAACAAGTGCTTCTTCTTCTACGTCAGATTCTTGATTGAAGTTTGTGGTTTCTGGTTCTGTTTTTTTAGGTGCTCGCCTTGGGACAGTATTAACGCTTTCAGTATTCCCAACAGCGGCTGTACGACGTTGTACAGCTTTCAGTTTCCAGTGTGAGGGACCAGCCCAAACACCATTTAACATGTAACGATCGTTTACTACTGGCGCTGATCTAAAATATAAAACATTATAATGGAACTTACGTGATAAATTTAATTTTGTAACCTACCGATATGAATATTCTAGTGGTACATCAGAAAGCGGTCCTTGTCCAGGTCTCATTTCAGTTACAAAAGCTACAGGTCGGCAAAATTCCACATGACCAACGGCAGTTTCAACAATATCTTCAGCGTCATCTGGATCATGCACAGAACCATCTAAATCTGGGATTGGTAAACCGTTATCGTCGTAGACTATATTATTCTCTTGTTGAGTTCCCATTGGAACATCTACAAAAAATTAAGTTTATTTTGTTCATACATATCGACAGATAAATATTATTCTTACCATCATCCTCTGGTTGCCACCGATCTATAATAAAGTCCGTAAAAGAAGGACATAACTGAGATTTAGAAGAAGGTATAATAACAGGTACTTTTTGGTTAGATAATTTAATGTTTTCTGTAATGTTGTCTATTTGTGTAAAATACGGAAATTTACTTCTACAATTTACCATTTGTTCAAAACCCCATCTAAAATTATAAAACAGAAAATGAACATAAAATTTGTACAAGTTATTAAAAATTCTAAGCACATACTTTTGTTTATTAATTGTCGATAACGTATATAAACGGTTTTTACCCGAGTTCACCTGTTGAATAGCAGTATTGTGCGGGACAATATTACCATTCAACGTATTTTCATCCAGTGCGACAGTCAATTCACAATCTTGGTTTACAAAACTTTTTCGAACTTGCTTTTTTTTCTTTTCCTTTTTCTTATTTGCATCACCTTGTCCATCTGCAGCAAGATCAGCTGCTTCCTCATCGTTATTTTCTGTATTTTTTGCAAGTAAATGTATTTTATTCTTATTTAAATGAAAAATAAATATACCCACCAGCATTTTCCTCCATGTTTACTCTTGACATAGAACTAGCTAACTTAAATAAGTCACGGTGTAATTGGTCTACTTTTAAACAATAAACTTTACATCCAATATCTATAGAAGTAGTTGCTAATTTTAATGCATCCTTCATTACTAGGCCCTTTTTTAACATAGCTTGCATGTACTCTACGATGTGTACATTCCACGCATTTTTAGCAGTAATTTTCTATAAAACATAAAAGATTGATATAAAAATGAAGTATAGATTGTGGTGTTTATTACATTTTCTGTAAATAACTTGACGCACGCCTGATAATGATCTTGTAATTTTGATTCATTTAACTCAACTCCTTCATTATCTGAACTTATACCAGAACTATTTGCCACTCCTAAACTAAATACTCTTCTTTGTAATTCGGAATGTCTTCTTCGATTAGATCTCTCAACTTCGTCATCATTACCAATCTAAATAAAAAGAAATTCGTGTTTTTATTAACATTTTACAGAAATACATAGAATAGTCCGGGAGCTGGCGTAATATAAATAGTTCTATAATAACAAATTACGTATTGCAGTGTTAGCTGGTCCGAAAGCGTGACTCAAGTTTTTAAGAGGTTGTGGAACTTGCAAAAAATACAAGATTTTCAAGTGAAAAAAGCAAAGCTAAAATTTTGTATAATGATAATTTACTAATTATATTTAACAAAGAAATATGTTAGCTGGACAGGGCAGGTGGATATCATTGTTAGCTGCCCAGGTGAACAGTGACAGTGTCAAAATAGTGACACATCGTTTTTATTTTATGTAAACAGTAGAAGAAGATATAAACGATGTGTCACTATTTTGACACTCGAACAAGTGACAGGTGATGTTTGTTTTATATTACCGAAGCCAAAATTAACAATAATATATTACATTACAAGTCATGAAAATGTTTCATTGCAGACGAGGAGGCTTGTTTGAAGAATGCGAGGATGCGTAGCGTCCGAGCATTTCTCTATTCTATTTTTTTTTAAATCGGCAATTATAGAAGCTTAAAATTATAGAAAAAATTAGGTTTGCATAAATCATCAGAGCTGTGACAAATTTTAGAAAACGTTGTCATGACAAGTGTTTGTACCTACAGACAGTGGAAATGCCTAGTCATTTTTACTTATTTATTTTCATGCTTAGTCATGGAAATCTTACTTTCAAGACTCAAATAAGTCAGGAAATGAAGATTTTCATGCCGATTTTGAAAAAATAAATTGTTTAAACAAAACGTATAACTTACGTATGAAGTAGATGCACATTGTGGAACTATAGATCGACGACGAGGCGGCATTTCGTTACCCGATATATTCATTTTTTTAATCTGCCAAAATGAAAACATTTTATAACCATTGCATTCCGAAAATGTTAAAAATTTCAGTCACCGAGTTCTTGGTCGATTACTTTGGTCAAGTTACGAAACATACTTATAAGAGCAATGAATAAATAAAATTTTATACAGGGTTGGCCTGATTTAAATCATTTGATTTAATTGAAGTGATTTTTTTTAAATCATTTTTTTATTTTTAAAAAAAAAATTGTATTAATTTAATTATATTTCTGCTACAGAACAAAACAAGTGTCTTAATTCAATTTCAATATTTATTTAATAAATGAAATAATATTAAACAAAAAACAAAATCCATTAAATGGAATCATAAGTCGAGCGTATAGTTTAAGAAATTCGTGTTAAAACTTGAAATGTGCAATAATAATCCAAACTACATATTTTTTAAAGGAATTTTTCATATAAATGGTTAAATAATAATTACTTTACCTATATTTAGTGCTATAATTAAAGAAAATTTAAAAAATCAAAAAAATCATGATTAATTCAAAAAAATCAATGATTTTTGATTTTTTTTTAATCATGATTTTTGCCAACCCTGATATTATATGATAAATAAAACACAATGCTGGGATGCAGTCAATTTATCAAAAATAGATAATAAAAAAATCCCCACGTGGGGCTAAAACCGGTTGAGGTTGATTGAATTTTTAATAAATTGACTGCATACCAGCATTGTGTTTTATTTATCTTCAGTCAAGAAACTTCCATTATTGAAATAAATTTATACTTACATTTTATCAGCTATGGCACTCTACACTTACTAATAATATACAATAATTATACAATTCAAAACTCAATTCAATTGACCGCCAAATCAAATGTACTATGCATTTATAGATTTATATCATTGGTCGACTAGTCACAGCATGCGCTGGATTCATAACGCGGATTGGTTGGCTGATCCTTTTGTTTTTAACCATGGGCGCCAAATGCACGGGGGCATCGCGGCTAGTGCCCCAAGAAAGATTTTCCTTCACACAAGGATTCTTTGAAGATTCTTGCATGCTTCTGAATCTTAGAAAAAAAGAAATTCTCTGTTTTAAACAGTTTTAAAGCTATTCATAAATTATAAATTTGAAGATTCAATTCAATGGTGCCGCTATTTGACAGGCAATTCTCACCATGATTCTTTTTTTCAGGATTCAGAAGCGTGAAAGAATCCTTGTGTGAACAGGGCTCATGGTAACGTTTCCTGGCGCACCCAAAATATATTCTTAAATCTTTTTTCCCAAAATACATTATTATATTCTTTATCTACGACTAATGTATAACATGAACATTAAATGTATGATGTTTGCTACATAATGTCATATATTAATCCCACTGGGAATAATAGTCAGTATTCCCTCCTCTGCACCAATCAGAAAATTACTTTGCCTGAATCAATTTCTCCATGAAAATTATTTTTCAAAAACATTGCAATGTTAATGATGTAGGTAACTATGGTGATAAAGAATTGACATTTAGAAATGTCAAAATTTTTGCGTATTGGTGTTTATTTATTTAAAATCTTGTACGTAATATATAAGTCGTAGATAAAGTACAGTATACTAGTATACAGTATATAATGGCGATTATTCCCTCATATGATTAAAACCCTCGCTCGCTTTGCTCGCTCGTGTTGTAAACTTCATCTTCAGGAATAATAGCATCCATTATAGCGTCGTTGTATAATATACTATAATCGTATCATCAACTGTTATTACCTTTTAATATGCATCATTTATTGAGAATTATAAACAACATAATACGTTAGTTACTTATAATACCTTAGATACTTATAATTCATTAGTTACGGACTTAATACGTTAGATACAACCATAATAACATCAAAACCTTCCATAATACGCGAATTGTCAACTAATTGACAGATAAAATTGTTGATTTGTTTTAACATAGCTGTCTTTGATGATACGATTAAGCTTTGAATTTAACGCGAATATGTATATGCGATTTAAGCCCTCTTGGATGTTCAAAGAAACTCGGTTTCACCTCGTCGCTTAGCAACATCCTCGGTATTATAAATCGCATAATATTCTTGTTATATTAATATAGCTATAATCGTATCATCAACTGTTATTACCTTTTAATATGTAACATTAATTTATTGATAATTATAAACCACATAATACGTTAGTTACTTATAATACCTTAGATACTTATAATTCATTAGTTACGGACTTAATACGTTAGATACAACCATAATAATATCAAAACCTTCCATTGTATGAAAACTGTCAACTAATTGACAAATAAAATTGTTGGTTTGTTTTAACATCGCTGTCTTTGATGGTACGATTAAGCTTTGTATACAGGTTGGTGGAGGTGAAATGCGAACATAGGGAAATATATGACAATGGAGTTATCATACTAGGCATCTTGATTTACATGGAATAAGTACTGTCAATGTCAAAGTAGCTGTCATAGTACTGAAATTTTTATTTTCGTTAAAATATTTTCTTTTCATAATAATGTATGTGTACGAGCAGAACGAGAAAGTTTACATGCACTTTTAGATTTTATTACCTATTATTTCTGTTATTGATTACTCTTTTTGCCACACAAACTCACATTACTTCGTTTTGTGACACTACTAT
The DNA here is from genome assembly GCA_947534325.1 of Agonum fuliginosum. Lineage (NCBI taxonomy): Eukaryota > Metazoa > Arthropoda > Insecta > Coleoptera > Carabidae > Agonum > Agonum fuliginosum. The sequence continues at coordinate 6,454,040 of OX384045.1, read as the reverse complement.
AAAATATATCAAGATACCTGGCATCAAAGTTCGGTGATTGTCATTATGTTCCCTATGTTCGCATTTCACCTCCACCAACCTGTATAACGCCCCCTTGGATGTTAAAAGAGACTCGGTTTCACCTCGTCGCTTAGCAACATCCTCAGGTTTTATAAATCGCATAATATTCTTGTTATATTAATAGTTATAAAAAACTATAAAAAATGATAAAAGGATTAGTTCTCAAGTTAAGTACTTCGATTTGAAATATATTTTAATTTAATTTTTTTGTAATTGTTTTGTAACGAGCGCCATAAATTATGTAGAGTGGTTCATTTAAAATATATATTTTTTAACTGTCTTATCATAATCAAAATTTTTGCTCCCAAGAAGATTTTGAAAAGTCGGCGACCATGGTTTTTAACTTTTAACATGTCAATCTGACAACTTAAAATTATTACTCCCGAAATGTTGAAATTTATGTTACTCGAAAATTTTGACCCATTACAATACCTCTCTTATAGAATATGAGGCGAGAGGTAAAAAACCAAAAAATCGTGGAAACCCCCAAATCAAGTCATTTTTCTCTGTGAATTATATGTTTATTCTTTATTGTATTTACTTTTTTACGTAATTATAGTTGTATAATTATAAGAAACAATATATTTCCATTGCTCTGTTCATTTAAATACAAAGTAATAAAAATGTTTTTAATCGATTAAAAGATCTAAACAAAAACATAATGCCCTGTTCTGTTCACACAAGAAATCTTTGTTCTTCTAAATTTTGGAAAAAAAAAACTCACTGGGCTGAATTCAGCAGACTTCTCTAAGTTAAAGAAGCTTCTTTAAAAATAACAAAAAAGGCACGCATTTTTCTGTCTGTAAAAAAGAAATAAATAAAAGATGTTGCCATGGTACCGTAGAGTGGGGTTACTTTGCTTAGATTTGGCGGTTATTTCAATTAAATTTCGTAACTGCTAGACCTAAAAATTGGTAAAAAATTTATGTGGTACAATTATATTTAAGCTATCGATTGCACTATGTATTATAAAACTATTTTAAAGGGAAATATTTATTTTTATTCTTTAAACATGTACGCAAAGTCACCCCGCGTTGTGGTAACTTTGCATTTGCTTATAAAATCTATATGCAAGAACATATCGCAAAACTGATGGTTTACTTTGGTCAAGGATGATACGAGCTTTAATTTGATATATAAAAAGTGGTACTTAGTATATATCTAACCTTTTTTCTGGCCAATATTAAAGATGCATGTCTTAGTTCAAAACTGATATTATTACAATGATATAAAAGGTTTTCTAACATGTAATAGATGTAAATATGATTTTAAAATAATATAAAATTAAATGGAAACATACGTTAGCATAAAAAGAAAAAAAAATATAAGTTTAACATCGTGAGTGAAATGTCTATCACTTTATTTAAAAATTCGTATAAAAAAATAGAAATATTCAATCTGATTTAAAAAAATACTTGGAGGGATAAAAATGATTGGTTTTTTCAAAAAAAAATACTACAAAGTTCTAGAATTTATAATAATGCCTCCACAGACCTTAGTTTATCGGGTTTCAAAATTGACTAAAAATATATGAGTTACTTATAATACATCTACAGCCTACATGCGATGTGACAAACCTTCTACGCGTTACATACAAAGTAGAATAGCTAATAGGAGTAAGATAAGGCAAGACTACTGCGCTTTGGTACTACCTATTCAGAACAAAAATTAAATTAAAAATTTTCCTACATACTTAGCAAAGTTACCTATGTGAAGCAAAGTAACCCCACTCTACGGTAATTAAAGACGCTTCATTAACTTAAAGAAGAATGATGAATTCGGCCCACTGTCTTGAACCTATCAATGAATTATAAATTATTTTTTTCCAAGACTCATAGAAATAATAGCTGAATACATTATGTGATCAATTGGGAAAAGAATAAAATCAGACCTGACCGCTGAAACAAGAATGTACAGATGCGCGTAAGCAGAATAAAATCAATCCAAACCGAGTATGTGGCACTCAAGAAAGGTGAAAGGTGGTTTCTTTATTTTGTTCAGTTCAATAATTAGAGTTTTTCCAAAACCGAGTGGTATGTGAGAATTAAGAAGGGTATTAGGTTTCTTTATTTAGTTCAGTTCAGTGTGTACTCTCTACTGAAAACCATGAGTAGGTACTACCCTTCACAGTATATGAAGCGGTCACAGTGAAGATGGAAAAAAGGAAATATTTCTATTTCTAAACTGGACTCTTGAGGTGTACACCTCAATAGCAATTTTTAATATTTGTTAGTTAGTAATATTATTTCAATACTAAATTTAACTATGTAACTTTGCTTGATAATGGCCTAAACCAAGGTCGAAACGTCGCAATTGAGTTAATAAATAATTAAAGCCTGAAATCCAACAAAATAGGAAATTATTTTTCTCAACTACCTACATCTTCTCTATTTCTATTTCATTATCATAAAATTGTATTCGCGTTTTATCATAACAAATAATGTATAATTCATAATGCTTAAAGATAAATTTCAATTCAAGGTAAAAATAAAAATTTCACACGTTGAATAAATTAATTTTGACAACCAGTTTTAAAGCCAATCCTAAATAAACTTAACATTTAGTTATTGTGAATGTTTACTACAAATATGCATATAAACACGCTACAACCATTTGACTATATTATATTTTGTATATTTTTGTGTATTCCTTTATCTGTAAGTATATATTTAGGATGTTACAAAAATAAATACAAAACCGGAAAAGAATATTTATATGGAAAAAAGAACTTAAGTGCGTGGACAGTAGGTTTATCATTGTACAGCGGGTAAGATAAAATTATTTACTACAAATAACTCAAGAATCCAGTTAATAATTTCAGGACAGTATCATCTTTAGATATTGTCGGAATATCATCAGAAGTTTACATATTTGGAACACAATTTTTAGCGGCTGCAATTGGATCAATATTAAGCAGTTTGTTAATATGTTATTTAATTTTGCCAGTCTTTGTTGGAAATTTAGAACTTGAAACTCCTTATGAAGTAATAAAAACAATCTACTAATTTAGATTAATATTAATGTCACATTTTTGCAGTATTTCGAGCTACGATTTGATAAAAAAGTACGCATATTTATGTCAAGTTTAAGCGCATTAAATACAGTATTATATATGTCTGCAATATTGTATAGTGCAATTTTACCATTCAGCGAAGCCACACAAGTTTCTGTGCCAGTTTGCACAACAATCGTTGGAAGTATTTGCACAATTTATACTTTGATTGTTAGTTTATTTTAAATAAATAAGGCTTACTTACTTGTAAAGACTTTTTAGGGTGGTTTCATTGGTGTCATTTGGACAGATGTCATCCAAGCAACCCTCATGTTCGTCTGCTGTATGACTGTGATGATTCTAGGTGTGAATGATGCCGGAGGAATCAACAAATTTTGGTCCATTGCAGAAGAAGGACAACGGATCCAATCGATCAAGTATTCATCTTATAAAATTGTAGTTTACTCTTTATTTTCGTTACTGTTTCAGTTTTGATCCTAATCCATTTGTTCGAACGACTTTCTGGAGCGCAACTATAGGAATGATGGTTATATGTACTGGGATCGTAGGTTGTTCCCCGAATGGTCTTCAAAGATACATGGCAGTCAACACCGAAAAGGGAGCCAAAATGTACCTAAACATACAAAATATCAATCAATTTGTTTATTAACTTATTTATCAATTGCAGAAGTGCTTATATAGCAAATATAGGATTTGCAGTTCAAGTTTTAATAGCAGGAGTAATTGGACTTAGTATTTATGTTAAATATTTTGACTGTGATCCAGTAACTAGTAATGTAAGTTCTTACAATAAATTAATGAAAAAATTGATGTAAACCAATTTATTCTAGCAAATTGGTACTGCAAGTCAAATTCTGCCGGTTTTTATAAACAATATTGCTGGGCATATTCCTGGATTTTTAGGATTCTTTGCCGCCGGATTTTTATGCGCAGGATTAAGGTAAATTTATCAAAATTTATTTGTCATCCCGCGAACTAAAACAATATAATTTTAGTTCTATATCCGCAGAAATCAACATAAACGCCGGTATAGTATGTTACGATTTTTTGAGTAACTTTAAAATAATTAAAAACAAATTTAAAGACACTTTTGTAATAAAATCATTGGTATTAATTTTTGGAATTATTATAATGATACTAGCTCCCATAACGGCGCAATCTAAATATATTAATCAAGTAAGTTTTTGTAACTATTATAATTAATTACAGTTTGTGTAGACATTTTGATTATTCTAGGTAGTTCTATGTTTTATTTCTTTATGTTATGGACCAATTATTGGAGTAACAATTTTAGGAACTTCTATTCCAGTAGCAAATGCATTGGTAAGTATAAAATTAGTGTAATTTTCTCAATGTATAATAAATATTTTTAGGGAACATTTTGTGGAATGATTTCATCGATGATAATTGTTGGAGGTTTAACAATAGCTAGTTTTAATTTAGATTTAGCTTCAGAATATAGTTTGCCATTCTCTACAGAAAATTGTACGATTTATAATAACGTAACAGAATCATTAACTTCTACAGTAGCAGCAGTAACAGAAGGGTATTATTTTATTTGAAAGAATTGTATTATTTTTAATACAAAATTATTGTTTCAGATCTGATGTAGAAACTAGTGAACCATTTATTTTATTAAAATTATCTTATTTGTATTATATATTCCTTGGAGCAATTATTACAATTTTAGTTGCTTTAATAGTTAGCTACGTATCAGGAAAGAATGATGTGTTTAAAATGAATCCACATTTAATTATTCCAGCGTTGAGACCTCGGATCAAAGAAAATATTCATATGACAACAATAATAAATTATGATGATTAACAATTTTTATTTTGTAGTAAGCGTAATTTTAATTTTAATAAAAACTTGTATTTGCTAAGAAAATTATCTATGTGGCTTGGGTTGAAGAAGTGATGTATGCCCCCCTCTTGTAGAAAATGTCTTGTAAATTTGTTGGGCCCTGCCCAATTATATTGCATATTTTCATGAAATACTTATAAATCAGTATAAGCATACACATTTCAAATTATTATTTTTGTTGTTTTTCGTTGTTACTAATAAAATAATGAGACATATTTATATTGAGCCCCACACGAAATTTACCAAAGTCGACGCCTCTGCTAGAGCTAGTAACGAAAGTTATAAAAACATAACCTGTACCGGCGAAACAGCATGTGATGTGCTAATGTTGATATTATAAGCTGTACACTATACACAGTTTATTATTTACTTCACAAACTGAATGTATGGTCAACTGTATGCTTTATAATTTAATTATCTCACTTTATAATCAAAAACATTTTAGGAAACGTAACCTTCTGATGCACCTGTAGGCACTGTAGGTTATTTATATTAATTACAATGGTTCAAGAAGGAGATTACATAAACTTTTTACAACTACATGAAGCTCAATTACTAACGTCTGGAATACCACAACATTTCTGGCAAACATTGCACATTAAACTCAAAAATCAACATTTTGATTCAAACGACACATTTGCTTTACTTCAAGTTGATTACGATGGTGAAGAAAGATGTCCAGAAGATCCTTTATTTATTGTCCAAATAAAATGCGAAGAAGGAATTAAATATACCGACAGTAAACACATTTATTTAGTAGATCATGCCTGGACATTTCGTCTGAACGATGCTAAACAACAACTTCTCCAAATGCCGAATTTATTAGACCGTATGTGCAATATCATGGGAATACAGGGCGAAAATAATGTCGAGCGTACTGATAACGTTTGTAAAACAATGTGGAAATATAGCCAAACCTATTCTGTAGCAAATGCAGCAAGTTTAGAAGATCGCTTACCTGTTTGGTATGTGATGGACGAACTTGGTTGTGGTGTCCAACATTCTCACACCCCGAATTTTAGAGCTGTGCCATTCTTTTATGTACCAGAACAATTAACTTACACTTTGCTCTTTCCCATAAAGGATGCGGAATTCGAAGAACAAGTCACTAGAGATTTTGTAGAAGGAATAACAGACGAAACTCAAAGAAAATCACAACTTCTGCCGTGGGTCAAGGCAGATTTCATTAATACAGACTTTTCTCAAACCGAGCCCGATGAAAGTTACTTCTTATCTGGGCATATCGAGGAATCTTTGCCGGTTAGAACAGATTATGAAGTTCAAATGCCGCAGAAAATTAAAGTTTTTTCTGAGTATAATATGGTTAACAAATTTTTAACTCACCCTCGGTTTGAGATAGTCGATGACGAAACTTCTGCTAATATTTTGTGGTACACGAGACATTTCAAACAATATTTAGAACTTAGTAGAAATAAAAATCGTTTTATTAATCAGTTTCCTTTTGAAAATGTTTTGACTATTAAAGATTTGCTGTCAGTAATTTGTAGAAGAAATTCAGCGGGTTACGATTGCGATACATTAGAAACTTATCCAGTCTGGTTTCCAACAACTTACAACCTAAAAACAGAGTTGCCGAAATTTATTAGCTATTTCCAAAACCGGGAAAAATTAAATTTAGATAATCACTGGATTTGTAAACCGTGGAACTTGGCAAGAGGTTTAGACACTCACATAACTAATAATTTAGATTTTATTGTGCGTTTACCAGCAACTGGACCGAAAATAGCACAAAAATACATCCAAAACCCAGTTTTATTTTATCGCCCTGAGTGCGGCAAAGTTAAATTTGATGTACGCTATGTACTTTTATTAAAATCAGTCTCTCCGCTAAAAGCTTACATTTATAACAACTTCTTTTTACGGTTTTCGAATAAACCGTTTGAACTAAACAATTTTGAAGATTACGAAAAACATTTTACTGTTATGAATTATAGTGAAGATACTGTTTTGTATCATTTACCTTGCGCAGATTTCTTGAAACAATGGGAAGAACAGTATCCTGATTTTCCGTGGCAGGATATTGAAAAAAGAATTGTCACAATGTTTCAGGCAGTTCTAGAAGCTGCTATAAGTGAAGAACCACCTAGAGGTATTGCTAACTGTCCGCAATCGAGAGCAGTTTATGCAGCTGATATTATTCTTTCTTGGGATACACCTGGTGATGGAACTTTGCCTTATATGCAGCCGAAGTTGTTGGAAATTAATTGGACACCAGATTGTAAACGAGCTTGTGACTATTACCCCGATTTTTATAATGATATATTTTCTTGTTTGTTCTTAGATGATGAAAGTTCTAACTCATTTACTTGTTTATAATTATGTATTTAACTTGATAATAAACAGTCAGTGGCAACATCAATATTTTTATCACATTTCTTTTACATAACAATATTATATATAACATTTATGGCCATTGATATTTTGTGAATGTAAACATCTATTTGTTATAAAAAAGCCAAATTTTGACTACTTTTAGTTAGTTTTTATGTTAATTTTTAAATGAAATCAAGTACCATCGGTATGCAAATATTATAAAATTTCTTACAAAATTTACCAATTTTGGCACTCTACTATCACTATAATTTCTTCAATGAAAATATAGAAATTAGGATATGTTCCTTACTATAAAATGTACTTTTATGAATGATTTCAGAGCATCTAACGATTATATTTTATTGGTAATCAGCAGTGTAAGTAAAAGAAGGTAGGTAGTAAATAAAAATAAAAAAAACTTACGTGATTTTCAAAAATAAGATCCGATCCCCATTTAAGTCCTATTAACATTGATAATTTTCTGGATAGTTAGATACTCTTTACAAACTGGATAACAAAATGTATGAGTTTCTTTTAAGCTGGTCCCTCTTATTTTTTTTTACGGAGGAGTCCTAAAAATTATAAAAAAACATAAAATAATAATTTAATTGAAACTAAACTGGCAGTGTTTAGGACCAGCTTTAACACTGACACAAAATATATAATTTATTCATTTTACTTCAAACATTTGATATAAATCATTTAAAAAGTAATAAATTTAATGTTTTATAAATAAAATTATATTACAATTAATTTGTAGCACCTTATAGATTTCATTATAAAATTTAATTTTATAAAAAACATTGTAATATTTGAAATTATTTACGGTAATAAAATTTAACATCTTTTAAAATAGTATAATCAACAATTATTGTTTCTCTACTAGTTAAAATAAATATATATTCAGTAAAATATTTTCAAAATTGATTTGACTTCCTCATTATCTATTCCTATGCGTTTAAAAATGTATTTAATCGGTATTACTTACTGTAAAATGTTCAAAAATCGAGTATATAATTACATTACATCTACATGATGATGGAATATTGAACTTTGGATATGTGGATGGGTAAAGTTCAAAAGATATATTACCGATTTATGTTGCTAGTAGCAACATTTGTTGCTGTTGCTTTTGTTGCTTGTCTCTTAAAGGATGCACACGAATTACACAAGATAGTCCACCCAAATACGTGACTTGTAATTTTGAGTTGACTTGAACTTGAGACACTAAAGTCCGTACTGTCTCACTGCTCATTCCATCAATGTGAAGATCTATAGATCGAGTAATATTTGGACGAGATCTCAACGAAATTGAAAGATGTTCAGCTTGCTTTTTATTTATAGCAACACCAGTAATGTCCAAAGTTCCTAGCGCTGAAACTCCGTGAAGAATTGATCGAAGAAATACGTGTTCAATTGGCGTACGTTTCGCAGTATTCTGTGCAGTTGCTGTGAGTGAATGCATCTTTAGTACAGTAAAAGTGCAGTTTTCCAGCGCTCGGCGTAATCCTCTGAAAGTCTTTTCGTAGCTTTCTATCTTCAAAGCCCAATTGTTTGCTATCAAGACTTTTAAAGCTCGGAAATGTTTAGCTAAAGTTGCAAAGAAACTTAAAAGTGCACTGTCGTCTACTGTGTTTATATTTGAACGATCTGCGCTTAAATCTAAATGTGCAACTGCTGTAAACCCTACCAAATATGGTAGTAAAGTTGGTCCGTACAAAGCAGTTCTATCATTTAGAGTTACTTGCAGACCTGCCATTCTTATATGTCGCAAAGCGTCATTCTTAAAAGTTGGAATAGAAGATGTTAACAATTTGCTTCCTCCAATTACTGGAAGATCTCCAGAAGCAAGATGGATTCTTCCATTATCCAGAACAAGCTCTACCAATCTAGTAGAAGCAACAAGAGATACCGCTTGTTTTAAAGTACCAGCTTCTTCTAATCTATACGTCCATCCATCCAAATTCAAAGTTCTTAAAGTTCCATTTCTTGACAAAGATTTACAGATGAGTTGCGTTTGGCTGTCTTCTAAAATAATCCTCGAAGATCCTAAATCTAGAAGCTGCAAGGAACTGTTTTCCGCAAGAGCTAGTACAACTGGTAGAACTTCTGTAAACCTGGTGAACCCTTCCATTCTTAGCGAATGAAGAGTTCGAGATCTTCTGACACTTTCACCGAGGCAAGCAGCATCTTCTCCGCCGGCAAAGACGCATCTGCTAACGTTAAGATGATCTAAAACGCAGCGGTTATCTCGAACGGCGTCGAAGATCTTGTGGAAGCCGTGTTGATGAGAGCAGCTTCCAGGTTCGCCGCACCCTGGGTAGTGGAAGTGGCGCTGCCATACTAGCGAGTCGGATAGACGTTTGCAACCCTCGACAGTTGATTGCTCGAGAAGAGGTTGGCGCGGTAATGTTGCTGGACGATTCGCACCGTATTGGGTTCCTAATGAGTGAAACAAATTATTATTTACCAGCAAACATAGTTATGTATCAATTATGTATTAATTACATAACTGTGATATGTAACATCTCTATGTCATCAACATCGAAATGCAACATTCACGTATCGTGAAGGGCACGAATAATTAATGAACGTATAAAATGATAAAAATTAACTTCAAGTTTTACTAATTGATGTCACAGCAATTTATAACTTGCATTTTGAATCGTTTAAATTGTGAAGCTTCTGAAGTGTTGCGCCTTAAGTGGAACATTATAAGAAAATCAAAGTTATATAATTTTATGTAACTTATACATAATTATTTGTATTAGTAAGTAACATTGTTATAATATATCTGTGAGCTTTCATTGTTATGTATCATTTATAATTATTATGTGTTATATAATTTTTTAACTTACCAATGACTCCTCTGGGAAGCGACGAAAAAGCATGTGGAGGGCTAGGCGGGCATCCACCATTCGGTGACAATTTACTTCCAGATCCCATGCTGCTGACTCCACTACTGGATGGCACATCTTCATGACTGATAGCACTCCAGCTTCCAGTGACATTCAAAGCAGCCATCGGTCTTGCTAGAATCAGTTTCGCTACTGCTGTTGCTGTTTCTGTGTCCAAACACAAATGCGGAAGATGCAAAGAAGCTACTCCTCGACCTGTGTCCAAAGAACGACAGAGTTGCTGTACTTGATTCGCTCCTAAACTTAAATCAAGAGCTAGTCGATCTAGTCGGGAACTTCTTGTACTTAACCGGGAACAAACTTCGTCAACCACGCACTGGAAACGACTTGTGCGTTCTGGAGTGTCTTCTTGAAGACATGTGACCACTAGTTCGAAAGATGAGAGACGTTGTTTGGCTAATGTTGTTGAAACATTTGCTGCGAGACCTTCCACATCTGTCCATTCGTCTAGTAAAGATGAAATCTTAACCATTCGGATACTGTCGTTGAAGGATAACGCCTTGAAAAACATTTCTAAATAAGCGCTTTCTAAATTACCTAATTGATATACCAATTCCAGTCGGTCTAAAGTGCAATGTCCGCTCAGTAAAACATAAGTCCAACCTTCTAGTTCTGCAGGGGTTGTATGAATTCTTGGCCATTCTGAATTACTACCAGGATTTGAACAAGCTCCTAATAGACGACAAACTGTTGTAACGTTTGATCTGTGCGCACCTGCTTCTTTTAATAACAATAACACCACATTTATTGATAAATCTAACGGACAAAGTAAATCTAGAACAAGATGCCCTCTTGCACCAAGCATTCCCATCAGGAACCGTAAAATTAATATAGTACTGGGGTTCAATTGACGACTTTTTCCAACACCAGGTAGTGCTTCAAGTTCTCGTCGAAGTGCTGGCGGACCACCTCTACTAGCTTCGCGCATTACATGCCTGGCTGACAGATATTCAGCAAAAGAAGGATGAACTAACGTATAGACATGATCTTTGATTTTTGTTCTTGCGCGACGACCAAACGTCGCACTTCGGTTTAACATTCCAAGAGTTACAACCTCTGAAGTACCTGCTCGTTTCTTTGCTGTTTTGACTTCTGCTTCTGTGTATGCGTACCTCCCTCCATTCTTTATACAATCTAGAGCTAGTTTCCCGAATTCTGCTAAAGTTTTTTCAGTCAAAACTGGGATAGTCAATCCTGGAGTCAGTCTTGGTAATCGTTTTCGTGTAAGACATTGTGTCAAATTTTCGTAGACTCTTAATAAGTCTTTAGGAAAGTCATGCGGGGAGCATTCTTCGTATAATAAACATAAACACAACCAGCCTAAAGGAGCTTGTGCTAATGGTTTTAAAACATCTCTGTTATCATTGATTGCTTTTAGAAGACGGTCAGCTCTTGGGCCACCGAAATGCACGTTGACGAAACGTTCAACCTGATCCCATTCTCTTCCTAACAGTCTAACTTTTCTTTGGACGAACGGGGCTAGTCTATCGCCGTATTCTGGACAACTGGTGATGACTAACCGGCATTCTGGAAATAATCTTCCACAGAGGAGGTCATGTGCGTCTTCGCTCAAACGCGCAGAAGTGTTTGAAGATGTTGGTCCGACTGCTTCGTCGTAGCCGTCAAGAACGAACAATAGTCGATCTTCCAGAGCTGTAAACCTGAGAAGAATATATTTATTAATTATAAGTGCGTTTCCTGACCGACTGTGGTTCTGGCAATCCAGAAAGGTACACATATCACTAACAAATGATTGACAATATTTGTGGGGCTGCCACACCCAAGTTGGGTAAAAAGGCGTGATAAATAATTTAAGATTATTAAGTTTACCTTTGCCATAATTGAGGAAGGTCACTAGCAGCAGACCTTGGTAGCAATTCTCGACACAGATACTGGCAAATAGATCGTCCCCGAAGTTCTCTGAGTGGAACAAACAATGCTACAGATATTGTTGGGCCCCACCAACTGTTCTGAGTAGCCCATGAGTGCAACAAACGCAGACTGAGAGCTGTTTTACCACTTCCTGAAGTACCTTCGACTAGAACTTTGCGTGGAGACTCAAGTACCACTCCGGATTTTGTCTAAAACAAAAATATTTAGTATAGTTTAATCATTTAATGTAAAATGCGGGTAGTGTGATGTCTAGAGGTGAAATGATTGATCGGGAGACCGAAAGAAGAGTGTCTGCATGTAAATGTTACAAGGAGATGCTCGTTTTAGTGTGTATAATGAAGTACGAAGTTCCTGTGTATGGATACATGCATGTGCGAGATTACTACGATCCTAATGAGATTCTTGCGTGATGTGGGTACTGGGTATACAAGAAAGAACCGAATGAGGTATAAATTGGTATATTTGAATGTCGAATCGTTAGGCCCTGTTCACACGAGGATTCTATGAAGATTATTTCAAGATTCTGAATCTTGAAAAAATGAATAAGAGAGAATAATGCAGGTATTTTGCTGAGAGATTGTATGTAAGTTATTCTAATTTTAAAATTATATAATATAATAATAATTTATTAATGACAATTCCACTATAGTTTTTCATTCAATCAAAACACAGTATTTTGCTGACTTGTACCAATCACAGACGAACTACCAGTGACTATTTCCCTCATAAAATTTAAGCCAATCAGAAGTCTGACATTTCTGAATGTCGTCCAATCAACGTAGAATTGCACTAGTGCAAGTTATCGATAATTTGCACTAGTGCAAAATTATCGTATTTGGATACGGCGTGGCAAAGTGATTCTGACTTGCTGTCAAAAGAAGTTTTTAAATTTTGCTTTATTTTTCATGAGAGAAACAGCGTTTGGCTAAATTTTAATCGGGAAATAGTCCTTCGAATATCCCTCGTGCATGTAATTGTCGATAATTTCCTCAAGTGCGCGAAGCACATGCATTTGGGATATTATATATGACAATTTTCACTAGTGAAAATTACACTGACAATTTTCATTAAGTGAAAATTGCCGCGAAGCGTTGCTTAGATATTATGTCAGTTGATGATTGTTTTAAAAATACATTACTTTTTTGGAATAAATAAAATAATTCGAGAAATTGTCAAGCCGAATACCATACGTGACTATGATTTTTTGGTAATTTTTGCCGTTTGGTCACGACTGCTTGTTGCGTCGAAAATAAAGCAGTCGTGATCAGACGGCAAAAATTGCCGGCAAAATCATAGTCACTAATGGTATTATATATGAAAATTTCTATACACTTATATTTTTTTAAATATTTTTTTGCTGGTAACCATTCAACAGAATTTACTCCCAGTTATAGAATGGTAGATGTTTTTATAGTGGAATCCAACCACTTCGGTCGATTCGTATTAGTGCGACGACCTTTGAAATTAAAAGCGGCAACCGGCAACGGAGAGATTTCATGCAACCCAGGACTACATTTAAGACAATCAAGTGGTTAGTTTGAAGCGTCCAAGTAGAGTACCTAAATAGACTATTATAGTCTATTAGAGTACCTAAATAGACTATTATAGTCTATTTAGGTACTCTACGTCCAAGTATGTATGTATGATTTAATTGCAAGCTGTTTTACAATTTAACGACAATCACACCCTGCCGACCGAGAGACTTGAACCGCGACATTCCGAGTTCGTACATCATCACCCGCGCAGCTACTGCCTCGACTGGAAGATTGAGATATACAGGATGTTTCATAACTTCAGGTACATACGTTAAGGGTATAGGTATGTTGTTTGATATGCTGATTACGAATCAAAAATAATTTTTTTAAAATCGCAAAATTAATTTTCATGTTTCCCAATCAAAAAATTTTTCATTGCCACTGCCACTGGGTGGAGTAATTATTGTTTCATTAAAATAGTTATTTGTGTATTAAGAGCATAAAGTGACTCTTTGTTACTCGCGCACGGTAATTGCAGCGCGAGCCGAAGGCGAGAGCTGCAATAGTGCAAGAGGAACAAAGACACTTTATGCTCGTAATACGAGTACACACATAATTTTATCTACGACTAAAATTATTTGTTATAATAATAATAGTATTCAGTTAGTTCAATCTGCGTTCAATCAATTTATGTTTGATTCGTAACCATGACGATACCAATAATATCGAAATAAATAAATAAAAAAATTTGTTTGATTCTGTCATTTTCTTTTATTTTATGTAATCAAAAAGTACTTTATTGAGCGTTGTCATAGGAGACGAGCAATAAAATGTTTTTTTGCTTGGTCCTCAGTAACAATCAACTTTACGTTGACAATTGAAAGCATAAATACAAACTTTTCATAATAGTCGTAGATAAATAATTTAATTTTAGTAGTACCTATTATGTAATTTAAGACTTTTATTGTTTGTGTTTAATAGGAAAACGAATCCAGTGCAGTAGGTACTACAAAAAATGCTGCAGGTAAACTACCCTTAAATTTTAGAATTAAAAAAAAATTCTTTTTGATTCGTAATCAGCATATCAAACAACATAATACCTTTAACGTATGTACTCGAAGTTGTGAAACAACCTGTATAATAAGTTATTTTTATTTTGAAATGATGTGATTGACATGTGGAATGATAATGAATGAATGTGTTTGAATGTATTGAATATCTTACCGTGACAGGAGACAATAAATCGCACAATCCAATCCCCTCCCTGGCTTCCACGCCTCTGCCGACGTCGAGCTCCAGTGCGGGGCGAAAGTAAGCGGGGCAGAGCGCCGCAGGTGGTAGCGAGGGGGCCCAGGAGGCGGCGGCCGAGGCGGCGGCGTCGCAGGCAGCCAGGTCGCGGTAAAACGCGCGCAGTGACCGCGTGAGGCGAGTCTGGGGATCTGCATCTTCGTCTAGAGACCCGGAGCGCCGGTTGCGCGCCCGGAGAGAGGATATGTAGCGGTGGGGCACCGGAGGCGGCGATGGGGAGCTTCCGCCGGAAGATGGGGACTCCTGGAAGAAACAGTGGTGTGGTAATGACAATAATAACATTTGTTTTCTGTAGACTCAAATACAATATGTGGATAGAATATAAAATATTCTGAAAATTATTTATAATAACAAAAATATATTTTAAGAGGGTTTTATCGCTCAGCGCTGCTAGATCACAATCCCCGTTATTTCAGGTACCCGCGCTGACAGCCTATATTTTATGAGCACATGTTGTCTCTATTTATCTAATTGCTATGTTTCGGTCCATTCTTGTTTAGAAAATACTCAATTTGATTGTCTAGCGCGCATGCAATTTTTAAATTTATTTAACAAATTACTCGACTACTATTTGAAAATTTAATATAATAATGTGATACAAACATTTAAATTTACAATGCAATCATAGTTACGAAGAGTTTTTCTCAGAATTATTATTATTTAATTGTTTATAAATAATAATAATAACAATTTAAAAAATTCGACAACGTAACTAGATTTTACTGCCTTTGTCTTTATTTTTTTTAGATTTATAGGATTAATAGGTTGGGAGTAATTTGTTAAATACTTTTTTACTGTGATAAAAGCCCCTTAACAATATTATATTACTTTTTAAGCTTTTATAATTATTTTAGTAAATTAAAAGTCCACGAACTTTAAGGTAACATAATGGTAAGAAAAAAATATAGTTTGCGGAGAACTTCCCTTCAAAGGTAGGAGAATTTTTTATATTTTATGAAATAAATCAGAATTCTCATTCAAAATTATCTCCATATAAATATATTAGCTCACATACCTTCACTTGGCTATCGGGTTTCAAACTTGTAAATTTTTTCGGAAAAAGTCAAAATCCTAACACCGTCCTGTGTCAATTTGTTAACTTCTATCAATCTCTTAGCATTTTACAAAATAAATCAGAGTTTTCAGTCCAAAATTGTTTAAGAGTTAATACATTAGTTATATTGAGACTTTGTAACTTTTTCGGCAAAAAATGGAAAATACTAACGCCCTTTTAAATTTTCTTTATTCTGTTAATCGCTTGATCTGTACCACATTAACTACTAATTATCTTGATGAATGCAAGATAAATTTACATTGTTTAAAGTTTAAACTATTTAAACGTGAATTGAATTGAATTAATTATTAAGATAACAGAACAGCAAAACTGTGTCAATAGTCTAGTTAAACACTGTTAGATAATTCACATACTAAATAGTACTTCCTTATCTACTTCACGAACTTGAATTAATCCAATTATTTATAAGGAGTTTTGATACTGTTACAATGAATAAATGATGCCATAAATTTATTACAAACATTGTCTTATAATTTACTTATTTCATTGTATACAAAAAATGGCACACGTGTGATATTAATAAGGCATAGCAATTTATTCTAAATTATTATGCAATAACGTGAGAATTATAACTATATTAAAAATTCGAAACTGGTTTTGTCACAAAAAATAATTAAAAATCATAATAGTCAGTTGATAAATTTGGATGTTATTTATTATAAAGTTCAATCGAGAATTAAACCTTTTTATAGGAACCGTAGGCAAGTGTTGTTATTCAATTATTTATTATTACACTACTAGTGAGTAAGAAAATATAAACCATTGCTCAATGAAAAGTGAAAACAATAATTGTAAATGATTAAATAGTCGTAGATAAATTATCCTTTCACGATAGCCGAGTGCGTTATGTGACCGACTGTGGTTCTAACAACTAATGTTCTAAACAGTCAAGATTCCAGTTTAGCAACACAAAAATCATCCCTGTGGTGCACTCTTTACTAACAACCGAGTGACCATTCAACACCAGAAAATAAAGTTCTAAAATATTCATACACACAGGGAAATGCATGCACATGCAGGAAGATTCAAATCTAGAAAATTTATACGAAATAAAATACCTGCATTTAAAGATTGATTCGCAGGAAAATGAAAATCCAGAATTTTAGATTCGGCATAAATGCAAACATTTAAACATACAAAGATGCAAATCTAGAAAACTAGTCTGTCTCTTCAAAACAAAAGGGAATACACTAATTAGGTTCGACAACTGAATACCATTCTTGAGTCCCACATACTCGGTTTTAATTATAATGATGAAATGATGATCGACTGTTGTTTAGAAATGGTTGACAAAAATGGTCGGGAATCAGTCTTATAGGTATATTTGATTTATTACTATTATAAATTTATAAAAGTGCTTTAAAAATTGAATGTTGAAGTTACCCGTATTTAATTGTGCTTTTAACATATTACTTTATTTATTTTTTTAATGTTAACTATTTTTTAATTTGTATTTAATGATGTCCTGTAATTATATAAGTGTAGAATTGTTATTTTTTATGTGTATGTAATAGTCTCATAGCCCTTAAGAAGACTATTGTATAGTCGAAACTTTGAGTAATAAATCAAATATATAAGACTGATTTCCGACCATTTTTTGTCAACCATTTAATTATAATATTTCTAGATTTACATCTTCCTGCATTTGCATTTATACCAAATCTAAAATTATAGGTTTTAATTTTCCTGTGAATGAATCTTTTGATGCAGCTATTTTATTAATTAGTAAATACTTATGAATTTTCTAGATTTGTATCTTCTGTTGTTGCATTTTCTGTGTATAAACATTCTAGAATTTTAATTTCTGGTGTTTAAGAGCATTCTGTACGGGAAGAATGTACACGTTAAAGCATTTTACATTCATACACCTCATCGACATATGGTTGCACATTTTAACAAAAACAAATTTTTATATGGTAGATAAGGGATAAAACAGATTTTTCTTTATATTTCGCAGAACATGATATTTTAAACTTGAATCATGTAGTGTTATTTTTTAGAAAAAACTTTCTGATTTCGAGAAAATTAGAGGTAAAAAATGTGAATTTTTGTAGTTTTCTTTATTTTATAAACTAAAACTTCGGTACAAAACAGAAAAAATGGCACTAATAGAACGAAGTTTTATCCCTTATCCACCATATAAAAATTTGTTTTTGTTAAAATGTGTAACCATGTGTCGATGAGGTGTATGCGAGTAAAGTGCTTTTTACGTGTATATTCGTCCTGTACAGAATACTCTTAACACATTTCCAACTATGAGTACCTGTGGATTGATAGCTGGTAACCGCAAACACGATAAAATGAATCTATATCGACAATTCACAATATATTAGGCTTCTCCGCTTCTCACTCAATTGTTGTACTTTTTGAAGGGTGCCATTTTGAGCATATAATAGTGTAATCTACATATATGTATAGTTTGTACTAATTAGTTATCAAAAGTCTATAAAATATTTCAAAAATATGGCGTTTTAGTACGCGGAACAATCTTTACACACTCGCAAAATATTCACAACTTCAAAACCAAACTCTATCACATTTGCTTTGAATCTCACTCCCACTTACTCACACCACAATCACTCAAACACACACACACACACAGACACCACGTGTAGATAACTGAAAGCGTCTACAGCGTATTTACTTGTTACTTTAGTATGACAAGTTCTGCAGCTCAGTGATGAATACAGCAAGTCAAACTAAACTGTATCCGAACAACACGAGTGAGGAGACTCTCAATGAGGCTGTGGACACCTTCTCCGAGGAGGAACGGTACCTCCAGGTCGGCAGAAAGAGGCTGTGGGTGCAAGCGATCATTGTCTTAGGAGGTAAAGTGGTTGAGATTATTGGTTTGTCCTTCGGAGTTAATATTTGATGATGATTTGTTGAGCTAGTCATGTTAGTTTGCTGTTTTATAGTGCATATTTGTTTAATGAATTAATGTTATCGATGACTGTTTATGTTAAATTATATACAGGGTGGTTTTTAACAGTGTGTTGTTGGATTCGAATAAAAATGAGGTGTTTATTAAAGTGCGTCCGTACCTAAATGCTTGACTTCGATGTGCGGCTTGTTACACATACATAAACAAAGGATAATAGTATATTGTGCAACTAGTGCAGAAAAGCACCTATTGCCCTCGACTTCGTCTCGTGCTGGAATCACACAAGTGGGCAATAGGTGTTTCTACACGAATGGCACACTATACTTTTACTACGACCACACTCTTTGGTAAGATAAATAATTCATTTTTTTTAAAGAACAATCTTGCGAACAGTTAAATTCTAAAATGTAAAAGCGAAAATTAGATTTCAATATTTTGAAATATTATTATTAGTTAATTTATAATATTCGTATGAAATATTGAGATTATAAATTATATGTATGTATAATATAAACATTTTAGTAATTAGCAAATAATATTTTGTAATTTATAAAAATTAGTTGGCAACTTGTGTCAGAAATAATTTCTCACACTTTATCGGGACTGTGAGAAATGAATAAAGTTTCGGGCTATGTAAAGCATGGGAAAAGTGCAATTTTCCGTAGTGGGTCGTAGAAAAAAATATTTATTTAAATAAGTAAACAATACTCTTCATGCACTTTTTAATTCAGAAAATTAAATTACAAATGGTTCAATATTAGAGTCGTCAAAATGGCGAAAAACGATATTCAGTTTTTACATTAAAACTCGTTTCAAGTTTAACATTTTTTAAACAAATAACATATTTCTAAATAGCTTGGTTGTATCTCAAATGCGTCTAAAGCTCTGTTCGCACCAGGATTCTTTGAAGATTCTACCAAGATTTTGAATACTGGAAAAAAAGTTTTCAAGATTCTGAATATTGAAAAAAATCATGGTTTTGAAGCTTTTGAAACAATTAATAAATTATAAATTCTTCTTTTCAAGACTCATTGAAGATTTAATTTAGCGGCACCGCAATTTAACAGATAATTCTCACTAGAAAGAAGAAAATTGATTCTTTTCCAGGATACAGAATCTTGGTAGAATCCTCGTGCGAACAGAATTTTTGTTGTTGTACATAAATGTGACAAAATACGTAAAAAACTAACAAAATAGCTCATGTGTGCCATTATTTATAGCCATATAAAAATAGAGACAAAAAACGAAGAAAGTTGACTCAGACGCATTAGGAGACAACCTTTCCTATTCAAATATATATTAATTTTTCTGAAAATGAGAATTTTTACTTCAATTTTACGGGAATAACTAAACATACTTTTCACCATTTTAACGTCTATAAAGTAAATAACTTTTACAATTATTATTGTTCGCGATATGTGTGATCCAGTGGTTCTGATGACTCAGGTTCGGGTTCAGTTATCACGTTGTCATAGTTAAACTGCACAAAAATCTCGTCGTTAACTACCATTTTCATAAATTATTGCTATTTTAAATTATTGCAATGCCCCGTATAATAAATTAATCTGAAATTTATTATTGCAGTCGCAAATAATATGTGCTATTACTCACAGCGATAAATTACAACAATAATTGTCTCCGCTTCGTGTCGAAATTTGTTATCATAGTGAGTGCCATCTATAATAAACGCTCGTTGAATGGTATCATTTCTTGTTCCTGTTTCAAAAACATAAGTCAATAATTCATTAGAAAATTAATATTATATTTTACTATATTATTATTTTCCATATTTTCTCTATTATTTTGTTATAAATTAATTCGTAATATAATTTTAGTGCCATTATATTATAAAGTTACGTTATCAAATACGGAAGAACTATTCGTGTTTGCGTATTTTTATGTTTAAATGCATGAACAATGAAATATAATACCTACACAGTTCGGGTTATCCAACGTAGCTTCGTTTTTATACTTTTTATCTTTGCGAATATTTATAAAAAAGTTGATTTTATTGTTTGAAATTTCATAAATAACTTTTTGTAAATAAAAGTTGATTTATCACTACGGTAAACAATGGATTTGCTACTGTAGATAAAATACTACCGACTTTATTATTTCAGATATTACATTTGCATTTTTATTACAAAAATAAAATGCATAAACACATGCATTTTTGAAATTGTCTTTTAGATTCACGAAATGGATTATAAATATTTTTTTTGCTATAACTATGTATGAACTAACTTTATTATTTATATTTTGATTGCATATTTTTAGTTTATTGCAAATTTGAAAAATACTGTTGCAGTAGGGATCGTAACAATTAGGTCATTAAAATTATTTCAGAATAATATGTAATGTATTGATACATCTTCTTATAACGTGACCAACTCTGGTTCTGACAACTCAGGTTCAAATCCAATTAGATATACATTCCAGTTACGCGGTATTATTTTATACCGACGACTCACAACATGTGAGGTTGCTAAACCCAAGGCGTGATATTCCCACGAGATTGGTCATTAATAAAACAGGCAAATGAGGTTTGAACACACTATACCCATCTATTTCTAAAATGTATCCAGTGGCGTAAGCAAATATTTTTTTCTTGGGCACACTTTTGAGATATAAAATAAAAAATATAATGTTTTAAATGGAAACTATTTTAGATTTTAGTATCAAAATGTCTATTTGTAAAATGTATCCAGTGGCGTAAGCAAATATTTGTTTCTTGGGCACACTTTTGAGATATCAAATAAATATAGGTATGTATTAAATGGAAACTATTTTAGATTTTAGTCTCAAAATGTTAGTTTTGCCATAACAATACATTACAAAATCTGCCGGTGTAAATCAGTCAAAAAAATAAACTAAATCATTTGATATAGAAAAACAAAAAAGCAGATAGGTACCTATGCTACTTTCAGGCGCGGATACAAGGGGGGGGAGGTAACGAGGTAATTACCCCCCTCAAGAATCCTAAAGTTAGATCTTAAAATCGAATACTATTCCAATTTCTACTAAGTTAATACTATTTTAACTTACGTGGAAGTAAAAATTAAGTTTTAATTTACTTTTACACATAAAAGAGTGTTATTCAAATCTGAAATTTCATATAAAGGCATTTGACCTTGAAATTAAAAAAAATTTCTCCTGCGGCGCTATTTTGCCATTCCATTTTCGAAAATTACCCACCCTAATAACATAACCTGGATCAGCCCTTGGCTACTTTTGAAGCTTTTTCTTAGTAACGAGATGTTTGTTATTTAATTATGGTACCATAATAGATTCATTATAGTCCATGGTGTATAATGAACACCATTATGGTCCTCAAATTGATGCTTGCAATGCTCTGTCATTATGACACGATAGCAGATAATAGTTATTTGTGTAACAAGTACGCAAAATAGAATTTTAGAGGATAAATTTATCCAAATTTAATTACTAACTATTTGAAATATTCTAAAATATTATAACTTTAAAATACATTTTTGAAAAACGTACCTACGTGATGAAACAATGAAAATTAAATATCAGCTCATTACTTAGGTTACGTTATTTTAATGGACTGGACCGCCTATAATTTTATTTAGTGAACTCAAAACAGTTCGTAAAGTAACGATTTTATGGACGACTGTATATCCTAAAAACATATTAAAGGTGTCCTCTCAATAGCGTATTAATTTTTTTTTCAGCTACCTTCAGCAACCTCTCCGACGGTATGAGCACAGGATGGGTATCAACAGCAATCGCCGACATGCTTCCCCCAAACGGAACGAACCCGATCCAAATAGACGACAACCAAGCAGCCTTAATAGGCACTCTACCAATGTACGCCATATTCTGTTCGGCACCATTCAGCATCTACAGCGCCAACAAGATCGGCAGAAAGTGGACCATCTTATGGGGAACGACATTAACATGCATCAGCTGGATATGTCTGATAATCGCCACAGATGTCAGCACAATCTACGCAGGCGCGTTCATCAGAGGTTTTGGCGGGAGCGTAATTTTCACTGTCATTCCAATGTACAGCGCAGAAATTGCGCACGCGAGTATACGCGGCATTCTTGGCAGTTTCGTCGCGGTTATGATGAACATAGGAGTGTTACTTTCGTATGTTACCACCATCTATTGGCCACTGTGGGTAACTGCAGTTGTGGGAGCCATATCAGCTGCTGTGGTTTGGCCTTGCTTTGTGTTTTCTCCCAAAAGTCCATACCATATTTTGGTATCACGTGGAGACAAAATAGCCGCCAGAAAGGCTTTAGTTAAACTAAGAGGGGAAGGTCTACATGTTGATCAAGAGTTACAAAAAATGGAATTAGCCGCTGCTGCTGAAAATGTTGACAGGCAAAGTTCGGTGCCTGTTTTGGAACTTGTAACCGTACCAGGCAACAGGAAAGTTACTTTTTTAGTTGTTACGCTTCAGTTTATACAACAGTTAACCGGAGTTGATGCAATATTGATTTATTTGGAGTTTATTTTAGAAGAAAAGAATTCGTCTGTCATATTTGGTGTTGGTAAACTGCTGTCTTGCTTGTTGTCTTTATTGTTGGTTGACCGTTTAGGAAGAAAACCTTTGTTAGTGTTTTCTTGTACAATGTCTTGTGCCACTTTGTTGACTTTAGGAGGTTATTTTTATTCAAGGGACATTTTACAAGTTGATGTGTCTCATTTAAGATCTTGGTTACCTTTGACAGCTCTTGTTGTGTTTATTTGTTGCTACAATGTGGGTTTAGGTATCGTACCGTTTATATACGGTGGTGAAATGTATGCTACAAGGGTCAAAGCGCTTGGAGTGACGTTTGGAGAAGCAATGTATGCTCTTCCGATGATTATAGCTACTCAGATCTTTTCTTTAACTCGAGAAAAGTACGGAGTTCATTTTCCGTTTTGGATTTACGCGGGGTGCAGTTTTCTTGGGGCGTTGTTTTGTGCGTTTGTTGTTATCGAAACTAAAGGAAAAACTTTACAAGATATTCAGGCCGAACTAAAAGACAGAACTTCGTGACTGGTAGTGAAAAATAGGGAGTTTATTTATTTGAATTTGGATAGGAATAAGAACTATGGTGCGATTTCAAAGGAATTTAAAATAGTTTGACTGATGCAAGATCTCTTTAAATTATGTTATACTGTTGTAAATATTTGTAGATAAGTTTTAATCTTATAACTAATAAGAATCTGACTTGTTAATGCTAGCAATATAATTTAAATTTAACTTGGGTGTGACTGTCTCACATACTGTGAATCATTGGTATCGATATACAGGGTGATTCACAACTTCATACATATATGTTTGGCATATAGTACTCGTCATGGAACAAAAATAATATATTTTTACCTCTCGCCTCATATTCTATAAGAGAGGTATTGTAATGGGTCAAAATTTTCGAGTATGAGTTTTTGGTGGATAAGCACGTTTCAGGGTCTCTAGAATACGAATTTACTATTTTCACGATGATGTCTGTGTGTGTGTGTTTGTGTGTTTGTGCGTTTGTGTGTTTGTGTGTTTGTATGAACCGACGATTTTTCGTCCACGATAACTTAAAAAGTATCAAACCGTTTATAACCAAATTTCATATTTAAGGTTTTAATAAGTATCTTAACACCGGATAAGATTTTGGTAGAAATCCGCAAACCGGAAGTAGTACTTTTTGAAGTTTAGAAAAGTTTTCCTTAAATATATTGGTACATTATTTATTTATGACAATTTTTGCAATTAAAAATAAAAGAAATTGTGATTATCTATGTGTACAGTTAATTATAAATACAAATTGCTGAATCTGGAAGTATTTAACAATAAAATAAAGTACAATTAATATTCAATTTTTTTGAAATTCCAGTATCTTGTTGTCCATGATATGAAATTTGTTTCTACATAAAATTTGAATGATTATGACAGTGACAGTACAGTTGACATCTTTTGCTTGCATATTGGTTTACATTATCGTTTACATATTACATGAACATGAAACTATTAAAATGTAAGTAAAACTATTTATTAGATTAGTAGAATAAGCAGAATTAGGCGAGAGGTCGTGTGGTGGCCACAGCAGATTTTTTAAATTAGTGAATGTGGGCAGTTTTTCGCAAGAAGCACTTTTGTATAACGGATATCTGAGTAATTATGCATGGAATAAAATTAAATTTTAATTAATTGTGCAATGGCGAGAATAGTAAATTTATGAAACACAAACAGTGACCAAATAATGTGGAAACTAAAATATTGCGAATTTTGAAAAAATCTTTCAGTTGTGTTATATAAGTGAGTTCGAGCACTAATAAGTATATGTCATTAAAATATATGCAAGAAGTTGTGAATCACCCTGTATATTTTATCAGCTGTGCGGTTACCAGCCGTCAACACACGAGTAGATATTCATGGTTCGGTTGCTATAAAGAGTATACAACGAGAGATTTTTTTGTATTTAAACTGAATACAAACCTGAATTGTCAGAACCACAGTCGGCTACATAACGCCCTCGGCTATCCGCCCCATAAATTATATTTATTGTTGGAAAACATTCTAATAATCAATATTGTTTCTATAGTATATTACTGCATTAAATTTTGATTTATAAATACCTGAGTGCGTTGAGAACGAATGTAATTCTGACAATTCATATTCAAAATCCAATAGGTACATATTTCATTTAAACTGCACAAAAAATCTCAACTGTGGTGTATACTAACAACTAACAAGTAACAAACACCCATGAGTACCCATAAGTTGATGGCTGGTAAAGTATACAGGGTGTTTCATAACTTCGAGTAGGTACATACGTTAATGGTATATATGTTGTTTTATATGCTGATTACGAATCTAATTTTTTTTTAAAATTCGAAAAATTAAGAGTTGTTTACCTAAAACATTTTTTGTAGTACTGCACTGGATTTGATTTCCTATTAAATACAAAGAATAGAAGTAGGTAATGAACATCTTAAATTACATAATACTAGTAAAATAACAAACGAAATTTAATTATTTTTAATGAAACAATAATTACTCCACTCAGTGCCAGTGGCAACGAAAAATTTTAGACTGGGAAACATGGAAAATAATTTTGCGATTTAAAAAAAAATTCTTTTTGATTCGTAATCAGCATATCAAACAACATAACCATTAACATATGTACCTGAAGTTATGAAACAACCTGTATAAACGATGACTCACAGTATATAATATGAGACTGTCACAACCAAGTTATGTAAAATGTGTGATATATAAGAATGTATGTATTTGTATGTTATAAATAAATATTAATAGTTACAGTTAAATGCTAAAATTATGTGCCAGTTTTAGTCAAGGATACGTTTGACGTATACACGTCTAGTTAAAATGCAAAAATACCAATAAATATTATACAAATAATTACCACCATTCCAATTAATGATAACACGTAAACAATGTATAATTAATTACAGATAATATTATCAGCAGCTGCAACTAAAAGATTTCTTATCTCGCGACAAGAATTTATGTTGTAATCTTTTTGTTGAATCTCTTACAATAAAGAATTTTTATTAAAATATTCTGCATTTTGATTAACTTTGGCTGAGTGCAATGTTTTTGTAGTCTGAGCAGATTTTGCAAAAAGGATGTAAAAGTTCTGCGCGCAGTAAAGCAAAATGTAAATTAGTGAAGCTGATAGAATTTACTTCGCGGAAAATTAATTTCTGCGAATGGAAAACACATTTATAAACCTGCTTTTTACGTCGGTAATGTAGTTACGGTATTATTTTTATAATGTGTGCTATGAGAGTGAGAGCTATTAAATGTTGTGATGAAAGCAATGTTGTTAACTTTTATTTTTGATTCAATAAATTGCGCTGTTTCTCAGAAACAATATACTTTGATTTATTGTTGTTTTTATCTACATGAAAAACAACAACAATGTTCATAGTACCATTAATTTTTATAATTTTGCTTACCTATATGAAGTAATTAGTATTGGTGCATCGCTTTTCCTTGTAAATTTTTATTGCCCACCCCCTTCCATATTTGCTTCTTGATATTTCACGAGCAATTTGCATATTTTATTATTATTATGAAAATCGCCAATGGATGAATTGATTACGATAATAATAACCATGGTTATATACAAATTTTCTCGGAAATTTTTTACTAGTAGCTTGAGTAACTTCACTGAAATTAATAATCGGAAATTTTACCGGCATCTGTTATTTTGACATTAAATTAAAAACTGGTTAAATTGTTATTTTGAGTATAAATAAGCAATTAATAAGGTAAATAATACATATTTATTAATGTTAAATAAAAGTATAGCAAATATTTCAAGTTTCTATTGTAAAAAGAATTCAAAAATAGACCGGCGGTGTCATTGCGATTTTCTTACCCAAAGTTTTGCCACAAAAAGATTCATTTGACACTTTTAATTTCAATTAAAAACAATACAAAATCATTAAAATTGTCATACCATGTCACTTGAACAATTTTTGCCGATATATTTTGTACGTCATTGGTCAGAATTTAGAAAATTGAAGCAAATGATTGGTTTAATTTATATGTGGGACATGGTCACTTATAATATTACCTACATGTGCATTAATTCTTTCCGCAAAATTTTTTGAGTGCTTTCCAACAACGTCTTAATTAGCTCGAGTGGTACACGAGAGTTAATTACGTTGTTGGAATGCACGATAAAAAATTTCCTGGACATGAATAATTCATGCACGAGTGCATATTCGGTAAGAAAATCGCAATGACAGAATGACACCGCCGTTCTATTTTTGAATTATTTTTACAAAGAAACTGGAAATATTTACTAAATTTGTATTTAACATTAATAAATATGTATTATTTACCTTATTAATTGCTTATTTCTAATTAAAATTTTTTATTTAATGTGAAAGTGACAGATGACGGTAAAGTTTTCGCTTATTAATTTCAGTTAAGTTACTCAAGCTAATAGTAAAAAATTTCCAATAAAATTTGTATATAACCATGGTTACTATTATTGTAATCAATTCCTCCATTGGCTGTTATTTGTGTCATGCGATTTTCTGGATAATCATACTCATACTTTATATATCTACCTTAAAATCTTTATTTAGAACACCGCCAAAATTCGTGTACCTACAAAATGTGTCTGAAAATACCGAGCATTACAAAAACAAATATGATCACAAACTGAAGTAAATCCCTTAAAATCTGCTCATACGCAGCCGTATTTACAAATCACGGCTTACTGCGACCCTTGTCGGCATCTGGGGTTTTACGCCCTTAGTTACATTGTGTCGCAGGAAAAATTCCTGCGAAACTGGCAGCAGGATGAGCCCATCGTCTCGCTGTTTCCTGCCTTATTATCTGACAACTTTTACCAGGATTTTCTTTTGTTTAGGCGGTGGGAGGGCGAACAAACGAATGTTAGATGGGTTTTTGTTTCTTGGATATTAAGTTTGTGTTTTGTTTCCAAGTTGTGGAGATGTAATTGGTTTATTTGTTTCTAAATTGATTTAAAAGTTGCAGGAATTAATGAAAATATGCCCAATGTACTGATATTAAAATTACGAATTTCATATCTTATACACCTTTCTGTGGAGTTATTATTAATAAAACACACAAAAAATAATTTCGGATAACTGAAAATGAATTTCTGATAATTAAAGCTGATAGAGTAAAATTCAAATAGCTAGGACCCTGGGCTGCGCGAGAAGGCAGAGCTTGTCATGTACTGTCCGTTTTACAAAAGCGGAGCTAGCCAGTATATGCTGCGCTGCACTTCACTTAATTTTCAAAGAAAACTAAAATATAACTCAATCACAATCAATTACTAAATTCACAGGGTTACACGAAGCAAAACACTACGAATGTCAACATGAGAATAACAGATATTGAAGCTGATGTTTAGTAGAACAGACAGTAGCGTAGTTTCCTCCTGTTTATCATCTATGTTTCTCTCTCTAAGACGAGAATTCGTACTTCGCGCAGGGTTCTAGCTATTTGAATTTTACTCTAGTTATATATACGCATATACAGGCTGATTGGGTCACCATTGGGATCTCGGAAACTATAGGAGCTATGAGGTCGTTTAAATGGGTAATGTTGTGTAGTTTTTAGTGTAAATTTAAATTCCGTTGAGAAACATTTAAAATTCCGAATATAGTTTGAAAGTTATTACAACCATAATAACATAAAAATTTGCCATAATATGCGAATTGTCAACTAATTGACATTGTTGATTTGTTTAACATCGCTGTCGTTGATGATACGATTAAGCTTTATATATAACGCGAATATATGCGATTTAAGTCCCCTTGGATGTTCAAAGAGACTCGGTTTCACCTCGTTGCTTAACAACAATCTCGATATTATAAGTCGCATAATAGTCCTTGTTATATTAATAGCTATAATCAATACATTTCAAACATCGATAAAATTTCAATAATCATAGTTGCTTGAAAACAAACAAGCTTAGTCAGTTATCTCAGTTATTCTATTATGTCAAACGTGTGTCAAGTGCAATATTTACCGTGAGTTTTATTTAACGTGAAACATGGGATCTTTCATATCCATGGTTACGAATTTGACAGCAATGTATTAGAGCGTTTCATTTAAAATAGAACATAGGCTGTCATTGTCAAGTAAATATTACTTGTCAATTAGGGTTGTGTTGTTGAAAATAAGGTATATAATTAAAGAAAAGGTGCAAAAATGATACGTTGGTATAATGCAGATGTTAGCCTCAGACAAGTAGTATCTGATTTATTTCGTGTATTTGAGAATTTGTTATAAATTGTATTCTGAAAAAATATTTATTAAATGTTTATATTTCTTGCAACTTTTTGCATTTCTAAAATGATGATTTCTATGTTCTATTTTAAATGAAACGCTCTAATACATTGCTGTCAAATTCGTAACCATGGATATGAAAGATGCCCTGTTTCACGTTAAATAAAACTCACGGTATATGAGTACATATTATTATAGTTGTGTATAAAAAAATCGTGTGGTAACCACACCAGATTTGTTTATAATTTCAATTTGTTTTAGTTCCAATTTATCGCCCTCCTTCCAAAATCAATAAACTATTTAATCCACTCTATCTTTATCCTCTCCCCCTATTTCCGCCCCTGTGCACGCCACTGTCGAGCAAGGGCGGGTGCTCGTTTCTCTATATTTAGCGGTTTTGTGGTGCATTTGCTACAGTGCATGATAACCGCACCTAGATGTTAGTAAAGGAATGACGACATAATTTAACCGATAGTGTTGTAGTATCCAAGAAACGTGCTTCGTGTAGCGAACGCTTTCAGTCTTTCACTTGGTTACGCTTAGTCGCTTTTCAGGAATGGGTTGTGGTTGTGCATGGTTTAGTGATAAACTTGGAATGGGGATATTTAATTGTGGATTGTTTTTAATTTGGAAAAATATTTGTTTTGCTATTAATTCATATACCTACACCAGTTTTATATTATGAGTTATTAATAAATTTCTTATAAATAAACAAAATTGTTATGTACCTGCATCCTACATGTATCAGATAATAGATAAATAAATAATACATTTTTATTAAAGAGTTATTTCTTTTCAAATTGTAATTAAATAAATACAGTTTTTAGGATGTACCTAATTTACTACCTTTTGAACTTCAAATTGCGACGAAACAACTTCAAATTGGGACTAAATAATTCCATCTTGGGAATAAACTATTTGAAATTTGGAATAAATAAATACAAATTTGATATTGTTAAGTCTCAATTTAAAATTGTTTATCCAAGCAACATAACTATGGTGATTTTAAACAAGCAAAGTAATAGATTGCCCACTAGTGGCTTAATCAAAATTATATCCACTTGTGGGTAAATTTTTACTTTGCTTGTTGGAAGTCACCATAGTAACGATGTTTTAGGTTGGAACTTAATATTTTTTAAATATCTAAGCAGTTATTTAGAGGTGTTGGATAAAACGTTATACTTCACACGTGGGCAAAAAGGAATGACCCACTCGAGAAAATTATTTCACTCAGCCTCCTGCCTCGTGAGTTAAAATTTCCCTCGTGGGTAATATCTTACTTTGCCCACTTGTAAAGTAAATAACTATTATTCCTAATTTGCAATAGTTTATTCCCAATTTGAAGTTGTTTCGTCCTAATTTGAAGTTGAAAAGGTATAGTTTTAATATTGTTCAACTTGTTTGACTTATAAATTTATTTCTTCTTATTATTATAGTTTTTGTTAAACATATAATTTTCTTGTATTTATAACATTAGTATTCAAAATTAAAATTAATAATTCTGGTAGATAATGTGTACATAATTATTCTTTTTAAATAAAGAATTTTTACAGCCACCAGTATAAATTTACTATTCATTATAGTCACCGAAAAGTTATAGGTTGGTTATTCTGTGATATTATTTAATTGAATTAATTTGTCTGCACGAAACCAGTCTATTTATTATTAATTACAAATTTGGTTTAGGTAGGTATGTAGTAACAGTAAGTAATGCAATTTACAATTTCCATTATATTTAATTTATTAATCACTAATAATTAATAAATTAATGAACCCACTTGTCAAAATTAATGTGATATGAGAATTGAAATTCTATTTAAACATTTTGATGCATGTATATGCAAATATAAATTCTAAAAATAAGATAATAAATTTTAAGGGCAGATAACTAATATAGAAAAGACAATAATTTTTAAATAGTATACTTATTAATAATATTATCTATTTTAGTTAGTAATATTTATGTTAAAATTTAAAGTGATTCTAGTGAGTAATACGTAATATTGCTCACAGAAAACAACAATATAATGAATGTATTATTTATTATTTAAAGTAGGGTTTACATTATGTGCTTTATCATATGATTTCGCATATGATAAAGTCGTAAGAGAAATCTTCTGCTCAAACATGTCTGATGCTTTATTAATTTCATGTTCACATCATAAGAGTTTATGATTAGTATACTTCAACTTTGTTTGACAGTACACTTATTATTTTGCACATTTTGATTCATTCATCTTTGAGTAATATTATTAAAATGTACAGAGATGAAACTTATCAAATGTCGTGTTGCATTACTGATCCAATCTACCTACAAAATTACGTATTTATTATAATTAGAATAACTATCGATACTGTAGTTTTAGTCACTGATTATTACAATTATTAGGACTATTTTAATATAAAAATTTACTTACTTTGACCATTTTGAAGTTATATTATCAAATTCTGAAGTTTACAATACCGGACAGCACCTGACATTAACATTAACATAACCTCAATGTCAACGAAAATCATACAAAAAATCATATGAAAATAGAAACAGTTCAATTTCTGAAATGTACTTATGTTTCGTTATGACTTATCTTATGAGTTCGCTTATGAGTCGTTCTGTATGACAAATCGAACAGTGTGAACGTAAAAATAAACACATATGATTATCATATGCGAAATCATATGATAAATCACATAATGTAAACCCTACTTAACATAATGCTCACAGATATTCTTATTGTCAGTGGTGACTGGTGAGTATACACAACAGGGAAGATTTTTGCGCAGTTAAACTGAAGAATGATCCAGGTTGGATTCAGAAAATTAATTCCATGTTGTTTAGTCGTCAGATAGTTGTCGATTACAAGTCTCTCAAATAAAAAAATCTGTTGTGGCCAGCACATAACCTCTCGCCTTGACACTGTAATATGTGAATTTGGTTTTTGTTAGGCTACTTTTTGTAATTTTTTTTATAGTTCTTCAAGCAACGTACCGATTCCGATTGACATTGAAATCAAATTAGCTCTTTGTGGATACAATTTTTATTTTATTATTACCATATTACATTATATCCAGTTAATAATGAATCGATGATGCTTCTTGACTGGATACCTTTAATGGAAGGATAAAAACTTACTGGAATTCAGTCAGTTTTTTATTAATTAAATTTCAGCTTCTAGGTACCTTACTAAGTTTCAAATCCAGTTATTAATATATTTACACATTTCTTTATAAATGGTGCAACCAAAATTTCAGAAACTGTGTATACATCTGTTCATCTGTCACATTGACATATTCATTTTTGTTTTTAATTTTTTTCCTATATTGTGATTTACAAATCGTGGTAGGTAAATTATATATCTTTGAAAAATAATTTTCCTTTATTGGTAAGAGATATAGACAAGATGGTAAATAAATATTGTAAGATATAATTTGTTCTTTGAAATGTCGTATGACAAATTGTAACTATCGCAGAATTTTCTATATTTTTTGCAAAAAATGTTAAAATGCTTCAAGAAAATACCATTTCCGGTTGGCAGATTTTTACCAAAATCTAATCAGCTCTTCATTAACATGTAGAAATATATAATACAAAATATTAGAATTTTATGTTCAATAGAATTTGAGATAATGAATAAGAACGAAAGAGCATAGTAGGCACACATACAGACTTTCATACACACACACACACACACACAAACACACACACAAACACACACACAGACATCATCGTGAAAATAGTCAAAATAGGTTCTAAAAGTGCTAAAACGTGCTTATTGACAAAAATCTCGACATCGAATTTTTTCACGATCCCTATACCTCTCTAGGCGAGAGGTAAAAACAATACTTAAGTCCACTTTATCCCCCCTCAGATCTAAATCAAATCTCTCATCCCTTAATTAAAACAAACTACCCTTACTAATCCCGATTCTCAATCCGCTATGAATCTCGCAGAGTCGAACACCGACTTACGACTTCGACTTACGACTGCGTTTCCTGCTTCTTCTGTAGCGAGTGTTAGCCCAGTTCCTGCGACGTCAAGGTCATTAGGCCAGCAGGAACTGTTTCCGGTTCCGCGTCGACGCTCGTAAAAGATCCGCTCGTTTCGTCGTTCGCCCGGCGAGGCGTTTTGTCCGCCTGCGAATGCCAATTTGCCGCAGAGAAATGGCGAAAGCAAAATAGAAGGGGAGGGGGGGTTGGAACGTGATTTTTGAGGATGAATTGGTGTTATAATCTCTGTCATAAATGTTTCTGTACAACTTGTAAAAACTTTATTTTTCAGGCTTTTCTGTTGTGTAATTATAAGTCGAGTGAAACAAACTGAGGTTATGTTAAGCAAAAAATGTCATTGACTATTTCCCGCATTATATTTTAACCAATTAAAATGCACTATTTACTATCTATATAATAAACTATTTCAGTGCATATTTTTGAATATTGACATAGTATGCGTATATTCACCGTAACCATGACACAACAAACAATAATAAATATTTGTTTATTTTTCACTAAATGTCAAAATATTTAAAATGAATTTAAAAATTATGCTAATAAATAAAATTGTGTTATTAAAAATTGTCATATTATTTGTTTTATACATGAAATAGTCAATGCGTATACTACTCGATCATCAAAAATATTAGAAAATACTTTTGCCTCCTGGTTTGACGTATTTCCGCAAAACACATCTCGACCTCCGGTCACCAGTTGTTTCTATGGAAATACGTCTCATCAGTCGGCAGTATTTTCGATTATTTTCGAAGCTCTTGTGGTATAATAACTGAATATAGGTCCTATTAGGTCTGGTTAACAAAACTCAAGAGATTAAAGTTTTATAAATAACACGATATTTAAACAATATTTTGTGATTAAGACACTTTCATTTTTTCCTGTTTGTAAAATTATTCTTACATTAACGTAATTATGATTAATTACGCTGCATAAATATTGCTTAACTTTTTTTGTATTTAAATGTGACAACCAGTGGTACCCAAAATGCTATTGTTTTTCAAACTATACTGATAATTTTACGAATTTCAACAAAATTCTCAGGTCAATGCGTCCAATACTATACACCCTTAAATTTTGTTACACAGGTTGGGTTACAGCTTGTATAGTAGTAGTAGTATTTATCAAAAAGTGGTATGTGCAAAAATTTAGTTCCATTAATTTGTCGTCTGCAAGTTATATTATAAATTTACAATTATGCCTAAATCAAGAAATTTTTAAAACGTTTATAAATTTCTTGCAAACAAATACGGAGTGAAGGCTCTACACTTGTTGCTCGCAATATTGCTGCAATAGATTCACGATTCTGGCTATATATTGCTCAAAATATAAAGCTGAAATTTACCATAAGTAATTACGAAGCATTATTTGATTGAAAAATTCATACAGTACATTGTTGAGACAACAATAATTAGAGAAAATAAGAATTAATTTATGCATTTTAATATTACAAATTATGGCCTTATTATTGCATATTTATTAATTTTGTTTTAAATAGTCGATTCCTTTGCATTTTTCATGAGAGTGCTAAGAAAATATTTTTGTCAAGAAAATTACGTATCTTACCAAAAAATAGTAAAAAATCAGCAAAATTGACTATTTTTACAAGCACTCTAGAGTTATTTTTACCTCTCGCCACTCATATCTGTAAGAGAGGTATTAATTGTAATCATGCTAAAATTTCGATAATGAGTTTTCAATGGATAAGCACGTTTTGAGGTCCCTAGAACACGATTTGGATAATTTCGCGATGATGTCTGTCTGTGTGTGTGTGTGTGTGTGTGTGTGTGTGTGTCTGTCTGTCTGTGTGTGTGTCAGGATGGATGTTGGAGGTACGATAACTCAAATACCACTGAATAAAAAAAATTGAAATTTTGTATACAATATTCTGACACCCCAGATTAGATCTGATTAGATTTTGGTGTTGATCGTGCAACCGGAAGTGGTAGTTTCTTGAAGATCTGAAGAGTTTTTCTGGAATATTCTCAAAATTTATGAATTAATAGGAATTTTTTTAATAACATTGTATACTAAATGTTATTATCTACAATATGTATTCAAAACGTTGTTTCTATCTAGCACCATTTTCCAATAACAAGAAGTTAAAAATTGAAATGGAAAATATGAAATGTCATTTAGTATTTATAAGGTCATAATAAACTTTAATAATACTATAAAAACTACAATTCCCGAATTCCCTTCTAGTACAATGGTATATTTGTGAGTAAGTACTTTCATACACACTTAGTAAAATAGTAGAGTATATGGCGAGAGGTCATGTGTTGGCCACATCGGATTTTTTATGTAGGTATACATAAAATATGAACAGTGTAGGTGTACTACCAAGAGCTCAGTTTGTAATATAGCAAGGTCACTTTTTCACTATATTTTTGGCACAAGTGTAGCGCTTTAAGCTATGCAAAAACGGTATCTTTTGTTAGTAGGTTATTATATGAATAAATATAACTATATCTACTTCATACTTGAAATTCTTATCATTAACGTATAATAATTTTTATTTATTTATATAATGGCCGAATAATGGCTTTCGGTATAAAGTCGATTAGCCAGCTATTGTATTATTATAATAAATTTAAATTAGAAACTGCACAACTACAATAGATAATATCTAAATTATGTAAATAGGTATCGGTAGTTATATACTATAAATAAAGAAAATAATGATTTTTAGAACGAAGTAAGCAAAGATAAATACGTATTGATAATAGAGGTACCTACATAATATGTTTATTATTATCTACGACAAAGGCAATCTAAAATATTATTTTTCATAAAACAACCAATGGATGTTAAAGACTACGTCACATAATACCAAAAACCATCAATATAACCCCAACCATTCCACAAATATTCCTCCATTAGAAAGATTCATCTCCAGCAATTTAATCTTCTTTCTAACTAGACAAAAGTCACCAGAAGTAAAAAATCCCGCAGTCAACATCTGACGTCTTGTCAGCTGTCACTTCCGATTAGGAGCGGAAGTGGCGCTGGTGTCGCGCGGCCGTTCACGGAACTAATGGCGGGGCGCAGGCAGCGAGCAGGAATGAACCGGCGGATATCTCGACCTTGCAGGAGTGGAACTCGCCAAGAGAGCAGGAAAGCAGGGTTAGTTTAGTGCAGATGAGTGGGCTTGGATACCCCTCGAGTGGAAAGATACAATGGGGTGAGATGTATTAATTGGCTGGCGGTGTTAAATGCAATAAAATGGCCTAACTAATTATTATATCCTAAGCAAATTAGATTCTTAAATGGCAGATTACATGATGTAGTATTATTTCCAAAAAGAACTTTTTAAATCACTCAGACCTGTAAACCCTGGGGATTTATTCTGTAACAATAATAATAAATAACCAGATCTGTTTTGACTTTTATGGTAATATTATTTTCAGTTATTATACCACAAGAGATTCGAAAATAATTGAAAATACTGCCGACTGATGAGACGTATTTCCATAGAAACAACTCGAGACCGGAGGTCGAGAGGTGTTTTGCGGAAATACGTCGAACCAGGAGGCAAAAGTATTTTCTATTATTTTTGATGATCGAGTGCTATACGCATTGACTTTTTCATGAATAAAACAAATTTAACAACTTTAAATAACGCAATTTTATTTATTAGCATAATTTTTAAATTCCTTTTAAATATTTTGACATTTGGTGAATAATAAACAAACATTTATTATTGTTTGCTGTGTCATGGTTACGGTGAATATACGCATACTATGTCAATATTCAATAATATGCACTGGAATAGTTGTTTATATAGATAGTTTCTATGGTTTTTGTGAAAAATAGTGCATTTTAATTTGTTAAAATATAATGAGGGAAATAATCATAGTTATACTTCAGTTTTATCAGTGTTTTGAAGGTGTTTGGTTTTAATATCTTATTTGTTTATTTAGACTTGTTTTTATGTTTTATTGTTTGGTTTTTAATAAAAATAATAATAATAATAAAACAAAATTAAG
Source organism: Agonum fuliginosum (assembly GCA_947534325.1). Taxonomy (NCBI): domain Eukaryota; kingdom Metazoa; phylum Arthropoda; class Insecta; order Coleoptera; family Carabidae; genus Agonum; species Agonum fuliginosum. The sequence goes on along the minus strand of OX384045.1, from coordinate 6,416,470 downwards.
TTTTTAAGTTAAGTTTTAAGTTTCACAATATGTGAGGCTGTCACACCCAAAAGGTGTGAAAGATACTTATATTATGATTATGTACTTATTTACCAATATACTATTTCATAGTTATATGAAATTGCATTATATGTGCGGTATGTTTAATTTGACAACGCGATGTTCTATACCTTTTAATTTAAAATATTGTATTTTCTATGAGATGAGATGAATTTGACATTTGCACTAAAATTTCCTTCTATCAAGTAGTCTTGTAACAACTGCTCAGAGATGTCGCCAGTAAATGTCACATTTAAAATTTAAAATAATCTGTCTTATTTATTTCAGACTCTACCTATTGAACAATACATTGTGTAAAGTAGCGTCTTAGTAGAGTTTCTTTTTTATTTTAAAGTTACCTTTTTATCTAATGGCTTATTAAAGCAATAAAATAAAATTCGATGCTCTTTACCGAACAATATGCGGTAAGGTGTAAATTTTTATGTTTACACTTCAGGAGGCCTGAAAGTAATTTTATTTACTTCATTGAAATAAATTATCTACAATACAAACACTCTTTCCGGAATTAATTATCATTTTCTCTCATTTATTTCTTCTTCCCTTTCTGGTCCTACAAACAATCCCCCTTCTGGAATTTTCGTTCAAAGCTTATTAAACTCTCAACTGCTCTTTTCATTTTTCGATTGAGTTTAATAAATTTCTGAAACTTTTCCCGATTTCAAATTTTATTTAAATACTCGATAGAGTGTATTAATCTTTTAATGGAGTAATTCATTGAAATCGACGGTTCACTACTGAAAATAAATGCAAATTTCTCTTTTATAATTTCAATCTGCAAATGAAAATGTTTGAGAACAATGAACCTACTGCGTATAGCTGAAATTGGTTTTCTCTACGGATTAATTGAAAATATTGGCATTTTGCGTAGAGCTTTCATTACATTTATTATACTATCCAATATTAGTTTTATTCAGTAGGTATGAACAACATTTATATGTGAATATTTTATTTACATTTAGCTGAATTTTGTTTTGTTATACTTTACATTGGAACATATTAATTCAGCATTTATTATAATTAAATTATATTTTTTCAAAATCGGCATGAAAATCTTCATTTCCTGACTAATTTGAGTCTTGAAAGTAAGATTTCCATGACTAGGCATGAAAATAAATAAGTAAAAATGACTAGGCATGAAAATAAAATGTCATTTTTACTTTCCACTGTCTGTAGGTACAAACACTTGTTATGACAACGTTTTCTAAAATTTGTCACAGCTCTGATAATTTATGCAAACCTAATTTTTTCTAAAATTTTAAGCTTCTATAATTGTCGATTTAAAAAAAAATACATCACGCGTCATAAAAATGTCTTTACTAGACTCGGAGGCTTTGAAGAAACGCTCGGACGCTGCGCATCCTCGCATTCTTCAAACAAGCCTCCTCGTCTGCAATGAAACATTTTCATAACTTGTAATGTAATATACTATTTCCCACGACCATATACGAAACTATAACAGTTTCTATACAGTTACCTAGCTACGAAATAAACAATATCACACATCTGTTCAACCCATTCGATATGTTATCGAACAGGTCTTATCGAACAGTTTCAATTTTTATTTCACGTTTTAGTATAGGCGTGTGTTGTCTTTCTGACATTTTTTTTAGTCATTAAGTATTTCATGATAAATAGCATATCTCCATTAAAATGGACAAACACGACATTAAAACTGATTTATGCACATAAATTAAAGTAGAACTTTTGCTGTATCTGGTATAATTTAAAAAACTTAATAGAATTTTTTTGTTATTGAAAATTTTGTATAATGTATTCTATGATCGTGGTTTCTTCGTAAAATTAAAATTATGACAGTGGCAGTTGACAATGTGTCGAATCAAGTTGTAAGTACCTTACCTATTATAAGTACCTTGGCGTATGTTACCTAGTATCTACTCAATGTTATGATATGATACACTATACACCCTGGTATAGGTAGGTATTACTTTCAACAGAGAAAAATCACATTTGAAATTTTATTGCAATATTGTTTTTAAAATTTTGTAGACTAAATTATTACATATACAGGTTGGTGGAGGTGAAATGCGAACATAGGGAAATATATGACAATGGAGTTATCATGCTAGGCATCTTGATATACGTGGAATAAGTACTGTCAATGTCGAAGTAGCTGTCATATTATTGAAATTTTTATTTTCATTAAGATATTCTCTTTGCATAATAATGTATGTGTACGAGCAGAACGAGAAAGTTTACATGCACTTTTAGATTTTATTATTATTTCTGTTATTGATTACTCTTTTTGCCACACAAATTCACATTACTTCGTTTTGTGACACTACTACAAAATATATCAAGATACCTGGCATGAAAGTTCGATTGTCTTGTATGTTCCCTATGTTCGCATGTCACCTCCACCAACCTATTGTATAGTTAAATATAATATTTATCAATTTTTATAAACTACAACATTGTATAAATTTTTAAAACAATTTGTGTCTGTCCGTATTTGAACTACAATTTGTAGTGCAGAAATAGACAATTGTTTTATAAATTTCTACAATTTTTTCTCTGCAGAATTATTTTAAAATAATTATTTTTTCTTCTCCAACAATTACTTATCAACGTAAGGATCTGGACCATAAAACATAATTGCGCTAACTCGCCTGTAAATATTTAACGTCGCTTTAATCTCCTCAGTTCCAGGAGTAATATAAACCGCGTCTATTCATTTCAGAATTCACACAATTCCATAAAATTTCATATCAGTCATAAACCCATAACTCCCATTACTCGGACAATACGAAGTACGATTAGTTAATGTTCTCATCTATTCCGTGCGTTCAAAATGAACTGGAACCAGTGACGTGTCTGTAATTATTTCTAGAGGGATCCATTATTAAAAAATCTGATGTGGCCAACACATGACCTCTCGCCATACTCTACTATTTTACTAATATAAGTGTGTATGAAGGTACTTACTCACAAATATACCATTGTAAAAGGGAATTCGTGAATTGTAGTTTTTATAATGTTATTAATAGTTATTTGTGTATTAAGAGCGTAAAGTGACTCTTTTATTACTCGCGCACGCTCGTAATACACACATAATTTTATCTACGACTAAAATTATTTGTTTTAATAATAATAGTAGGTATTCAGTTAGTTCAATCTGCGTTCAATAAATTTATGTTTTATTCGTAACCATGACGATACCAATAATATGGAAATAAATAAATAAAAAAATTGGTTTGATTCTGTCATTTTATTTTATTTTATGTAATCAAAAAGTACTTTTGCGCGTTGTCATAGGAGACGCGCAATAATAGTTATTTGTCCAACTAGAGAGGAAAGCGCTTCTTTTTCCCACTCGAGGTCGAAGTTTGTGTCACGAGCGAAGCGAGTGAGGCAATCGAACGAGAGTGGAAAAGGGCTTTCCTCTCGTGTTAGACACAACATTTTTTTCACGACAAATTTAAAAACATTGTAAATGTAGAAGAAACTCATTAGAAGTTAGGTTATAACTGCCATCTGTCAGAATGACGTTTAAAAACAACGAAATGTTTCACTGCGGCCAATATGTCAAATTAAATTTAAGTTGTAAAATCGTGAAATTGTAGAAAAAGAAAGTATAAAATGTAATAATTGTTAAATAATAGTTTACAGTATATCACTATAAAATCGGAATTTTCAATAAAATAATACATTTACTTACAATTTTTGAAATGTTTCATCGTAAAATAACACTGGTGGTAACACTGCTTACTTTCCTCTCTAGAGAGGGAAATCTCACTTTCCTCATTATTTCGCGAGAAGAAAATTGTGTTTTCTCCGCATCTCGTGAAAAAAATTTTTTTTGCTTGGTCCTCAGTAACAATCAACTTTACGTTGATAATTGAAAGCATAAATATAAACTTTTCATAGTAGTCGTAGATAAAGCTTATTATGACCTTATAAATAATAAATGAAATTATATATTTTTAATTTCATTTTGTCAAAAAGTCAAAAGTATATTTGAAAGTAACACTCAAATATTTTATTTTTGTTTTCATTGGTAGGCAGATAAATTAAAATTGTAACAAATTTGAAGAATTTTTAACTTCTTGTAACTGGAAAATGTTGCTAGACAACGTTTTGAATACAAATTGTAGATAATAATATTTAGTATACATAGTTATTAAAAAATTCCTATTAATTCATAAATTTTGAGGATATTCCAGAAAAATCGCAAGTAAAAATTTTCGTCATACTACGCATTTCAGTGTAATTTTAAATTCAATTATCTTTTTTATTTCAATGGATATATGGAGGATCGAGAAGTATGAAATTCAAGCCAACTATTTCCGATAAATCAATTTAATTTCGTTTTTGCTTGGTTACGAAAAATATGAATTAATACAATAATATAATTCTGAATGTCAAATAATAAATACTATAAAATGTTCTAATTTCGTAAATATTAATAAATATAATATCTGTTATCAAGAATTAGTGTTTTAATTATTAATCCGACACTAAAGATATTTATGATTTGTAGTTTACATTCAAATCTACGATTTTTAATGAATTATTTTTCATTATTGGTCTCACTTCACACCGAAATCACGCACGCCTATGATCGACGAACTTCCTACCTTAATACGGCACTGGCTGTGCCATCTTTATTATCGCGAATTAATCTGCATTACGAGACTCAGAGCGGCTGAAATACAAACATGAATTTTAATCAGGGGCGGCGACGCTAGCAGTTGTTTTATGTATTCTGGTTTAAATTTTATGTGCGCAATTACATTGCTCCTTGCGTTGAACGTTGCGAGTGTAACATAGAAGTCTAATCGCTCGTTCACGTGCAGGAAAATATGAGTGAGAGCAAATTGAAACCTCCCGGAAGATGGTTTTGTTTTTGTTTATTGTTTGTGTGGTTTCCAAGGCAACCACATGATTTTATCTTAGCACAAACAAAAACACAGATGAGATAAAGAAATTTTAAAAACATTGCAATGAAGTGATATTCAAACTGATTAGGAAAGCGTTGTTATTTATTTTTTAAAGGAATAGTTACATTAGGAAAAGTTACGAAGTTGATTTATTAAATTTATGACAATTTTTGCAGAAATATGAATAAAAGAAAATTGAAGCTGGCGTCTCATGTCATTGCAAGCTTGACATAAGTGATGTAAACACGCACGAACTACGTATCGCTATACTCTTCAAGAACGCGGACTAATTATGTCAAAATGTTTTTGACAAATAATTGGTCTGTGGTTTTGGGTCAACGTAAATTTAGTCATCCATACCCTGGTCGTGTGACATTAACTGGACAGACACTGCGGCGTTTAGACGTTCGCTTTGAGGAGACTGGCTCAACACGGGACAGTAGCAGACGTGGCCGGTCCCGGTGCAGCCGTTAGGTCGAGAATATCGCTGCTGTGGCAACACTGTTACTGATATTGGTGCATAGATAAAATAAAGGAATGGTATAGTACAAATACATTTCATCTACCTAATAATCATTGGCGTTTATTAGGGGGTTATTGCAGTCACATAATGGTCAAAACCACAAGCCTGAGATGCTCCAGAGCATACAATACAACCCTGGTAAAATAAGCTTCGAAAAACTCTTACTCTACCAGTGGAATACTGAAGGTAAAATATATATTCGGGTTAATAAATATGGCAAATACTGAACTGTTCGACTATATTTCTTATCTGTGGGCTAATCTTAAACGATTGCGGTTTTGGGCATTGTGTGACTGCAATAAGCATTTTATGATTATTAGGTAGATGTTCTGTACTTGAACACACTGCACGAGCGATAGTGGACATTCTGAAGCAAGTGTTTCCCGACTTGATCTGTCGTTTTGGCGATTTGTACAGACCAGTGAGATCGCCTATTTGATCGTTTCAGTTACGGGTCTATACAAACAAGCCACAGACCTTGGCGTCCCTTAAGAAGACCATCCGACAAGGAGTGAAGAATTTATCGAAAGAAGTTTTGACACAAGTCATGGAAAATGCTGTGAAACGAGCCCGAAGGTACATCAACTGTGGCTGCGGTCACTTGATCGATACAATCTTCGCGACTTAAGGGGAAAAAATTGACAAGTTTACGCAACCATTATCAGCAAACAGAATTAATTTTACTTTATTTACAAAGTTAGTGCCTTAGGAAATTGTAGATTACTTTCGCGCCACTTTGTATCAATAATAAAACCATATTCACGACATTTTATTATAATTTCCTCTCATCATACAGGTATTAACCATTTTCTCAATAAAAACTTAAGTAGATACTTATCTAGTAGGTGTAAAAACGGCGCTATCCTTTTATTAGTCCACCAGAAGCACAGTTACCAACTTACGCGTGCAAATTGACAAAACAACTCTAAAAGTGCGATACATAACACCAACCCTGCGTCGTAAAAATATAGTGGCCGTGTTCGAATCGCTCAAATGGCCCATAAAATTCTCTACGCACGCCCGCCGCCCCAGAAATCGGATAATACGGTCCTCGTCGCGGGTACTTACGATAAATAGTTCTCATAAACTGTTGAAAGTTTCCTCATTGTTGTTGCTAACTTCAGAAGAGTCGCCAATAACGGGGTTAGGATATAGATGTGTTTAACTAAGGCACTAAGACGATTACGTGGGAACGACCTATTTGCTCGAGAAAATTGCGAGAAATAAGAGGAATTCGGAACATTATTGAAATAGAATTATATCAAATTGTTTTGGACACAAAACATACATATATTGTATCATACCTTTTACTCAACTTGGTGTGGCAGCCGTCAACTCACGAATACTTATGGTGTCATGTCATGCTGTCATGGTTGTTTAGTAAAAAGAAATTTACAACACACTCTGCAGAATTTTCTTAAATGATTAAAAAAATATATGAAAAATCTGATGTGGCCAGCACACAACCTCCCGGCATATCTAGACTTATAAACAAACATATACGTACCTACAATCTAATAGTAAAAAATACAAACCATAGTAACAATTAATTTTGCGGCCTAGGCTTTCTTTACTGTCAACTGTCAAAAAACAGCACCTTTAATGTCAATGGCCGAAAAATGAATTTTGTTGATATTCGCAAATTAAAAAATCTGACGTGGCCAACACACAACCTTCCGTCATATCTAGACTTATAAAACATAAATGTATACGTACAATCCGGTGCCCATTTAAAATATACAAATAAAAATCTAAAATATTCAAACACAGAAATTAGTATCACCTGAATCAAAAGATTTATTCACAGAAAAACTCTTCTGTGTTAAAGCCATCCTCCGTTCAATTACTACATTTAATATCTTACTTATTACTTATATGGTGTTAGTATGCCAACGTGTCAGCCGTCTCATCTGTCAATATTTTTTACGCAAAAACAAAAATCAATCGATCATGGTATTTATTACAAGATTTCAACGTTTTATTTGATAAATTTATTTTTAAAATTTTACTGCAATTCTTTAATGGTACCAGATAAAGACAATTTTTTAACGTAAGTTGCAAATAACTTTTTCGTTTATTCTTATTACAAATAAAAACTATATTTATCCAAATTTATAGAAATTTTTGACAATTAATCTTTTCAATCTTCAAAAAATATCACTTCGGGTGAAGGTATTTGTACCAAAATCTAATGAGCTCTTCCTATTCGTATACAAATGTAAAATACCAAATATCAAATTTTTTGGGTAATTCGTATTTGAGTTATCCGACCTCCAGAAATGGCCCTGACCACACACATACATACAGACATCATCGAGACACTATCAAAAATGAGTTGTAAGGACACTAGTTCGTGCTCATCCACTTAAAACTCACAACCCGATTTTTAACATGATTTCAATACCTCTTTACAGGTAAGCGGGAGGTAAAACTAAGGACGAAAATGTACAGTGGCAGTATCAAATACTATTACTTGGATTTGCCCCCATATTTACCAATCCCTATTTACCACCGTCCCTTTTTTACCACAGTAATTCTTTTACCAATCCATTTTTTACCAACATTATAATTTTACCAATCCATTTTTTACCACCGTCCCTTTTTAGCACTAATTCTTTTTTACCACCAACGTATTTACCAACGTATTCTTTTACCAATCCATTTTTACCACCGTCCCTATTTTTACCACTAATTCTTTTTACCACCAACATATTTACCAACGTGTTTTTTTACCAATCCATTTTTACCACCGTCTCTTTTTTAACAAAGCTAACAAAACAGTACTAAAGCCCCTCAAACTCGGTTTCGGTATTTACTACACTAACAAAGCTAACAAAACCGTACTAGAGCCCCACTAACTCGGTTTTGGTATTTACTACACTAACAAAGCTAACAAAACCGTACTAGAGCCCCACAAACTCGGTTTTGGTATTTACTACACTAACAAAACCGTACTATAGCCCCACAAACTATTAATGGTAAAACGGAATACCGGTAAAAAGTATGGTGGTAAAAGTTGTGATGGTAAAAACGGAGTGGTAAAAATGTATTAGTGGTAAAACGAAATAGCGGTAAAAAGTATAGTGGTACAAATGCAGAGATAAAAGTTGGAGTGGTAAATATTGAGTGGTAAAAATGGGTTAACGGTAAAACAGAATAGCGGTAAAAAAGAATGGTGGTAAAAATGCTGTGGTAAAAGTTGAAGTGGTAAAAATAGAATGGTAAATATGTAGCACAACGATTACTTGACAACAATTTACGCTACTTTGTAGTTCACTGCCCTTCTATGTCCCGTCAATAAATTTCCTGTCAATTAGAGTGTTAAATTTCTCTGGCAAAAAGAAAACTCCCTTAGCTCGCTACAAAGACGGCGGTCGGGTGGTGGGATTCCTCGTGATATACAGCGATCCCCGTTACAAATTCTCATAAAGTGCAGGCGACAGTTCACGCGCCACTTGCAATTTCCTCGGGTCAAGGGTCAAACGCTGCCCGCGCACAAAATAACCCGAAGACGACTTGAAAGAACGACAAGATGGAAGAGGATGCCAATTACAAGCCACGGTATTACTCGGAGAGGATATTTTGTTCTATTTTCTCAACTGCAATCGAAACTTGAAAGTACAAGTGTACAAGTGTTAGGGTGAACAGTGGCGGATCTAGATGATGATCTTAAGGCAAAATTTAAATTTACGCCCATGTTTAAACTCTTGTATTTCTTTACCCTACCGCATTAATATTTTGAAACTTTTTCTTATGAAAGAGTAAATATAGACCTATATTATAGTTCAAATTCCAAAGTCTAACTTTATCCGTCAAGCGATAAAAAAAACAACTAAACATTATGTATTTTTTAGATTTTATGGCCCGTCTATTACCTAAAATCCAGCATAAAATGTACTAACGTAGCGAGTGTTTTGTGGCCAGTACAAGAATGGTAAAATTTTATTTCAACCAGGATTTAATAGAGAAAGAATGTGCCTTTTTAAAATATTGATTAAAAAATTGTACATGAATATAAAAATTCTGAGAAATTCAAAATAAATTCCTATTTTATGCAAATTTTACACGGTTATATCTCATGATACAAATTATTTTTAAAATTTTAAAAAGGCACATCTAGATCCATTCTTTCTATATAAATGTTTATAAAAACATTATCCTGAATTCAATAATAATCTGACAGTTTACTCGCAACGAAAACACTTCTACAGTATTTTTCAACTTCAAAATGACATTGCAATGCTAGGATGCGACAAAGTACGAGTTTCGGACTGGTTTCAAGCAGCTCTAGTAGTGTGGAAAAAAGTGGAATGGAAAAAAGTAAAATCGAGAGTATTTTAGGAATTCGGTAAAAACGTAGACAAGGCGCTTAAGCCTGTTTTAGATTATACTTTTTTCGTCTAGATTCATGCTAGATTTCTCGTTTGATTTTCATCCGAGATTCGTTCGAGTTTCATACTTTATTTCCAAACTATTCGTATACAATCGGAATTCTTCGTTTTTTCCCGAAATGGTCTAAGTTAAGTAAATTCAAAATAATATTCTTATGTATTCTGACAAGTGACAACTTAAGATTTGAGGTTAGAATTTATAATGAAAAAAATATTAATACAACTTGAATAACACGTACAAGTTCAAAACTCATAAACGTCAACGTGAACAAATCAAAACAAAATATCAAAACTTTTAAAGGTTGGTCAAACTGACTCCAGATTGAACTGCACATGCGTAGACAAGTCTAGTATGAATCTCGAATAGAAAAATAGTAGAATAATGAGCAAGCAAGTTTGGCAATAAGTACATTGTCAGCAAGCGTATGGTCGCTTGTCGATATCTGGAACAAAAATTTTTGGGAAAACTAAAACACAACATTTTTAAAAAGAATTCAGTACTTAGTGGTAACTGTGCAGCGTTACATCCAAATTAAATATGAATTCTGAATGAATAACTAAATAACTATTTATCACATTTTTAATGATAATTTGAGTGTAGCAGCAGCACAGATTATTAGTCGCCACTACAGATATTTCTGTTACAATAAGTCACAGGTAGTCATGGTTGTAACTGCTCCACAGGTAAATAATCCAGTGGAGTGTTACACCCAAACTAAATTTCCCATATGTGGTTAGGGTATCTACTAACAACCAGGAGTACCAGTGACTTGTTATAAATAGTTTAAGTTTATATACGATAGCTATCTTATAAGATCAAGAAAGAAAATGAATTTTAAATTTTAAAATGGTTTATCTTATATATTTTCTTTTCATAGTGGCCCCTTTATGAGTGCGCCACTGGAAAGAGATCATAAAATACGAAAGGGTAGTTACGTTTTACGTGCAGTAATTCCGTATATGACATATTTTATTTTAAAAGTTTTAATCCAAAAGGTGTGATCAATATTTTCTGAAAAACATTCCAATTTACGACGAAAAAAATAACTATGAGCATTATTAAGGAGGTTGGTGACTATATATTAAAATGATGATGAGAGGCTGAAATTTATTTATTACACTATTGAGATTCTTAATTATTTTTTTGAAATTTTCGTCTATCCGGTTTTTGAGTAATACCTACTATGTAATAAAATGATGAAAAATTCATAGAACTTGTATTAATATTACCTATAAGTTCGTAAAGATTTTGTGTAGTTTTTCTAAACCATTGCAAGTTATTTAAAAAAAAATGTAAGCTTGCCAAGCATTTTATGATTCGAATTTCGAAATTAATTAAATTAATGTTTTTAGGCATAGGACACCTTTTATAACATAAGAAGATGCAAAAATACACACAACAGAATAATAAAATATAGGGTGTTCCATTTGAAAATGACGAGTTATAGCCATTTGAAATTGAGTAAATTTGATTCTCTGTACTGAACACCCTGTATAAGAACATTTAAAAAAAGTTATGTCAGAACAAAGAGTATAGTTACAGTTGTACAGAAAAAAAATTCATAATTTTTACTATTAAAATAACTTCAGTACGCCTTTATAAAGCAATACGTGTATTCGGCTTTTTTTAGAGAAAAAATTGAATAACTTGGCAACGCCGCGGAAAACTAAAATGAAATTTATATGTTCGTATAGGTAAGTAAAATACAATTCAAAATATATAAAAATATATAGGGTGTTTCATTTAAAAAACGACGAACAATTATTGCCAAGTCGTTATGTAACACCCTGTATATGTGAAAATAATTTTAACTTATGCTCCTTGAGTAGACGAAAAATTCTGTTAAAAAATGTACGCTGTATTTTTAACGACAAGGGAGATATCGACGACGGGCATTTCGATGACTCACCCTGTATATAAGAGAGGTATTGTATTGTAATGGGTCAAGATTTTCGAGTATGAGTTTTTGGTGTATAAGCACGTTTATATCTTATATTTTTGTATTCACGATTATGTCTGTGCGTGTGTGTGTTTGTATGGACTGTTGATTTTTCGTCCACGATAACTTAAAAAGTATCAAACCGCTTATAACCAAATTTCATATTTAAGGTTTTAATAAGTATCTTAACACCGGATAAGATTTTGGTAGAAATCCGCAAACCGGAAGTAGTACTATTTGAAGCTTGATAAAGTTTTCCTTAAATATATTGTACATTATTTATTTATGACAGTTTTTGCAATTAAAAATAAAAGAAAATATAATTATCTATGGGTACAGTTAATTATAAATATACAATTTGCTGAATCTGGTAGTATTTAACAATCAAATAAAGTACAATTAATATTCTATTTTTTTGAAATCTTGTTGTTCATGATATGAAATTTGTTTCTACATAAAATTTGAATGATTATGACAGTGACATTACAGTTGACATCTTTTGCTTGCATCATGATTTACATTATCATTTACATATTACGTGAACATGAAACTATTAAAAAGTAAGTAAAACTATTTATTAGATTATTAGAATAAGTAGAATTAGGCGAGAGGTCGTGTGCTGGCCACAGCAGATTTTTCATATAATGTGATTTGTACTCGTATGAGGAAAAGAATATAATAAGTTTAGAAAATGCAAAAGACGTTAAGAAAATATAGCCTTCTACAACAAAATCCGTATTTTATAGGCCATCAATTTAAACTCACAAATCTTAGCGATAAAATCGTCAGGTAGCTGATTTATAATAAAAATAGATTCCTAAAAATCTTGGTTTTCTTCCAACCTTTCAGAGCAAACCTAACTTTGCTTTTCTTGTGTCGTAAACCACGTTTACGACTGTATGAAAATGGAAGCAGTTGTACATCAGTTCTGGGGAGATTTTCCGCGCTTTTCCGACGCTTTCCACCCGTTTTCCACCCGTTTTCTCGCCCCCAATATCGAGAAAAGCTGTCGATGCGTCGTCAGATACCAGTAAGGTATTCTTGTACAGGAAATATTATTTATCTGAATTGGAAAACGGCAAGGGATCAAGCCACTATTGGAAAAGCGGATGCAGTTGTTTTCTGCAGATTGCACGCAAGAAATGCCATTTTGAATTCAGAGATATTTTATTTATATTAGAACTGTTCTATGAAGGAATACAATAGCAGGATTTTTACCTTCCGCTTACCTGTAAAGGAAGGTATTGGAATCATGCAAAAAATCGGGTAATGAATTTTTAGTGGATGAGCACGAATTAGGGTCCTTACAACTCATTTTTGATAGTTTCACGATGATGTCTGTGTGTATGTGTGTGTGTATGTGTGTGTGTGTGTGGTCAAGGCCGGGTGTTAGTCGCATAACTCAAATACGAATTACCCGAAAATTTTGATATTTGGTATTTAACATTTGTATATACATTGGAAGAGCTCCTTAGATTTTGGTACAAATATCTTCATCGGAAGTGATATTTTTTGAAGATTGAAAAGGTTAATTGTCAAAATTGTATATAAATTTGGAAAAATATAGTATTTATATGTAATAAGAATAAGAGGAAAAGTTATTTGCAACTTACGTTATAAAAAAATTGACTTTATCTGGTAGCATTAAAGAACTGCAGTAAAATTTAAAAAATAAATTTATCAAATAAAACGTTGATATCTTGTAATCCATGATCGGTTGATTTTTGTTTCTGCGTAAAAAATATTGACAGGTGAGACGGGTGACAAGTTGGCATACTAGCGCTATATAAGTCCTAAGTAAGATATTAAATGTAGTAATTGAACGAAGGATGGCTTCAACAGAGCAGAGTTTCCCTGTGAATGAATCTTTTTATTTAGGTGTTGCAAATTTCTGTGTTTGAATATTTTAGATTTTTATTTGTATATTTTAAATGGGCACCGGATTTTACGTATACATTTTTGTTTAAAGTCTAGATATTATGGCATATGGCGGAAGGTTGTGTGATGGCCACGTCAGATTTTTATTTAAAGTTTTGGTGATTTACTTTACAGGATACAAATAGATTAAAAGAGTTGAGAACTGAACTGTCAAGGAAATGTGTTGCAAAGTTTGTTTTCAATTATAACTATAAACTTTATCCGACAAAAATAATTATGTTTTTAAACATTTACAATACACATACGTCTACAGTACGAGAAATAAGAGATGGCCGGAATAAAGAAATTCAATTTGGTATACAATATAAATCGAGCGGACAAAGATTCTACTTCGCTACCTTGGCATAGGCATAGTGTATAAATATGACGTCATTATCTTGAACTGGAGAAGGATGTATATTAAGAGGCCCATCTACCTCCTAAAATCCAGTACAAGACGTACTAAGGTAGCGAGTGTTTTGTGACCAGCACAAGAATGGTAAAATTGAATTTCAACAAGGATTATATACTTGAAGAATCAATTAAAAGTTGTGCTTTTTTAAAATTTTAATAAAAAAATTGTACATGATTATAAAAATTCATAAAAATTTAAAATTTATGCAAAACTTTACAGGGTTATTATACCCTGACAGAAATTAATTTTTTTTAAAAGCACAGCTGTAGATACATTATTTCTCTGTTAAATGTTTATAAAAATATTACTTTGAAGTCAATAATAAACTAACAGTTCACTCGCAACGAAAACACTTTAGCCCATTTTACATTGAGCAACATTGCAGATGCAAGTGCAACTTTTGACAAGTTGCTTCAATATTGCATGAGTGTAATACAGAAATTGCACATTCATTTGGCAGAAGCAATCTTGAAGCAATCTTGAGGCAAAGGTTGCATGGAATAGAACATGTTCTAATTTTTGTAAAGCTTGCAGGCAATTCACAGTTATTTCTAGTTATTTTTAGTTCGTTATGATTCTACCAACTGAACATAAAAGTCAAAAAGATGAATTTGTGTTTGAAAGTTAGTGCGTTAGTGGTTATAATGCCATTCTATCCTTATTTTCCAACAATATACAATACAATAAATCCAAGAGGTTAAGTTGACATAATATAGTAACAAAATATTGGTAAATTTATTAATAAATTTATACATTAAATAAGTAATTGCATGTTGCTGATGTTGCTCAGTGTAAAATGAAAAAAATGTCTTCTACAATTTTTTTGTTCAACTCTGACTTGAAGATTGCAGTTGCCCGTTGCGCTTGCTCAATGTAAAATGGGCTTTATACAGTATTTTCAACTTCAAAATGACATTGCATTGCTAGGATGCGGTAAAGTACGAGTTTCTGGTTTCTGGCTGGTTTTAGTCAGTCGTAGTAGTGGGGAACATAAATTGCATGGGGAGATTTTGCTGGGACCTTTTGTATGGAGTCATTTTTGCATGGGGACCTTTTCCGTGGGAACATTTTGCCGGGGACGTTTGGCTGGGGACGTTTTGCTGGGGACCAATTGCGAGGGGATCTTTTGCGAGAGGATCTTTTGCGTGAGGACATTCGTGACTGGGGACGTTTTGCTGGGGACCTTTATATGGAGTAATTTTAGCATGGGGACTTTTTCCTTGGGGACATTTTTCCGGGGACGTTTTGTTGGGGACGATTTGCTGGGGACCAATTGCAAAGGGACCTTTTGCGTGGGAATATTTGTGTTTGGCGACGTTTTACTGGGGACTTTTTCCTTGGGGACATTTTTCCGGGGACGTTTTGCTGGGGACGATTTGCCGGGGATCAATTGCAAAGGGACCTTTTGCGTGGGAATATTTGTGTTTGGCGACGTTTTACTGGGGACATTTTGCTGGGGACGATTTTCCGGGGACCTTTTAATGCCCATGTCACACAGGCGTGGCATGAAACACGGTGCTCGATGTGGCATTTTGATTCGTTCAAAGCTGTCAAAAGGGTGTCACACCGGTATAGCAAAATTCCATTCGAAAATTTGTATATTGCTATATTCACTTCGTACTTTCAAGGTTTTTAAAAATTATTTTTAACAGCTGAGAATTAAAATTCATCAATTCTTTGTGTTAATTAAATCAATAATTAGTTCATATATTGACAAAAGCTTAAAGAGTTATATTCTTATTATCTAATTACTTACTGGTAATATTTTGACATCAATTATTCACCAAATATCAAAAATTATATTGAGGACTCACTGTGAAATGAGCAACAAATTTGCATATGTCAAAATGCTCGATGGAATAGCGGCGATACAATTTTTACGTTATTCATTTATTCCATTAAGAACCGTGTTTCGTGCCATGCCGGTGTGACATGGGCATTACGTGGGGACATTCGTGTTTGGGGACGTTTTACTGGGGACATTTTACCGGGGACGTTTTGCTGGAGACCGTTTCCCCGTGAATCTAAGTAGACAGCTCGACCAAAAGGAACTTAAATCTGAATCTGCAAATCATTTAGCAATTTCTCAGTCGATTAATCCCTCCCACAATGCACCTCAGTTTCCGGTGATTCTTTCCGGTGATTCTCTCCGGTTTCCGGGCGATGCACGGGGCACAAAATCGCGATTCTGTCACGTGCAGCGTTGTTTTTACTGCGCACGGATCTCTTTTCTCTTCTCCATTAAGAAAAATAAGTTGGCATTTTTCGCGAGTGCAGGAGAGATTGATCGCTCGTCGTTAACTCAAATAAAAACAGATCACTTTGCTGCCCGCGATGATGAGATACTGTGTACACGGAACAAGAACAAAAGGGGCAAGGGGCGGAAATGGGGAAAGCGGAAAGGAAAATGAGAAAAGGAATTAGGTGGTCGTTAGTTTTTAAGCGCAGAAGCGCGTAATTGTTTCGTGAAGTAAATTGATATGAGTTGGTGTACCGAAATTATGGTCAGTTTCAGTATAAATGTCAGTTGACGGCTGGTAACTGCACACATACGGTATAATAATCAATATTTATCTCCACCGATGTTTCGCAATACCTAATATTCATTTCATTATCCAACTTGGGTAAAAGGCGTAATAGATATGTCTCGTATGTTTGTTTGAAAATGGAAACAATATTCACGTATAATACCATAAGTAGTTGTAGTTATGTCGATTATTTTTCTGGTAGTATTACGAATGTTCCTTGTGCTTCGATATGAATATTACGAGTGCACAGCACGAGTAATATTCGCAAGTATAAGTATAAGTATACCTAATTTGTAAGTCTAGTAATTATATTAAAATGAACTTACGAATGTACATGAACTGTACCTACAGCATTTTGAACTGAAGTCTTTGGTCCTTACCTGAAACAAGATAAAAATTTATTATAAATAATAAAAATAAATTTATATAATATAATATAATACTAATTTTTAAGGCGGTTGCACAGTCAAATTATATGTTTTGCTGAACGCTCTGTATTACTTTAATAAACAAAGATTTGAATAAATAAATTTAACACTTTTTGAATTTTGTATTCCAGAAAATTAAATTTAAAATGGATCAACACCAGTCGCCAAAATAGCGAAAAACAACATGCCGTTTTTCCCATAAAATTGTTTAAACAATAAGATTTTTTAAACAAATAAGACGTGTTCGGAAAGCTTGAAGTTGCCCTCTTTTTGCTCTAATGCCACTTTTTTAGAATTTTTATGTAGGATTCTATTAAAATACACATGAAATATTCACAAAATTGGACATGTTTAGCCATGCACATAAAAAAATTGAAGAAAAAACTAAAAAAACTGGTATAAGAGCAAAGAGGGCGCATCCTTAAACTTTTCAAAAATATCTTAGTTAATTCTAAAATTTCAATTCTTACTTCAATTTTAATGGGAAAACTAAACATACTTTTCACCATTTTAACGGCTAGAAACCAACCACCTCAATATGATAATAAGTAGGTACTCGGTTGCAATAATTATCGCATAGTCAAATAAATGTAGAAATTTGCAACGAAGAATATAATTACAAATAAGGAAGTAATTATTGAGGATGCAAAATAAAAATAATCTATAGACAATAATTTTTAAGTCAAAAATAAAAACCAAAAACCATTCAATAACTAGTATAGGAAAGTTGCTTCTTACTGCAGTCAAAACCATAGCCATGTGTACAAACTTATTAATAAAACATCCCAAAAATTCCCTCCTGCACTATCGGCACTCATTACATTCCATCCACGTTACCAACCCCCCCACCCCACCCATGTTATGAACAAGAGTCATTTGCCCGTTCTCATTCATTTTCACGGCTTCTCTCGAGCATCAGATGCCTGGGATTCCCAGCCGGTGACTATAAACACGTAATAATTACCTCTAGCAGACTTTCGCCCTCTGGAAAGCTCTGAAAAGCTCTGGAAAGCACTGGAAAGCTCGCGGCGTGTGCGGTTTCCAAGCAATCGTTAGCGTATTCGAGAGGCAATGGAAGAGCGTGATAGTTTTTGGAAAATTGTTTCTGTGTTTGTTTTGTTTGTAGTTGGGGAAGTGCCAAGAGTGGGTTAGGGTAATTAGTGCGATAATGAAGGGATGATTGGTAGTATTGGAAATGTGGAGTGGTAATTATTGTGGTATAATCGGATCTTATTTTAAATAGGGACTAAAAACGAACAAAATTACGTTCGTTAGCTATCGCAATGAAATCGGAATATTTTGTTTTTGTGTTTAAGAGCCTAATGTAGTGAAGTTGCGCGCTGCAAAAACATGCTTTTGAATAGGGATTGAAATTGAGACTAATTTTGGTCGGATTGATTTAATTTTTTTTTTCATTTAAGGATAAAGATGAACTCCGCATCCGCTTAGTGTTGAAATTTTAGTTTTATTATTTGTTTCAATTTTACAATGCCATAAACTTGTCATAATTTGCCTTACTTCACATAACTGTTACTCAGTATATCAACAAAAATTGCAAATTTCAACACTAGACGGATCTAGATTGAACTTTTATCTTTCAAATGAACCCTTGTTTGTAATGATACGTTCAAATGTAGTACCAATTTTAATCCCCCTACGAGAGCGCGTTTCCTATTGTTGCCTTTGTTCGACACTCTAAAGTATCGTTTACATAAGACTTATTGTAACGGTAGTGCAGCGGTCTTGCAGTTGCACAGGATTTGGCAAACGCAAAGCAATGGAAGCGTTCACAATGACTTAACGCGTTGGTAGTGTCAGTGCAATGCGTTGCTATAGTTTGTAAACTCCAAACATTTACAACGCACAAGCACCGCACCGCCAAGCAACAGCCAATCAAAATTTAATGTGGAATTTAAAAGGTGGCGAAAAAATTTGAATTATGACAAATTGTCATTGGAATTGTCATTGACTTCGAATTGACCTATTTTTATAGATAAATATGAGTGTAGACAGTAGGCTCATTGTACTGAGAAAATAATTTTAAAAAAGTAAAATTCTTGCATTCAAGTTTAAATTTACAGGTAATAATTATTTCTTGTTCTGACATTTTTATCAAATTAAATCTTAAAATATTTTTAGGACAGCAATTTCAATTTCTATGCAACACAACAGAATACTGTATTACCTACAACAACGTCACCAAGTTTTATGTGAACGCTATCCTTACAACGCATATGCAATACACCGCTGCAGCAACATCACAATAGCAAGGCAACGGCACTAAGCTCTATGTAAACGCAGCTTAAGTCTGTATAAATCTATCTTTTTCTCGCAGACAGCTACATTCGGGCCTTAACGTTCTCACGAAGTCGTAGACCGAGTCGTGTAATCACATGAGTGCTGTAATATGCTTTAGCCCACATATGATACACGAAATTTTATCCACGACTGCTCAAAATTAATAAAAAATGATATTTTGGTTTAAACGTCAGATTTGAAATTTTAAAAACTCTATATTTGGACAATTGATAGATGTCAGTTTCTATAATTTTGATTTAAAATCAAAGCAACAGGTTACATACAATATGTTCGAAAGCAGGACATCCTATCAGTTTTATGTATACCTAAACAAATTTTTAATTTGTAAGTTTATACGTGATATTTATTTATTATTCGTTTATAAATTAATAGGGCAATATTTCAAAATTGATTTATTCTAAGAATATTTAAGGAATAAATAGGTAGACAAGTATGTTATTATAAATATGCGAGAGGTACCTAATAGACAAAAGTACATCATATTACTTCACTAGTGAGGTAATATAACTAATTACCTCACTCAAATGATGAAAATAATATGACTGTTATACCACTGGCGTGGATAAATACTTTTATACACTGCTCAAAATAAAAATCGAGCCACTTGGCCGAACCAAGAAAATGCCTGTTTTTAAAATGTGGTGCATTTCTTTCAGGGACGTGTTATCCAAAATCTGGAAATTCCCTCTGGAGATACATTCCTCCTCTACGTTCTCCAAAAATCCCGAAGAGATTCGCTCCCTCCGACCCCCTGAAAAATCGCTTTATGTGATGTCATGTCTGAGCAATGAAAAATATCAAAGTTTGAAGGCTTGTAGCTCCAAAAAATCCTATCTTAAGGGGGTTGTTCGACTCGATTGTCACAAAGCCCTATCAATTTCCTTTGCAGAGCTGAAAATTTCGTCCTTATTGGTGAAGAATTGAGTGGCTCGATTTTTATTTTGAGCAGTGTAGTATGTTTTTATTGGGGTTGGCTTGGGAGCCCTGTATCATTGATACGGTGAAAAAACAGTTCCTACGCCGCTGTTTAACATTCTTTATACATCTCTGCAATGAAATTACTAAGGTATAGGTACCAACAAATTGGATTTCAGTTTCTTATATTGTTATATTTTAATGAAGGACCACTAAATTGATTTTTTGTTAAGATTTCTACTCAGATATGGCTTTAAAGAATTGTACAAAAGAACAAATAGAGGTTTTTACATTTTTGTTATATTATAATAACAAATAATACAGAATAATGCACCTCGTACAGCGGAAAGGATGAAAAAGGAACATTCTTATATTCTCTGACTTTATTTTGTTTAGCTGGTAACCATATTCAATAGGATTTACTCCCAATTATAGAATGGTAGATGCTATTATAGTTGAATCCAATTACTTCGATCGATTCGTCTTGGTGCAGTCAGAATCTGAACTTGTTCGACGACCTTTGAAAACCAAAGCGGCAACGAAGAGATTCTTATAGAATTTATTTTATTTCTTTCTGAATTCTTCACGTTTAAAGTTTATATTCAATAATTTCACAAAACACGTGACAGATTATTTAGCAACATTGATTTTTTCTCGTTTAGCTAAGTATTTTGTATTGAGAACTGTACAACACGTACAGCTTAAGTATTTCATTTAAGGATTAACTAAACTTATACTTAAGTGGTATCTGTGAAAATGGCTCTAAGGAAAATACGAGCATATTGGCATTTTGTTATTAAAGAGATTTTGGTGCAGTTAAACTGAAATGTGTTCCTGAATGGATTCGAAACACAGTCGCTCACTCAGTTATCCTCCCAGCTATAAAATAAAGCCTGTTTTACATTATACTTTTTTCGTCTAGATTCTAGTTCGAGATTCATCCGAGAAGTTACTAGCCATTTCTAGTATAATGTAAATCAGAAATTCCCATCCGAGTTACGTTCGACTTCCATACTTTTTTCTAGTATAGTAATATACGACCGGCTCTATTTTTCTATTCGAGATTCATACTAGATGTATCTGGAGTCAGTTTGACCAATCTTTTTGATGTTTTGTTTTTATTTGTATGAGTTTTGCACTTGTACGTGTTATTCAAGTTGTGTTAATATTTTTCCATTCTAAATCGTTGTGCTACATATTTACCATTCTATTTTTACCACTCCAACTTTTACTCTTTTACCACCATTCTTTTTTACCGCTATCCGGTTTTACCGTTAACCCATTTTTTACCACTCAATTTTTACCACTCCAACTTTTACCTCTGCATTTGTACCACTATACTTTTTACCGCTATTTCGTTTTACCACTAATACATTTTTACCACTCCGTTTTTACCATTACAACTTTTATAACCATACTTTTTTACCGCTATTCCGTTTTACCATTAATAGTTTGTGGGGCTATAGTATGGTTTTGTTAGTGTAGTAAATACCAAAACCTAGTTTGTGGGGCTCTAGTACGGTTTTGTTAGCTTTGTTAGTGTAGTAAAAACAAAAACCGAGTTTGTGGGGCTCTAGTACGGTTTTGTTAGCTTTGTTAGTGTAGTAAATACCAAAACCGACTTTGTGGGGCTCTAGTACGATTTTGTTAGCTTTGTTAGTGTAGTAAAAACAAAAACCGAGTTTGTGGGGCTCTAGTACGGTTTTGTTAGCTTTGTTAGTGTAGTAAATACCAAAACCGAGTTTGTGGGGCTTTAGTACGGTTTTGTTTGCTTTGTTAAAAAAGAGACGGTGGTAAAAATGGATTGGTAAAAAACACGCTGGTAAATATGTTGGTGGTAAAAAGATTTAGTGGTAAAAATAGGGACGGTGGTAAAAATGGATTGGTAAAAGAATACGTTGGTAAATACGTTGGTGGTAAAAAATAATTAGTGGTAAAAAGGGACGGTGGTAAAAAATGGATTGGTAAAAGTATAATGTTGGTAAAAAATGGATTGGTAAAAGAATTACGATGGTAAAAAAGGGACGGTGGTAAATAGGGATTGGTAAATATGGGGGCAAATCTTATTAATTCTAACCTCAAATCTTAAGTTGTCACTTGTCAGAATAAGTAAGAATATATTTATTATTTTGAAGTTGTCTATCTTGGACCATTTCGGAAAAAATCGAAGAATTCCGATTGTATACGAATAGTTTGGAAATAAAGTGTGAAACGAATCTCGGATGGAAATCGAACGAGAAATCTAGAATGAATCTAGTCTAGACGAAAAAAGTATACTGTAAAACAGGCTTAACCCCTACTTTTGCAACAAACTAAAACAGTGTGTGAAATATGGCGAAGCAAGGCAACGAGCTACTAGCAGATTAGCTACCACGCTACGTTGAACTTATCCTGGTTTTCTGCAGCTGAAGATAAAGTTTGCACTTTGGTGGGCTCGGCTTATAATCTTGATTGGATAGAACGATAATTGCAGCATTTTGCAGCAGGAACTTTACCTGTTTTCACTGCCTTCCTGCTCTGCTGTGAATTAAATAATCGCTCAGGAATTTACGGACGCTGTAATTTCTGTTTGAATCGAGTAAATTGCTTAATGGATTTAGAGACTTGCAGGAGGATTGTTCAAGATAAATATTGCAATTTTGTTATTATTTTTTGTACAAAGTAAATTGGAATAATTGTTCCCTATTATTGGTGCGTAGGGTAGGGAGGGGAGAGTTGAAATACTTTTAACTCATGTATGAATTGAAAGAAGTTTCCAGAACTTTAATGTATTAAGCGGCTCGTCTACGTTTTTACCGAATTCCTAGAATACTCTCGTTTTTACTTTTTTTTCCATTCCACTCTTTTCCTCACTACTAGGGCTGCCTGAAACCAGCCCGAAACTCGTACTTTGCCGCATACTAGCTTTGCAATGTCATTTTCAAGTTGAAAAATACTGTAAAAGTGTTTTCGTTGCGAGTAAACTGTCAGATTATTATTGACTTAAGGGTCATGTTTTTATAAACATTTAATAGAGAAAGAATGTATCTACAGATGAGCCTTTTTAAAATTTAAAAAATTAATTTTTATCATGAGATATAACCGTGTAAAGTTTGCATAAAATAGGATTTTTTTTGAATTTTTCGGAATTTTTATATTCATATACAATTTTTTAATCAAAATTTTAAAAAGGCACATCTGTAGATCCATTCTTTCTCTATTAAATCCTTTTTGAAATAAATTTTTACCATTCTTGTACTGGTCACAAGACACTCGCTACGTTAGTACATTTTATGCTGGATTTTAGGTAGTAGACGGGCCTTTTAAGGTGATCCTCTATGGCAGAAAATAGTCAAAAACATTGATTCCGCGTGCTATTCTAACGCGTTTATTGTTTTGTTAATCATAAAAATAACAAATAAATTATGTTTGAGGGGAAAAATAATTTTGGCACCCATATTTGTATAAAAAAACATTGCGGATGAGATAGTTGGTGAGCGATTGCGTGGACGTCCGGTGAGTAAATGGATTGATGTGATTGATGGTTTGTTGCGTATGCGAATGATTCCAAGTGGGAAAAATAGGAGGGAACACAATTTGGGTAAAAAGCGTAATAAAATAACATGTATGTATGCAAAATAAATTTATTTATCTACGACTACTATGAAGAGTTTATATTTATGCTTTCAATTGTCAACGTAAAGTTGATTGTTACTGAGGACCAAGCAAAAACACATTTTATTATAAAATAAAAGAAAATGACAGAATCAAACAAATTTTTTAAATTATTTTTTTCGATATTGTTGGTATCGTCATGGTTACGAATAAAACATAAATTGATTGAACGCAGATTGAACTAACTGAATACTATTATTATTATAACAAATAATTTTAGTCGTAGATAAAATTATGTGTGTATTACGAGCGTAAAGTGTCTTTGTTCCTCTAGCACTACCTATTGCATCTCTCGCCTTTGGCTCGCGCTGCAATTACTGTGCGCGAGTAACAAAGAATCACTTTACGCTCTTAATACACAAATAACTATTTCAGAAATGATGATAATTTCAGGTAACTTCAAACATTATTTTATAAATAATAAACTATTTGCTAAACTCAAACACGTATATTTATTTACTGATAGCCCAACCAAATCCATTCAAATCAAAGTAAATAAACACACAACACGTTTGAATATCCTTGTGCTTTAACTAAGCACAAGCACGTTCCCTAAGCACACACGTCCTTGGTCTTCAGCGTCAGTGGAGCTTTCACTACAGAGCTTACAGAGCTTCCGTGATCCGCGCTTGTTTTCCAGTGCACTCTATGTAGTGAACTCGCCCGCCAGCATTATTGAATATTTGCATTCTGTTGTTTATTTTATTATTTTATGCTGCATTTTATAATAGAATAAGAAGAGTATTTTAGCGGAATGTTGACAGAAAATCGCAGGATGGCATTTTTGTACCGAGTTATTTTAATTAAATGGAAAGCAAATAGAGAATGAGGATATAGAATGCATGGTTTGTTTAATTAAATTACTTGGATAGTGCTGTTTTGTCGTTTTTGCACTGTTCAAGTATATCAGCAAATATTCCAGGTTATAAAGATATTTACTCGCCGAACG
Organism: Agonum fuliginosum; assembly: GCA_947534325.1. Taxonomy (NCBI): domain Eukaryota; kingdom Metazoa; phylum Arthropoda; class Insecta; order Coleoptera; family Carabidae; genus Agonum; species Agonum fuliginosum. The sequence goes on along the minus strand of OX384045.1, from coordinate 6,391,533 downwards.
TATACAGGGTGTCCCAAATTGATTGGGTCACCATTGGAATCTATAGGAGCTACGAGGTCGGTTAAATGGGCAATGTCGTGCAGTTTTTAGGGCTTAATTAGATTCCGTTGAGAAACATTTAAAATTCCAGACAGTTTGAAAGTTATTCAAAAAAATCTGACGTGGACATCACACAACCTTCCGCCATATCTAGACTTTAAACAGAAATGTATACGTACAATCCGGTGCCCATTTAAAATATACAAATAAAAATCAAAAATATTCAAATACAGAAATTAGTATCACCTGAATCAAAAGATTCATTCATACGAAAACTATACTGTGTTGAAGCCGTCCTCCGTTCAATTACTACATTTAATATCTTAACTTATGACTTATATAGCGCTAGTATATCAACTTGTCACCCGTCTCATCTGTCAATATTTTTTATGCAGAAACAAAAATCAATCGAACATGGATTACAAGATTTCAACGTTTTATTTGATAAATTTATTTTTTAAATTTTACTGCAGTTCTTTAATGTTACCAGATAAAGGCAATTTTTTTATAACATAAATTGCAAATAACTTTTTCTCGTATTCTTATTACAAATAAATACTATATTTATCCAAATTTATAGAAATTTTTGACACTTAATCTTTTCAATCTTCAAAAAATATCACTTCCGGTGAAGATATTTGTACCAAAATCTAATGAGCTCTTCCTATTCGTATACAATTGTAAAATACCAAATATCAAAATTTTTGGGTAATTCGTATTTGAGTTATCCGACAGACGGCATCGGCCCGAACCACACACATACACACACACACACACACACACACACACACACACACACACACACACACACACACACACACACACACACACACACACACACACACACACACACACACGCACACACACACATACATACAGACATCATCGAGAAACTATCAAAAATGAGTTGTAAGGACCCTAATTCGTGCTCATCCACTAAAAACTCACTACCCGATTTTTTGCATGATTCCAATACCTTCCTTTACATGTAAGCGGAAGGTAAAAACTGAAAATCGCGATTTAAAAAAAAAGGCAAATTACTCCGTAATTATAAGAGATATAAAAAAATATTTCATATATAAAAGTTACATGATTTGATGAGAGAAACTCAAAAATGATGTCAGAATAAATTTCAAGATGGCGGTTTCCAAGATATTAATAGTAACTTCTCTATTTTAAATAGGCGCCATATTTGATTTTTACATGGTTGAATAGCATTTTTTTCTCTTTTCAACGATGTATTGCAATGTATGATTAAACAAAAAATTATTTAAATATAAATTATTTTAATACTAAAGCAAGTACAACAATGAATAACAATACATAACAATAACACAAAATAAATTTGTTTTCTTCTAGATTAATTTGTATTATTGTTATCTATTGTTATTCATTGTTGTACTTGCTTTAGGATTAAAATAATTTATGTTTTAATAAATTTTTATTTAAACATACGTTGCAATACATCGTTGAAAAGAGAAAAAAAAACGCTATTCAACCATGTAAAAATCCAATATGGCGCCCATTTAAAATAAGGAAGTTACTATTAATATCTCGGAAACCGCCATCTTGAATTTTATTCTGACATCATTTTTGAGTTTCTCTCATCAAATCATGTAACTTTTATATGAAACATTTTTTATATTTTTTATAATTACGGAGTAATTTACCTTTTTTAAAATCGCGATTTTCAGTTTTTTTTGAATAACTTTCAAACTGTTTGGAATTTTAAATGTTTCTCAACGGAATCTAAATAAGCCCTAAAATCTGCACAACAGTGCCCATTTAACCGACGTCGTAGCTCCTATAGTTTCCGAGATCCCAATGGTGACCCAATCAATTTGGGACACCCTGAATACTCGTTGCATTGCAAAATTCGTAAACAATCACCATGTCAGCATACTCATTATTTTTGTAAATGTACGTTGCATGATTGCAGTTTACTTCATAAAAGATTCAAACGAACTAAATGCCCTATCTCCTATGTGGACATGTTAATCCTATTTTTCAATTAACCTCTTTAGTTCTGACGATATCGTTTTTAAGCTAGTGTCACCAAAATTGGTTTATAATGCTATTTAGGGTACAAATAATGTATAAATTTCTTTAATTTTTTAAAAATTAATTAATATACAGCATGTCTAGCAGTATCTACAACTAATAGTTATTTGTTTAACTAGGCAAAAAAATATTAGATTTACTGCCGCGGCGCAGGCGCAGCCGAGGCTATGAATTAAGATCCTTATTCTCTAAAAATAAAGACTAAAGATGAGTTTTAGCCCGGCAGTGCAAAAAAATTATTTTTATTTCATGATTAGTAAGTTAAGTACCCACTATACAGGTTGGTGGAGGTGAAATGCGAACATAGGGAAATATATGACAATGGAGTTATCATGCTAGGCATATTGATATACGTGGAATAAGTACTGTCAATGTCAAAGTACCTGTCATATTATTGAAATTTTTATTTTCATTAAAATATTTTCTTTGCATAATAATGTATGTGTACGAACAGAACGAGAAAGTTGACATGCACTTTTAGATTTTATTATTATTTCTGTTATTGATTACTCTTTTTGCCACACAAATTCACATTACTTCGTTTTGTGACACTACTCCAAAATATATCTGGCATGACAGTTCGATTGTCATAAATTTTCCCTATGTTCGCATTTCACCTCCATCAACCTGTATACAAGGTTTCCCAAAAGTTTTGAACGAGTGAAGAAATAAATTGAAAATTTGGGGATCACTAAAGCGTTTGGGTCATTGCGAGACCGAAGAAGGTCGACAATTTGAACATTTCTTATAAAAATCGTAATAAACGTGCGAGATATTAAAATTAAATACTTGAACGACTTATGGTTTATGGGGATGTGTTTCTTTTTTCATTACCTTTTAAATAAAGTGAAACTCGATAGTGGTTCAGTGGTTGCTATTGCTATGTTGCATGGAAGTTCTAAACTATCTAAGAATGTAAATTTTATGACTCTTTAGTGATTCCCAAATATTCAATTAATTTTTTTCACGACATGCGGAGAAAACACAATTTTCTTCTCGCGAAATAGTGAGGAAAGTAGGTTTTCCCTCTCTACAGAGGAAAGTAAGCAGTGTTACCACCAATGTTATTTTAAGATGAAATATTTTAAAAATTGTAAGTAAATTTATTATTTTATTGAAAATTCTGATTTTATAGTGATATACTGTAAACTATTATTTTACAATTATTATGTTTTATACTTTCTTTTTCTACTATTTCACGATTTTACAACTTAAATTTAATTTGGCATATTGGCTGCATTTCGTTGTTTTCCAACGGCATTCTGACAGATGGCAGTTATAACCTAACTTCTAGTTATGTGTTTCTTCCACATTTACAATGTTTTTAAATATGTCGTGAAAATTTTTTTATTCACAATCGGTTGGTAATATGTGCGTTTCCAACCTTCTAAACAGTTGGGAAGCGAGTCATTGTTTACTTTACTTCCCAGCTAGCCGGAAAAAACTTCCCGGCTAGCGGGGAAGTGAGCGTTTTCCAGCTAGGTAAACGTCACTTTCAGAAGCTTTTTTTGCAGCTTCTCGCAGTTCTAAAGGAATATTTTCGTCTTCACCATCTTCACTATCAGACAACATGATAATTAATATGCTCGATCTCGATAAAAAGCAGTAAGAAACTAATTATTGACAGAATCAATAAAAACATTTTTTCAAGTTACCTGGCTACCCTAGCAACTTTTTCATAGATCTCTATGTTGAAGTATCAAAAAAGTATCAAAAAATTATAATAAAACTGTCATAAAATATGAATAAAATGAATATTTAAAACGGGCATATCAATAACCAATTGGATTGTGAATAATAGTATATTACATACCGAGCGGGGAAATGGTTCATTACAGCCGAGCGTTTCATTAGATGACTGAGGTGCTTGCACCGAAGTCATCTATGAACGCGAGACTGGAATGAGCCTTCCCGCGAGGTATGTATACTATACTATACTATGATTATGTCAATAATTAGTTTCTTGCTGCTTTTTATCGAGATCGAGCATATTAATAATCATGTTGTCTGATAGTGAAGATGGTGAAGACGAAAATATTCCTTTAGAACTGCGAGAAGCTGCAAAAAAAAGCTTCTGAAAGTGACGCTCACTTCCCCGCTAGCCGGAAAAAACTTCCCAGCTAGCCGGGAAGTAAAGTAAACAATGACTCGCTTCCCAACTGTTTAGAAGGTTGGAAACGCACATATTACCAACCGATTGTGAATAAAATAGTATACATACCTCGCGGGAAGGCTCATTCCAGCCTCGCGTTCATAGATGACTTCGGTGCAAGCACCTCAGTCATCTAATGAAACGCTCGGCTGTAATGAACCATTTCCCCGCTCGGTATGTAATATACTATTGTGTCTAACACGAGAGGAAAGCTCTTTTTCCACTCTTGCTCGATTGCCTCACTCGCTTCGCTCGTGACACAAACTTCGAGCTCGAGTGGGAAAAAATAGGCGCTTTCCTCTCTAGTTGCACAAATAACTATTCTTCACTAGTTCAAAACTTATAGCTCGGTACTTTATAGTTTTACTTTTTGTAACATATTTGTACATAAGTAGGTAATTACACTAACAGATTAACATAATTAAGAAACATATCCAACTAAACCTTCCCTCAGTCACGACAGCTAAAATCAAAAGTGATTCCCTCTCTTTTCACCGCACATCCGTCAGTCTTAGCATTCGCTAAACCGTAAAACAACAGTCACCGTTTTCGTCGTTTTCACAGCTATCTTTGGTAGCTTTAGCAGATTAAATTTCTTAAACACATCGTGGTAGGCGGCGTCTTGTGGGGGGAGGGGAAGTTAGCGACGGTGCCCGGAGGACGTTTAAAACACTCTGCGACGATCGCAGCAGGCGACGCTTGACAAGAGAAGAACGATGGAGAGATGAAAGTTTCTAGACTGCTGGAAAACTTTAACAAGTTCACAACGCTGGGAGGGGAAGTGGTGAAGGGGGATAGAATTTTGAGGGTGTAACTGATAGTTCATTAATTGAAATTGAGGAGGTTATTAAAGGTTCGTAAAGGCGTTGACAACTTATTAAAATGACACAGTTATTTATTTTGCTGGTAACCATTCAACTGAATTTATTCCCAATTATACAGGGTTTCAGGGTTAAGTATCTTAACTTAAATGATGAATGTTGGACCTCAAAACCAGAAAAAACTTCATTTTGAGATTTTCTCGCAAATGCTACGTTTAGGAGATATTAGCTTAGGGTGATTCATCGTAACTTACTTATTTCAAAATCAGAAACTTTTTATTTTTATTTAATAATGTAGGCACGTATCTAAAGTTTTATTTCACCCAGTTTTCAAAATCATTTCAGGTAGGTGACGCCTCCCATTGTTTATACATTGAATAAGCCGATTTCTGGCGTTTGTCATAACCCTTTTCCAGCATGGCAGCGGGTATGTTGGCAATTGCAGCCCGGATGTTAGCCTACAGGTCTTCTAGAGCCCTTGGACGATTGACGTAAACGCGGGATTTCAAAAAAAACCCACAAAAACACATGGAGCCAAATCAGGCGAGCGGGCTGGCCATTCCAAGTCGCCCCTTATTGAGATGACGCGCCCCGGAAAGTGTTCCCTCAAAACAGCCATCGATGCTGCTCCGTGCTCCAACGCATGATGGCGACTGACCGGGTGGGGAAGAAAACTTCAAAAGTGCACCTGTCGAATGAGATCACTCTCTCTCCACTACGATCCCTACAGCCTGAATGACACGCATTTTAAAAAAGCAAGTTATAATGAATCATCCTGTATAATGAGAAAATTATTTTTTTGCGTTTTCATGTTTTAATTTTATTGAAATTTACTCATGTAAGATATCAATGTGTAGCTAAGTAGCTATAAATATCTCATGTGTTTGTCGCTTTTATACTGAAACTATCTGCTTGGTCCGTCGCAGGTTCCAGCCAAGTTCTAACATAAGATTTTTATTATTTTGTATATACTACATCTATAATTTGATCACAAGGGATTATTTTTCATATTTAATCCCGTTGTCAAGTAAATACGTGCTATTTGTTACGTTACGTTTTATCTTTCATTTAAATTAAAAACTGGGTAAATAACTTTAAGTACCTACCTATACATCAAAAAAGGAATTTTGTAATAGATATTTATACACTAATGTTTATTCAAGAGAAAAAAGTTTAGCCCCCGAGCCCGAAGGACGAGTGGGATATAATTTCTTATCTTAAATAAACATTCCTATCTCCCGTGGTCTATACAATATTTTATTCAATTTTGACGAAATAATTTCAAATATATGAATATATAAATTTATTTTGACATAACAAAAAAGAAAATGCATTTTTGACGAAATAATGACATCAGAGAGATTTATGAAAAATGTGTTGAGTGATTTAAAAAGTTTTAATTCACTTGTGAATAAACATTTATTTAAAGTTGTTGCTATGGAGTTAATAATAGCAGTTTAAAACGTCAAAATTGAATAAAATATATTAGCATTGTGATTTTTCAATTCAAATTAAATAGCAAATTAATAATCGAATATGCATTAAAAAGGTAAAATTTAATAGAACTAACGCCGTTGTGCAAATATACGAAATTTAAGTTCTTGTCAAGATTATTTCACAATGTAATTCGAGCGCATTTAACCACCAGTTTCCTTTTTAAAAAGGTGCCGAGTTTGTTTTTTTTAATCGCAAAGAATTAAACCCTCTGTTTCCGAATGAAAAATCGTTAGTAAGTTGAAATATTCACGCACATGTTCTTCGTAGCGATAGGGAACGGCGATATAAACTGATTCCGCATGCAGTACACATTGTATTTTGTAATTTATTTCCAGGGGAACGTGCGTTTTTCTCTCCCGAGCGACGTACGCCCCTGATCTGTCAATCTGTCGCAGACATGGCCATAAATTTTGCAGGGGTGATTTGGCAGACATAAACGCAAAGGTTTTTACAAAAGAGAGCGACGGGTCATTAAAACATAAACCTTTTTCAGTATTTCACTTCATATAGGCACTAAATTTACTTCAATTCCACGGCCCACTCCCTTTAAATCCTAGTGTAATTAAAAAGGAGATTTTAATAGCTCCCATCAACTCTTGCTTAAAAACAAAAGGTGCAATTTAAATATTTAGTACCGCCCTTTCCGAAAATTTATTATTACAAAATAAAGAGTAGGGTAGTTTATCATTTTTGTTTGAAGTTTTTTTATTGAAATTTCATGTTATTTGAAAGCGATTGAGAGTACTGATAAGCCTTAATTGTTCTTCATAAAGCTATAATTAATTTTTTAAAGTTTTAAAGTTGTGTGACGTAGATGTATAGCTGAAAATCTTCTCAAACAGTGGGGCAGGAATTAAAATGTAGGTATACTAATGTAAAATCAACTGTTTTTAAAATTGGACAAAATATAAAATACAATTAGGTAGTTTCTTTATTACTGTAAGTAAGAATACACGTGAATAGTATATTCTGCAACAAGTGTGGAATGAAGCTTATTCAGCTCGAGTGGAATGTTTGTGAGACAAGCCGTAGGCGAGTTTCACGGTTCCACGAGAGCTATTCCAAACGTGTTGCAGACTGTACTTTCTCTAGGACATAAATTTAATTGCATTAAAAACATAACCTTAAACTATTGAAATAAGAATACTTATATTATTTATTAATAAAATAATATTCTACATAAAATTAATAAATTAATAAATCTAAACGTTTTTTAAAACTACCCACCAACACCAACCAAAAACATTGAGTAAAGTTCCATCACAAGTGACGAAATCAACTAGCATAGACGTGATTGTTCACACGTCACGAGGCCGAAAATTACTATTACATGACAGTGCATAGGTAAAGAAACACTATGTTGAACAAAGATAGACGGCATACACGTAGAAATAATTCAGAATCGGATAGATGAGTGAGAGAGAGAATTCGAGAGAGAACGCATTACTGTGACGTAGATGTATCGATACGTAAAATCTCAAATATGTAAAACTATTAACTTTTTGAATTTTTTTTTATGATAATAACTAATTTTTGAGGTCTCCTTTCAATATAATTGACTGGATTGCTAATTTACTACTATGGAAAAGTACCCTGTTGTAGAAAAAAATTCTCAGGTAAGATGTTCTACACAATTCGCCAACATATTACTGGCATGAACGCAACTGAGCCAAGAGAAAAACCGAGCTGGACGACATTTGTTAAGAGTTAAAAATATTGCGAAAAAGAAAATACTATACTCTGTTTCAGCTTAGAACATAGTAGGTGGCACTGTGAATGCAGTCCGTTCTACACCCAAACATTCTATTAGTTTAAACTTTGGCGCGAACTTACCTATAGATGAATAAAAATTGTCAAAATAACAAGGAAGTAAAAAAGAAACACACGAAATTGTTGCATTTTCGTCGTGAAACACACGTTGTTTTACTATTTTCAGGTTATATAAACTTGAAATGTCAAACGAAAATGAAATCGCGAATCTCTCCAATGTTCGCTGGTGTAAATCCACCTCTCGTCTCGACCACTCAGATTCAAGCATATCATCGTCCTATCTTACTCAACGCTATGTTCTAAGCTGACATCAAGTATAGTGTAAATCTGACTTTTATTTTACTCCTGGTTAAAAAACAGAAATAATAATGCTATAGCCATCTATTTACATATTCTTACAAAATAATACTGCAAAACTATTGAGCTCCAAATGGAAAATTGTAAAAGAGACTTATTGCCAATACATGAAAATATTGTCTGAAATACTGAAATGTTCCAATAAAAAAGCAAAACCCCAGCAAATAAAATGTGAAACGTCATAAAAATGCACTCCAATTCTCATGAATTGTGTTGTCGAATTTATCGACGCTAAAACTGACAGATCTCTTTCAAACAATCAGAAAAAGTGATGAGTTATATTCGAATGCACTTCATAAAATCCTGAAACGAACAGCAGCGCCTCTTGTGGCTGGAAAGTGCACTACACCAGCGGTTTTCACTCTGGATTTAAATGGAAACTGCGGCTGATGCAAATTGTATATTTAGGAAATTTTTGAATAACTCAAATTTTTACTGCATTCCAAAATAAAAACTAAAATTTGTTAATTAATTTTATTTGACATAAATCTTTTTTGCCATTCTAAAAATTGGTTACATATTCATGAATTTAAGGTTGCACTCGATACCGTTTTCAGATAGTAATTTTTATGCACTTTATCTGCACAAATTTCTGCAAATAGGTACAAGCAATAGGCATAAAAATATATCAATAGAATCATTAGAGTTTCTAGATTGCCTTATGCTAAAGAATGCTTGAAAATAAATACAATTTGCAGTAGAAATGAAAGAAGAGGGAGCAAAATCCATCAAATTGCAATGAATTTTATGCAAAATGTACAATTATTACAGACATAATTTTTAGAATAAAGCAATAAGGAATAAATATATTTTTCATTGTGTAACAATTTTTATTGTAGGTTACATCGTTTAATAATAAATTCGTTTATTTAGCTTTAAGCTAGTTTACACAAAATATGAACAACAATAAAAAGCACTTAATAGTATACAATATAAAGTGAGTAACAAAAATAGAAATAGAAAAAAAAATTTATTGATTACTCAACAATAAATTCTTAACTCTATTTTTGAAAACTGCTAGCGACTTTTTTAATTTCATCATTTATACAATTAAAATTATGGATACATTTGTAGAAAATGGAATTACTTTTGACATCCTCAACATATAAAGTGTGACAACCCCTAGTATTGTAAGTGTGTATATCTTTTTTGTACTTGACAGACTCTGTTAAATATTCAGGTACTAATTTGTTAACAATTTTGTACATAAAAATTAAAGAACTATAATTAATGTATTGTGATACGTCTAACCATTGCAAACAATTTAACATATCTTTAATTCTTGTATATTTATTACAGTTTAAAATACATCTCATCGCTCTATTTTGAAGTTTCTGCAAGTTTTGCAATTGACCCTTATTACATGCTAATAACACAGTACCACAGTTAGTAGGTGAAATGTGGCTGTATTATACTATTATATATAAGGAGTTTCGTTCGCATAGTTAAATTATTACCTAATCTACATAAGAAATTAACTTTTTTGGCAATTTTTTTAGTTATAAAATCTATATGAATAGTAAATTTAAGTTTATCGTCTATAATAACACCTAAGTATTTTATATTTGTAACAAAATCGATATTATTATCATCTATAATTACAGATAGATTTGATTCATTAATTTTCGTCTTTCCCTTTTTAGAACAGAGTATCATGATTTTGTTTTAGAGCAATTTAATTTAAGTTTATTGTTTTTTAACCACCTATCAACTTTAGTTAATTCTTCGTTTATAACACTTATCAACAAGTCTGGATCATCACTGTCGAAATAAATTAAAGTATCATCAGCAAAAAGATGTATACTGCACTTATTTAAACAATCCGAAATTTATGCAGAAAGCATGTGCAAAATGAGCCATGCAAAAGTTTCAAAGTGTCGCTGACGTGGCACTAGTAGTTACAGAAATGATGATTATTTAAAAAATTATGACGTATAATAAGATTTTGACTATTACGGGGTTAAAAACATTACCATTACAGACTTCGTGTTACAGTTTTTTCACTTTTTTAACGCGCCCTTAAATTTTCATAAGGTTTGGAGTGATTCTGTCCAATGAGACCTGTTAGCGATACAAATAAAAATGCTAACCTTTGGTGTACTCTTCGACGATGGTGCATCCTATTTGTGTCCCAGAAAGTCTTTAAATTGCTTATGGCACCACACTTTAAATTTCAAATCATCATTTTTAATTTTACATCACTTTACGCATTAAAGAGTTCAATTACACGCAATTTATAGACATTTGTACATTTAAATACATCAAAATATATACACAAACTTTTAATTTAATAATTTTATCCTATAAACACTAATACTTGCAGTACGACAGACCCCGGTGAACTGAACAACTAAACTTGCTAATATCAGTTCCTAGTACAGCGCAAGCAAGGTTTCAACAGGTTTATTTTATTACTCAATAAGCATATTGTGCACAAAATAATATTTGACTTTAGTCTAGTAAATCAGTGACACAGTTTAATATGAATATTGTGTTGATAATTCCACTCATTTATAAAGTAAGCCATAAACAAAACACAATTTTATCGCTTTGACAACGGATAAAAAGGAAGAAGTAGGAAAGGTTGGCTTATGGATCCCAAAATAAATTTATTTCATTTGACGACCATACTTTTAAATACCATTGCAAATTGTTGGATCCACACCACAGCGGGTTGACTAAATTTTTGCAAGTGATAAAACTTTATTTATCTTTTTCTTAGCAACAATAAACAAAACAGTAAAATGTCATTTGCTTCATATTTATAATATTTGTCAGTGAAATGATTAGATTTTGGGAATAATTATGAAGAAGAACCAAAGAAATCGTTAAATTATCTCGTTGAATTACACTCGAGCATTTTATTTCCTCCGAATAAATTTCTGTTTGACATCTCAACCTTGTCACCTGACAGCAATTTGACTCGAAATATTGTTTTAATATAAAATCACTCCACCTACGGTGTCGTGATTTTATTAAACAATTTTTCTTTTCAAATTGCTAGGCAACAAGGTTTCAATACAAACAGAAATTTATCCGGCGAAATAAAAAGCTCTTGTGTAATTACAGTTGATAATAGCATGAAAAATTATTACGATTTTTTTTTCTATTACAAAATTCTTAATTTAAAGTTTATATTTACAATTTACTTATAGTTTATAGGTACTCTAACCAGGGGCGCACTCAAGGGGTGGGCTTGTGGGGCTTGAGCCCTCCCCAGACGACTGGACTTTTTTCAAATTTTTTCATTAAACATTTTAAACATTATGTAAGATTATTTAAGGTCACTGAAGACAAAAAATAATCGCCTTTTTTCTGTTTTTATGATTATCCTAAATTCAAATAGTTCAAATATACAATAATATACACTCCGTATAACCATGTGTATACGATTATTGGGATATTTTAATAAGAATGCGAACCTTATGGTGAAATTTTGAACTTAAACAACGGTGTACTTGGGAGTGAAACTAAAAAGATGAAAGAAAAAACTGATACATTAAATATTAACTAAAATTAAAATATATGTTATTGGAACTAATATCAACATTTATATACAACTATTATTTAATATTACACAAGTTAATATTTATAGTGCACCGTTGTTCGGCAGATATCAATGTCATCTCTTAGTAGTGCATTATCCCAATCTTGTGTGAATCGTTCTTATGAAATTATATCAAGAGAGCTGCCGAAAAAACAATGTGTGTGCACAAGAAAGAGAGTAAAACGTGCAACTGTTTATCTTTAAAAAAATGAAACTTTCAATTTAAAGGTGTTTGACCTTGAATTCTAAAAAAAATTTCGTCTACGGCGCATTTCTTTCTTGTGCCGTACTACAAGTTTCATAAAAAAATTATTCTTAGAACCCCCCCCCCCCAAGATGCAATCCTGGGTGCGCCACTGACTCTAACCGTAACGAAACCGTAACCGAAAACCGCACCGATAATAAACATAAATTAATTAACACAAATTAGATCGAACTAATCTAAATTAACAACCCAAAAATACATTTTTTGATTCCATACACTCGATTTTTAGTATACCTTTTCTAGATTTGTATTTTCCTATGTTTGCATTTATACCGAATCTAAAATTCTAGATGTGAATGAGTCTATCAAGCTCAATTTGGGTAACAGGTGTGATAAGTATGTATGTAGTTTTAATACTTTTTGTGTTTTTAGAAAATAGTGTCTCTGTATTTATAGATTATAGTAAAAACATATTTCTCTGTAAAACGACAAATCCCTTCTTTTATTTTCTTTCTACGTGCTGCATCAACAAAACAAAATAACAAACCTGCTTTTGATATTCTTTTTAAGGATCAAGTGAGCTTAAACCAGCTGCCCAGACCACTAGATTTGTAGTATAAAAACTTTAAAATAAAAATTTCCACAACACAGTTGCATGTAAATAATTCGCTTTAAAATGTTTTTGTCCCCACATGTGTTACCTAGCAACAGCTGTAATTCCATATTATAACAAAATACGATCAAGTAGCCACAAAGAGTTTAATTTCAGGCACAAAGACTTTGGACAACTGACATTTTTCAAAATAATGCACAGCTTACTACAGTAGTTATTTGTGGAAGAGTAGTGCCATTGTTTTTAGAGCCACACAAATAAACAAGTTTTATTTATAGTTCATTTATTTGATGTTTTGTTTATTAACTACTGTGCTATTTTGAATTAAATTTTTATATATTTATTATTTAGTTATTAAATAATTTTTTTTATTCAATTTTGACGTTTTAAACTGCTATTATTAACTCCATAGCAACAACTTTAAACAACTATTTATTCACAAGTGAATTACAACTTTTTAAATCACTCAACACATTTTTAAATCACTCTTATGTCATTATTTCGTCAAAAATGCATAAAAACTATGACAATTTGCCACTGACGCCTACTTTGATTTTTTTGTTATGTAAAAATAAATTTATAATTTATATATTTGAAATAATTTCGTCAAAATTGAATAAAATATTGTATAAAGATTAAGAGGCCCGTCTACCTCCTAAAATTTAAATTAAAACGTACTAACGTATAGCGAGTGTTTTGTGGCCAGTACAAGAATGGTAAAATTATATTTCGACAAGGATAACATATTCTAAGGATCAATTAACAATTGTGCCATTTTAAAATTTTAATAAAAAATTGTACATGATTATTTTATGAAAACTTTACACGGTTATATCTCCTGATAGAAATTTATTTTTAAAATTAAAAAAAAACACATCTGTAGATCCATTCTTTCTCTATTAACTGTTTATAAAAACATTACCTTGAAGTCAATAATAAACTAACAGTTTAAAACGTACTAACGTATAGCGAGTGTTTTGTGGCCAGTACAAGAATGGTAAAATTATATTTCGACAAGGATAACATATTCTAAGGATCAATTAACAATTGTGCCATTTTAAAATTTTAATAAAAAATTGTACATGATTATTTTATGAAAACTTTACACGGTTATATCTCCTGATAGAAATTTATTTTTAAAATTAAAAAAAAACACATCTGTAGATCCATTCTTTCTCTATTAACTGTTTATAAAAACATTACCTTGAAGTCAATAATAAACTAACAGTTTACTCGCAACGAAAACACTTTTACAGTTTTACTTCAAAATGACATTGTATTGCTAGGATGCGACAAAGTACGAGTTTCAGGCTGGTTTCAGGCAGTCGTAGTAGTGGTAAAGAGTGAAATAGAAAAGTAAAATCAAGAGTATTCTAGGAATTCGCTTAATAAAATCATAATAATGTTTTATTTCTGATACTTTGTAACTCTCACTCTCTGTGTTTCCCTCTCAAGGGTGTATTTAAAATGCGGGGGATTGGTCTTGGCTGGCAGAGTGTAGTAGTAATTGAGGTATTATTTTGGCGTGAGACAATTTTGGGCGCGTTTGCGACTAGAGATGAATATGAAATTGCTCTGAATGAGGTCAAGTTGGAGTACGACTCCAGTCGACGATCATTGCAGATTCATGCTGATGACAAGCTGCTTACGCAGGGTTAAGCAGTGGGGTGCGTGACCATTTTACAGGAAACAAAAATATAATTTCTATAATAATAGTAGGAATAAACAACTTAATCGTATCATCAACTGAGGAGTTGATTTTCAAAACTAAATAAATCCACACTTACATATTTAGAATAAAACGCGAAAAACTGTAAGCATGCTTAAATTTTAAAATAAATTATCCGTTCAGAAATTATTAAACTTAACTTAATATGTACATTTAACCTATCAAGAAATTAATTTTCAATGACCAATGGTAGGTCAATTATTTCAAATTTTATGTTGGATTTGTTAAGTTTTGATAATCAATATGTATGTACGTATTTAATATACTGGATTTGTGCAGTTTTGGAAGAATATTCAATACAGAAAATTTCAAAATTACATTTTTTATAATGCAAGGCATGATCCATACAAAATTGGATTTTTTTAGTTTTGCAGGGAACAGACACATTTATATATGGATATCTATAGAATTTATTAAGTTTTGGTAGAATATAAGTATCTTATTGAATGTATTCAGTCATTTTGAGCGCGAAATGATGTATAAGTATAACTCAAATTGGCTAAAAAGTGGATTTATCTAGTTTTGCAAATCAACTCCTTAACTGTTATAACCTTTTACTATGCAACATTTATTGATAATTATCAACAACATAATACGTTAGTTACTTATTAATACGTTAGATACTTATAATTCATTAGTTACGAACTTAATACGTTAGATACAACCATAATATCATCAAAACCTTCCATATTATGCGAACTGTCAACTAATTGACAGATAAAATTGTTTTCTATCCTATCCTGGTTTAGATCATACTTGCAGTACCGCACACAATTTGTAGAAATCTCCTATGTTGATCCTGTTGGTGCTTCAATTAAGTGTAATTCTGATACTGCTGAATTAAAAGTGGGAGTTCCACAAGGCTCTGTCCTTGGCCCATTTTTATTTCTAACTTATATAAATGATTTGCCTGAATATGTTGATGCAAATATTGTACCTGTTATATACGCGGATGATGCTTATTTTCTCACTACTGATTCCGAGATTAATATTATTAAATACCGTATAGACAATCTATTAGGAGATGTACAAGAGTGGTGTCAAAATAATCTTTTAGCATTAAATGAGTCAAAAACTCAAGTATTGTTGTGCTCTCTAAGAAAAAACATTGACCATAATTTTGTTAATGTAAATATATGTAAATCTATAAAATGTCTTGGTATGTGTATTGAATGTGACCTCCAATGGCATGCTAATACAAATAATATGGTTCAGAGATTAACAAAAATTTGTTATATAATCAAACATCTTAGGTCATTTTCTGATATTAATATTTGTGTGATAGCTTATAATGCTTATTTTCTGAGTATTATTAGTTATGGTATTATTTTTTGGGGCTCTCATTCAAGCTGTAATTTAATATTTAAAGTTCAAAAAAGAGCGATTCGTTTCATTGCCAAAATTAATAGAATTGTAAGTTGTCGAGAATTTTTTATAAAGTATAAAATATTAACTGTTTTTTCATTATATATTTTAAAATTATTATTGTTTGTTCACTCTAATAGGAATAAATTAAATTTTGCATCTTCTAACCTTATAACTAGACAAACTGGAAATACAATTTTACTGGCATCTCATAATACTAGTACTTATCAAAATGGTCCTTTTTACATGGGTGCTAAATTATATAATTATTTACCCTCACATTTGAAGGAATTAAGTATTTCTGAATTTAAAAATCATATACAAAATGTTTTGCAACAAAGGCCATTATATAAAGTAAATGAGTTTTATGAGTTGATATTCTAGTTTAAGTACTAATCTTTTATTCTTTTTATTACATTGTGTATTATTAATATATATTAATGTAACCTTTTCCAACACATGTTGTATACTTGTTTAATGGAAAATATACTATTATTATTATTATTATTATTATTATTATTATTCACAATCGGTTGGTAATATGTGCGTTTCCAACCTTCTAAACAGTTGGGAAGCGAGTCATTGTTTACTTTACTTCCCAGCTAGCCGGGAAGTTTTTTCCGGCTAGGTAAACGTCACTTTCAGAAGCTTTTTTTGCAGCTTCTCGCAGTTCTAAAGGAATATTTTCGTCTTCACCATCTTCACTATCAGACAACATGATAATTAATATGCTCGATCTCGATAAAAAGCAGCAAGAAACTAATTATTGATAGAATCAATAAACATTTTTTCAAGTTACCTGGCAACCCTAGCAACTTTTTCATAGATCTCTATGTTGAAGTATCAAAACAAATTATAATAAAACTGTCATAAAATATGAATAAAATGAATATTTAAAACGGGCATATCAATAACCAATTGGATTGTGAAACATGGGATCTTTCATATCCATGGTTACGAATTTGACAGCAATGTATTAGAGCGTTCATTTAAAATATAACATCAAATCCAATGAGCTCTTCCAATTTTTTGGTAATTCGTATTTGAGTTATCCGACTCCCAGAAATGGCCCGGACCACACACATACACACAGACATCATCGAGAAACTATCAAAAACGAGTTGTAAGGACACTAATTCGTGCTCATCCACTTAAAACTCACTACCCGATTTTTTGCATGGTTCCAATACCTTCCTTTACAGGTATGGCGGAAGGTAAAAATCCGATTTTCGATTCCACAAACTCTTTTCCCCCTAGAGAAAATCTCATCCACGCCGCTGAAGGCGATAAAGAAGTCCATATTGAACAACATCATGCAGTTTTAAAGCGGCAGAGAGGGCTGTGCTCTATTCCACCCTTTGTATTTCCAAACAAACGTTTAAATTATTTGCTTTGTGTGCCTCACATTCAAATAATGACTTCTGTGTGGTCGAGAGCGTGCAAAGAATCCTCCATTATTTTTTATTGTGAATTATAAATCTGTGAATGGATCGTGGGCGTTAAAAACGAATTATTAATACAATGGAAAGTTAGGATCATTTAAATTAAGTAAGTGAGGATAACTGAAAGCGTTTGTAAGCGACTGTGGTTCTGACAACTCAGGTTCGAATCCAGTAGGGTACATATAGTCCAGCGGCTTACAGTAATATATAATATGAATTGTGCACTTCGAGCCAAAAGCAATTTGAATTTTTTTTCTTATTTAACACACCTTATTGGGTATTTCAAGGTGTGGAGGCATCACCGGTAGTATCCGCGTCGGCCGCCATTTTGAAAAAATTGTCCCCGTTTTTAGTTTTTCGCGTTTATCTTGCAAATGGTTTACATTACGAAGAAAACTGTTAAACGGAATTGTAGAGCACAAAATTCTCTACAAGATAGATTTATATAGATTTTTTTTGTAAATGACACTGTTTGCTAGAAAATCAAGAAAATGAATTTTGCATATTTTCAAATTATTTATAAACTCGTTTTTTTGTCATAACACAGTATAATGGCTGTAATATTTTATCGGATAAAGATATCGACTTCCGGTTTTAAGCATTCTATTTCTGAAACAGTGACATTTACAAAAAAATCTATAGCTCTACAATTCCGTTGAACAGTTTTCTTCGTAATGTAAACCATTTGCAAGATAAACGCGAAAAACTAAAAATGGGGAAATTTTTTTCAAAATGGCGGCTGACACGGATACTTCCGGTGATGCCTCCACCCCTTAAAATACTCAATAAGGTGTGTTAAATAAGGAAAAAATTAAAATTGCTTTTGGCTCAAAGTGCACAATAATTTCACTAAGCCGCCGGACTAATATTTCAGTTTAAATGCACAAAAATCTTCGTGTTGTTACAACCATAAAGTCTCATTTCCACCGACTGATTTAGTGCTTAATGCATAATTATTATTTATTAGATGGCCATTTCCACCTATTTTGTTTAAGGACTAAAGCTAAGTTTACATGTACCGTTGGCACCGGCAAACGTCGCGGCCGTTGACGCCGTTCTATGATTTGATTCGTTGACAACCAACTAAATGACAGCTGTCAAACTGCGTCATTGATTGTTAACGAATCAAATCACAGAACGGCGTCAACGGCCGCGACGTTTGCCGGTGCCAACGGTACATGTAAACTTAGCTTAATTCGATAGAGATGACAGTTTATTGTTGTCGAATTACCGGCATTTTTGCGATATCAAGGAAAGGAAGAACTGTTAATTTCGTAAGTAAGATATTCAGTTCCATAATTTGAAACAGACATAAATTAACAACTCGAAACAAATACACACTTACATTAGTAAAATAGTAGAGTATGGCGAGAGGTCATGTGTTGGCCACATCAGATTTTTAGCCTTACAACTTACAAATTACAATAAGAAATCTAATGCCCAGTTCATTAATTCTGCCGGAATTTTTTTGCGTGTTTTCCAACAACGTTTCAATTACGTTGTAAATATTTTAGAAAAATATTTAGTTTCTCCGTATATGAACGGAATTGTTGGTTTTTTGACAGTTTCTAGAACTCATTGTTACTTCCTTGTACGGAGTAAAAAGGAAGTATTGTAATCGCGAAAAATTTCGGTTCTCAGATTTTGACGGAAATATCCGTTTTGACCTTTTCTGAATCCATTATGACTAGTTTCGTCGTGGCGTCTGTACGTACGGACGGACGGACGTACGGACATATGTATGTCGCATAACTCAAATACGGTTAGACGTAAGAAAGTTGAAATTTTGTATTTAGGACTGTTATAGCATCTAGTTGTGCACCTCCTATTTTTGGTTGCGATCGGCCGTGCCAAAGGGGCACTATTTGTTTTTTTTTTGCATTATTCAAAAACGGTATGTCGTAGAAAGTTGAAATTTTGTATTTGCGACTCATGTTGCATCTAGTTGATCACCTCATATTTTTGGTTGCGATCGCCCGTGCCAAAAGGGCACTTTACTTTAGGTATTTTTTTGGTATTTTCCGCATAAATCAAATACGGTTATTATATTTTTATATTATTCTACATTTTAGTTATTAAGAAAAGTATGAACAATTTAATAAGCGTACAAGGAAGTCATGTGGTGTCCACGTCAGAATATTTTTCATTTTAGGAAACTTTTAACTAAGGAAAACTTTCCTCGTGTGAACTCATAAAATGATTTCCCAAATTTTTAAAGACTGTGAATCTGACTTTAGTTTTTACTTCTTGTTTAAAAACAAAGTAGCAGCAACAATATCTTTCTAATAAATTCCTAGCTTCAATAGCTCCCAAACTATAAACCAGCACCCTCATAAACCCATTTTCCTCCCCTAATCTACGAGTAATTCATTCCAAGCATCTTAAACTTCAACCACCCTCTAATATTCACGAGTGATGTTTCCACATATAACCGCCAGGTTCGCCGCCTTGCATCTCCTGCTGCTCAGCAGGAAAATAGAGCAGAACAAGTGAATGTCGCATGACAAATGCCTGCCGGGGCAGGGGACTGCATTGAAGTGTTCTCGTTACACTGGCGTGAACTTCGTGCATTTTAAATTAATTCTTTGCAGGAAACGTGAAAAATTGTAGCGAGAGGTGGCTTTCAACGCTTTTATTTATTTGCAAGGTGTAAATGAAATATGCTGCAGCCTGCAGCCTCAAAAGAATTTATTAAATGTGAAAGAGTAGTTTGAAATAAATACAGGTTGATGGCGAGGTATTTAATTTTTAGGTCAACACTTCGTAGAAGCCTTTATACATGGTATTCAAAGAATATTTAGTTTTTTCTGCTTCACATTCAGGTGTACAAATATTTTACAGATATTTAGAAACCTGATGAATTATAAGCTATTAACATGGTGTAACCCAACCTTTGTACAAAAATTTAAGAGTGTATAGTATGATAATCAGGATTAAAAATGAATTTTGTTGATATTCGCAAATTAAAAAATCTGATGTGGCCAACACACAACCTTCCGCCATATCTCGACTTATAAACATAAATGTATACGTACAATCCGGTGCCCATTTAAAGTATACAAATAAAAATCTAAATATTCAAACACAGAAATTCACCATCACCTGAATAAAAAGATTCATTCACAGGAAAACTCTTTCGTGTTACCGTGTTGAAGCCATCCTCCATTCAATTACTACATTTAAGAGCATTCTGTAGAGGAAGAATATACACGTAAAAATCACTTTACATGCATACACCTCATCGACACATGGTTGCACATTTTAACAAAAACAAATTTTTATATGGTAGGTAAGGGATAAAACTTCGTTCTATTAGTGCCATTTTTACCTCTCGCCTAGAGAGGTATAGGGATCGTGAAAAAATTCGTTGTCGAGATTTTTGTCAATAAGCACGTTTTAGCACCTTTAGAACCTATTTTGACTATTTTCACGATGATGTCTGTGTGTGTGTGTGTGTGTGTGTGTGTGTGTGTGTGTGTGTGTGTGTGTGTGTGTGTGTGTGTGTGTGTGTGTGTGTGTGTGTGTGTGTGTGTGTGTCTGTATGTGCGCCTACTATAGTCTTTCGTTCTGATTCATTATCTCAAATTCTACTGTACATAAAATTCTAATATTTTGTATTATACATTTATATATGTTAATGAAGAGCTGATAAGATTTTGGTAAAAATCTGCCAACCGGAAATGGTATTTTCTTGAAGCATTTTAACATTTTTTGCAAAAAATATAGGAAATACTGCGATAGTTACAATTTGTCATTCGACATTTGAAAGAACAAATTATATTTTACAATATTTATTTAACATCGTTTCTATATCTCTTACCAATAAAGGAAAATTAATTTTCAAAAATTTGTAATTTTACCTACCACGATTTGTAAATCATAATATAGGAACAAAATTTAAAAACAAAAATGAAATGTCAATGTGATAGATGAACAGACGTATACACAGTTTCTGAAATTTTTGTGCCACCATTTTTACCTTCCGCTTACCTGTAAAGGAAGGTATTGGAATCATGCAAAAAATCGGGTGGTGAATTTTTAGTGGATGAGCACGAATTAGGGTCCTTACAACTCATTTTTGATAGTTTCACGATGATGTCTGTGTGTATGTGTGTGTGTGTGTGTGTGTGTGTGTGTGTGTGTGTGTGTGTGTGGTCAAGGGTTGTTAGTCGCATAACTCAAATACGAATTACCCGAAAATTTTGATATTTGGTATTTAACATTTGTATATACATTGGAAGAGCTCCCTAGATTTTGGTACAAATATCTTCATCGGAAGTGATATTTTTTGAAGATTGAAAAGGTTAATTGTCAAAATTGTATATAAATTTGGAAAAATATAGTATTTATTTGTAATGAGAATAAGAGGAAAAGTTATTTGCAACTTACGTTATAAAAAAATTGTCTTTATCTGGTAGCATTAAAGAACTGCAGTAAAATTTAAAAAATAAATTTATCAAATAAAACGTTGATATCTTGTAATCCATGATCGGTTGATTTTTGTTTCTGCGTAAAAAATATTGACAGGTGAGACGGGTGACAAGTTGGCATACTAGCGCTATATAAGTCCTAAGTAAGATATTAAATGTAGTAATTGAACGGAGGATGGCTTCAATACAGCAGAGTTTTCCTGTGAATGAATCTTTTTATTCAGGTGATGCAAATTTCTGTGTTTGAATATTTGAGATTTTTATTTGTATATTTTAAATGGGCACCGGATTGCACGTATACATTTCTGTTTAAAATCTAGATATGGCGGAAGGTTGTGTGATGGCCACGTCAGATTTTTATTAAATATAAATATATTATTTACTGGGTTTGAAACTTAGAACCTATAGGAGCCGAAATATAATAAATTAAAAACTGACTGAATTTCATTAAATTTTTATTCTTCCATTAAACGTATTCAGTCAAGAAGTCATCAGTCATCGATTCATTATTATTATTATAACTGGATATAAGGTAATAAAAATAAAAATTGTATCTACAAAGAGCTAATTTGATTTTAATGTCAATAGGAATCGGTACTTTGCTTGAAGAACTATAACAAAAATTACAAAAAGTAGCCGAACCAAATCCAAATTCACATATTACAGTGTCAAGGCGAGAGGTCATGTGGTGGCCACAACAGATTTTTTCTGTTTTGTACCGAAGTTTTAGTTTATAAAATAAAGAAAACTACAAAAATTCACATTTTTTTACCTGTAATTTTCTCGAAATCAGAAAGTTTTTTCTAAAAAATAACACTACCCCAACGTAGATTAAACTTTAAACTACATGATTCAAGTTTAAAATATCATGTTCTGCGAAATATAAAGAAAAATCTGTAGGTGCTTCTAAACGCCTGCAAGCGGTTGAACGTAAGTAATTTCGACCGTTGAACGTGCTGAAAAAAAAAATTTGTACTAATAAAACGAAGTTTTATCCCTTATCTACCATATAAAAATTTGTTTTTGTTAAAATGTGCAACCATGTGTCGATGAGGTGTATGAATGTAAAGTGCTTTAACGTGTACATTCTTCCTGTACAGAATGCTCTTAATATCTTACTTATAGCGCTAGTATGCCAACTTGTCACCCTTCTCACATGGCAATATTTTTTACGCAGAAACAAAAATCAACCGAACATGGATTACAAGATTTCAACGTTTTATTTGATAAATTTATTTTTTAAATTTTACTGCAGTTCTTTAATGCTACCAGATAAAGACAATTTTTTATAACGTAATTTGCAAATAACTTTTCCTCTTATTCTTATTACAAATAAGTACTATATTTATCCAAATTTATATACAATTTTGACAATTAACCTTTTCCACATAAATTAAAGTAGTACCTTTGCTGATATAATTTAAAAATACAAATAGAATTTAAGTATATTATTGTTATTAATTGTATCGTATTCCATGATAGTGGTATATTTGTTTCTTCGTAAAATTAAATTTATAACAGTGATAGTTGACACTACAATATATTCATGAATAAAATGTTATATATTTGTGGTCGTGGAAAAAAAGTGTGCATGACTCGTCGGAAAGTGTCTATCGAATTTAATAAATTGCCGAAAGCGGAACATGTACTGGATCCAAATGAGTATTTAGAACCACAAGTCAATTACAGAACGCTCTCAGCTATAAAATAAATATTTCGCGTACCTAAAGTACTCAACAATAATTTCAGTTGCGTTTAACAGTTTTCAGGGGGTGGTTATCCTGTTTCAGGCGTCGCGACGCATTACTCAAAGCAATAAAAGGCACGACGCGTCCGTTGCGACCAGTTCTCGAAACTATTTCGCATTAATTATCGTTGTGTGAAGTCCTGCCGCGATCCTGCCGCTTAACGGACACACACACACATTCTCTCTCTCTCTCACCAACACATACACACAGTGCCCAGCCACAGATGGCGCTGACATTAATCTTCATGTCCGTTCAACTGTTTTACGACAAGGATTTGTGCGTATCCGGAAAGCCGAAATCACAACAATTAAATTAAATATTTCACTTTTTAAATTTAATGACAGACGTATTTGGAACTGAAATGTTACAATGTTTTTAGAGTTGGTTTGGTACTTAGTTGAGGACATTTTACTACATACTTATACAGGGTGCTTCAAAATTATTGAGAAAAAATAAGGGTACATAATTATTTGATGTGCTGATTACAAAGCATAAATAATTTTTTTCAAAATTGAAACAAAATATTAACATTATGGTAACCAAGACATAAACAAAAAATCAATCTTTTCGGTAATAGTACTGAAAAATAATGACTTTTCGGTACTAGTACTAAAAAGTATTTTCTCTCGTGATTTTAAAGGCAGTAAATTTAAAGTTGCTGCGTTAGCAGTCTCTACAATTTCAGATGGAATACCTTGATCTTCAAAATCTCTTTCATCACTGTTTTCGTCCATAATTTTATCAATAAAATTCTTAGTTAACTAACAATTTTTAGACTATTACATAAAGCGCCTATTATAAAAAATTATTTTTTTCATTGTCAATAAACATTTTCAATTGTCGTCCCCTTAGAAACGATATATTGATTTTATTTAAATTACGTCATTTAAAAACTGCATAATATGTAAATTTTCTTGAGTAACACAATTTAAAAAAATAATTGTATGCATCAAATACGGGAAGATTTTGATCCCACATGAGCGTTTTTTGAAACACGAGCGAAGCGAGGGTTTCATTTACGCGAATGCTGGGATGGTGTCTTACCGCAAGAGGTTTGTACAATGTTTTTTTGTAACTATAATCAAATTCACTCAAGTTACGAATATACAATAAATTTTATAAAATATGCTACACGTGTCACACCAGTCACCAGTTGCTAAGCAATTTGTTGTTTTGTACAATTGTTTACTACGAAATAGTAATTTTCGTTTTCATTGTAATTGTAGTCTGATCATTAAATTTGATGTTATGTTTTTTTTCTATTCAGTACTACCGATAGATGGCGCGCAACGCGCACATATTTATTTCAAAATATTATTATATCGATGGTGTTTGTGGGTTTTAATACATGAAAATCGTGGGTAATATTTATTAAAATAAATTTTGTTATTTTGAAAATGATTTTATTGTAAAATGCTCAAGAAAGTCAGTGTTCTTTGCATTTTCCCCGATTAACTACACTAAGGGAATTGACATTTCCGATTGTCAATTGCGTGCTTAATTATCATTTCCTAGGTTATGAGTACAAAAATTAGTAAACATATACATATACTGATGGCTCACAAGAATGTGAAGCTGCCCACCCAAGTTGGGTAAAAGGGTGTGACAGATTGTCTGAAACGAAACGGAAACAGAATTTTCGTTTTAAGATTTATGAGTGGACGACCACAGTATGCGTAGTAAATTAAGTTAAAATTTGTAATAAGTTTTTATCATGCTATTCATCTTGCTTGTGTAAAATTTCTCGGGTTGCGTTGTTTTTAACTTCCTAATTTAGTTAACAACTCATTGAGCGCCCACTAATAAATATTAATTACATTTTAATTTCCTCCGTTCCACACCATCGATTTTTCCCGCTTTTTACAAACTTCGAATCTTGTAAATTTTCATCATGCGCGCTCGCATTTTTAATTAACCCTAGAGGATGTTTTTCAAGCCATTGTCAGACGCCTTTACAGGCTCGGACTGACCGATAATTATAAGCAGCTTTTAAAGCGCAGCACTTGTGTCTCAAGTAAGTAATTAAGTACTTACATAATTTTAATTATTCTGATAAAACTTAGTAAACAATAAACATGAACAATTATGATTCATTTGAATAGATAAATGCACAAATTAGAACTAATTTCTAATTTATCCTTAAAAGTGATCCTGAATAATCAGCGTAAAAATAATGTGTTCTACATGGCAAAAATACAGATTTACTGTCTAAGCTAGTTTCATAGACTCGGCTGCGCCTCGTCTGTGACAGTCTAGCAGCCGCGGCAGTAAATCTGTTATTTTTTGCCTATAGTTAAACAAATAACTATGATTTTACACGGAATTTATATTATTATCTATCAACATCAACCGACTGTTTGAATGTAGAATACGTACAGAAAAAATCTGAAGTGGGCAGCACACAACCTCCCGCCATATCTAGACTTATATACTGAAATGTATGTACAATCCGGTGCCTATTTATAATATAAAAATAAAAATCTAAAATATTCATACACAGAAATTAGTATCACCTAAATCAAAAGATTCATTCACAGGAAAACTCTTCTGTGTTGCAGCCATCCTCGGTTCAATTACTACATTTAATATCTTACTTATGACTTATATGGAGTTAGTATGCCAACGTGTCACCCATCTCATCTGTCAATATTTTTTACGCAAAAACAAAAATCAACTGATGAATTACAAGATTTCAACGTTTTATTTCATAAATATATTTTTTAAATTTAAATACAGTTCTTTAATGCTACCAGATAAAGATAAATTTTATATACTTAACCTATTGTTTCAAATAACTGTTCCCTTTATTCTTATTACAAATAAATACTGTATCTATCCAAATTTATAGAAATTTTTTACAATTAAACTTTTCAATTTTCAAAAATATCACTTCCGATGAAGATATTTGTACCAAAATGAGCTCTTCCAATTCGTATACAAATGTAAAATACCAAATATCAAAATTTTTGGCTAACTCGTATTTGAGTTATCCGACCTTTAGAAATGGCCCTGACATCTTCGGGAAACTATCAAAAATGAATTGTAAGGACCCTAATTCGTGCTCATCCACTTAAAACTCACAACCCGATTTTTTTCATGATTCCAATACCTCCCTTACAGGTAAGCGGGAGGTAAAAACTAATTATTTCAAATGATTCACTACTGCTTTTATCATTACCCAAACGAAAACATAAACATAATGAATACCTACATTATTTCAGTCAAATAATTCCAAAAATTGAACAAATGTTTAATAACCTAAATTAAAGGGCCGCCAAATTGATGACTGCCGCGGGCGCCATAAACAAAATTAATCCGGCTCTGCGCTTGCACGTTAGTTTTAGTGTTTTTCGCCGCTCGGGGTTGGTAGTTTTAGTGTTAAACATTTTGATTAATGGTTACATGGAGTGTAATTAATGACAACGTCAGTACATCAATATAACATGCGACAATTTGTGATTAAATGGAGAAGAGAGGACTCAATTAATTCTTGATTGTTATATTAGTAAACGAGCGCGACGGTGTTTTATCGGAGAAACTTAAACTATGCATAGAGTAAATTAGTTTTTTGTCGACTTTGTACATAAAATTTAATATTGATGCGAACAAATTGTGAATAATTAAATACTTGCTCTTTATTATTACTAAAACTCTACAACATTTCATATTTATAACATTTATAAATATTTATAAATTCAAACTAGAAAAAGATTGATACCTGTTTAATATTTAAAATTGTAATGTATAGTCTGTTCGCGATGTGGTGACCGGTACGTCATCAAACATATTCGTATGGGTTAAAATTTTTAGGTGGGGGAAAATTAATTGACGTTATAGAGGTTCTCAACCAGTCACTCTTGATGAACAAGAATTATAAGTAAATTTAAGCTTTAAATTAAGAATTATGTAATAAAAAATTAAATAGTCGAACATTGTCATGCTATTATCATTATCAATTACCTAAAAATGAATTCTGATGAAAGTGGATTTGTTTCATATTTAATAACGAGAACCATTGTTTTAGATTCACTGGTATGTTTTGACATTTGCAATTTTCTATTTGAGGTTATTAGTATTTAGTAGTTTACAGTAGTGTTATGCTTTCTGCTGTGAGTATAGTTTTATTATTATATTTTGTAGGTTCTGTTTCTTGTATAATGTAATAATATTCTTAAATTTTCTACAAAACATAACCTGACATGATAATCAGTGTTTGGCATTTCTCTTGACGTAAAGGTAGCGAACTCTTTTTAACTATACTAGTGGAAAAGAGATAAACATATTACCATATTATACAGACGTAACATTAACCAACGAAAGAACAAGCATGCATGTGACAAAGAGAGATATACATAATGCCTGTTTATTATTAGTTCAGAAACTAATGACGTACCGGTCACCACATCGCGGACAGACTTTAGCTTCCTTTGGCAATAAAAAATTATCAACTCTAATTACACAAGAGTTATTTATTTCGCCGGATAAATTTCTGTTTGTATTGAAACCTTGTTGCCTAGCAATTTGAAAAGAAAAATTGTTTAACAAAATCACGACACCGTAGGTGAAGTGATTTTATATTAAAACAATATTTCGAGTCAAATTGCTGTCAGGTGACAAGGTTGAGATGTAAAACAAAAATTTATTCGGTGGAAATAAAATGTTCGAGTGTAATTCAACTAGATAATTTAACGACAACTTTGGTTATTCTTCATAACTATTCCTAAAATCTAATCATTTCAATGACAAATATTATAAATATGAAGCAAATGACATTTTAGTGATTTGTTTATTGTTTGGTTGCTAAGAAAAAGGTAAATAAGGTTTTATCACTTGCAAATAGTTATCTTCCTTTTTATCCGTCAAAGCGATAAAATTGAATTTGTTTATGGCTTACTTTATACAGGAGTGGAATTATCGGCGAAAATAAATATAGATTTTATTACATGTTGATACTACTTGTCCCAGTAAAATTAAAATCGTTTTGTTTAAACCATTTAGGTATCTATACTTTGGACGGCCAACAGATATAGTAGATACTCCTCCCACAAATGTGCGTGAAATTGAAATACAGTATTGCTATTTGTAAGCCAGTTTTACACTGATCGACGAATTCGACAGCTGATGAAGTTATGTATGAATAAATAGATACATAATGTTTAAATTTTACTTTACATTACTTTTAAAATTATGTTATACATATATGGTAAAATATTATAATGTTTTAATTTTAATTATGTCCATTTCAAATAAAACGATTCAATTCTTCAGCGTCTTAAAATTTGTAGCTTGTAAAGCATACTTCTGAGCACATCGTACTGCGCAGTTTAGGCTCTGCCCATTTATTTAATTACTCTATCTGTTCGGCGTCCAGAGTATAGTAAATATGAATTAATTAGTGTGCATTATAAAACTTAAATTACTATACCGGGAGTTTTTTTTATTAGTAAACATAGGGCATGTCATTACCATAGTTACAGTGTTACAGAATGACAGCAATGTATTGGAGCGTCTTTTTTATCAGTAAACATAGGGATAATTACATACTAAAATAAATATGAAATATAAATTATTTATTTATATTTTCTACACTTAAGAACTAGGTAGATAGGTACCTACATTAAACTAATGAGAATTTTTTTAAACAAATTAAATGCTCAAAATTGGAACCATTAACTTCTAAACAATATCCTAAACGATTATAAAAATAATTTATAGCATTTTCTGGGGAGTAATATTTTGGGAAGCAGCACTAATTCGATTTTTTAATTGTTCAACATTCATTCTGTCACCATTGTACACATTATTTTTTAAGTGTCTACGTAGTTCTTAAATTCTCATTAGTTTAATGTATCTACCTAGTTCTTAAGTGTAGAAAACATAAATAAATAATTTATCATTTCTTTAATTTATATTTCATATTTATTTTCGTATGTTAATTATCCCTATGTTTACTGATAAAAAAAATCTGACGTGGACACCACATGACTTCCTTGTACGCCTTGTGTGTTCATACTTTTCTTAATAACTAAAATGTAAAATAATATTAAAAATTCTTTTAACTTATTATACTAATACTCACAAATATATTTTAGTCATTTGATTTAAACTGCAGAAGAAGATATAAAGCATATTTTACTATTGTCACTGTCATGTCATAATCATTTAAATTTTACGTAGTAACAAATGTTAATCGATCATGGACTACAAGATACCGAAATACTATAAATTATAAATATATACTTTAATTATTTTTAAATGATAGCAGATACAAAAATATTTATAAAATACCGATTGTAGGTAATAATCACATAATCTTTCATTTAAAATAAAAAAAATTGTCTAAAATTAAATATTTCTCGAAATATTTTTAAAAAGTACTACTTCCGGTTTGTAGACTGAAACCAAAAATAGGAGGTGCACAACTAGATGCTATAACAGTCCTAAATACAAAATTTCAACTTTCTACGTCTAACCGTATTTGAGTTATGCGACACACATACGTCCGTACGTACGTACGTACGTACGTACGTACGTACGTACATACGTACGTACGTACAGACGTCACGTCGAAACTAGTCATAATGGATTCAGAAAAGGTCAAAACGGATATTTCCGTCAAAATCTGAGAACCGAAATTTTTCGCGATTACAATACTTCCTTACTTCGTACAAGGAAGTAAAAACGCTCTAATGCATTGCTGTCATTCTGTAACACTGTAACTATGGTAATGACATGCCCTATGTTTACTTATAAAAAAAACTCTCTGTATTTACGAGCAATACTATTACCAACATCAATCTCAAATACAGGCGCATATTTTATTGACATGTAGTTATATTCGATTTATTGATCATCGAACAAAAATAATTTTTGTAAATTTAAAGCTTTATTTACATAGATTAGTGCAGTTGTAGTACGGTAGTATGGTAGAGCGGAAACCTTGCCCAATAAATAAATACAACCGTTCACATTCAGAATTAACAGCAGTGCCACTGCATGGTAGAGTAGAAATGTGCAAGCTTTTGCTTTTCCACTACCACTACGATGCAACGACCAATCAGAAATAGGTATTCGAAACTGTCAGAAAAGTGAAATTAATGTCAAATTAATATTTTGTCATTTTGTGATCCTCTAACATGGCAGAAAACAGTCACAAACATTGATTACGTACGTTATTCTATAGCGTTTTATGTTTTGTTAAACATAATTAAAATATATAAATAACATCAAACAATGTGTAGGGACGATCGCCCCTATGGCAAATTCTAAAAATTATATTTTTTATAATATATTAGATAATACTTAAAAATGTTATGAACATTTCTTCTTATTTTTTCATGTGTACATTAATTATTAATAAAAATAATATAATTTAATTCTAAATGTCAAATAATAGGAGACAAATATCCACTAGAATGCTTTCTTATGGCAAAACCGTCATTTTTAATTTGAAATAATTCTTCTACAAAGTAATTATTTAAATTTTTATACGCGAAAGATAGTAAAATAGTGTGTAATTAGTCCTGTATGAAAATACTTTACTTTTTATGAAACAGCCTTTGACCTTGAACGCTTGAACCCAAAAAAATTTGCTGAATCCATCACCTGTAGTGACCTTTCTCTCTTACACAGGGTAAACAGAAAAGCCACGAATCTACACTATTGGTAGATATGAAGAGTCCACCCCTGTGTTTATATTGTTACTTAACGCACTCGGCAATTCGCTCGTAAAAACTACCCTAACCTCCATATTAATATCAACCCCGTATCAATTACAAACAATAATCTCAAACCTATTTCATCTGAAGCGATTAAATTTCACCCTTTGCTAGGTTTAGTTAATCATGTCTGTGTCAAAAGCTAATTATCCGTAGCCCAAGTTGGGCTCGGGTAGGGGCGGCTTCTTGTAACAAGACAGCTTCCCTTTCCCTTTACCCCCACACCCTTCCGCTACTCCTGCTGGATATGTTATATTGTGATATTTTGATCGAAGGGTGCTTTGTTTTGAGATAAGGCAAGAGGCAACGATTAGAGAGCTGAACTTCGGAGGAGGTATTTGAGATATTTTAGAAAATAATATAATAAACTCAATATTTTGATCCGTTCAGAACCTATAGCTGACCAAACACAAAAAATAAAATTAATAATAAAATTTACATATTTTTTCTAGGAAAAACTCATTAAGTATCGGTTTAACTAAGGCATAAGAACGTTTTCTATATAAAATATCTTATAGAGAATTGTTTGAAGAATTTAATGCAGGAAACCGCAAGTCAATATTTTAATTAGTTCAGAAATGACAGCTCAAAAACCACAAAAAATACTAAAATTTCACTATTGTCTCTAAGATGTTATGTTTGAATTGAGGCCGAACTAATACTCCCGAAATGTTGAAAATTATGTATGTAACAAAAAATTATCTGAGAAATTGAATGTTGAAGACCGGAAGTCGATATCTTGATTCATTCGACAATAAAAGCTGTTTTTGTTTGAAAACACAAAATCACGCTCTTGTTGAAAATGACTAGAAATTGCTCAAATATATTGTCACGATTTTCTCCAGAACTGTACTACTTACATAAAAAATAGATATACCATTTTATAGAAAATTTTATGCTCTACAATATCCTATATAACAATTTTTCTCGTAATATTAAACATACGAGATAAATAAAGAAAACAAAAATAGCGGATATTTTTTCAAAATTGCGGCCGTCTCTGGTACTTATCACTTTGGCACCACTTCTAATATGAAAGAGAATAGTAAAATTGACATGTATGCCAATTTTCACACTTTAATTACAAAATGCATAGTTGATATGAAATTTGTTCTATAACCGCCGGATATTTGATAAATTACCTACATTATCTGTCTAGTTAAATATGGCTGTCCGTACGAGAAACTAAAATATTTACAAGATTACTTCAAGTGTACATACTCTTAATATGAGCAAATAAAAAATTAACGCAACAAAATAAAACATTCCTAGCTCGTAATTCAGTCCCGTAATAATAAACTTTCCATCATAATCTCCCAGAACCAAAATAAAAACCCTCTTGCTGTTTTTTTCTTAATGAAAATGTCAAATCCGAACCAGAAGAAAACAAAATAGCTTCAGGACCGTATCAGAAGAGAACATAAAGAGCTTTTGTTAATTTTTAATTTATATTATATACATTACATAATATTTATTATTGTTGTGTAAGGGGGAGGGCTTATAGCGGCGCTAGTGTTCCATTCTCAAGAACTAAAATTTTACTCCCTGCATATATACTGGCGAAAAAAAATGAAACACTTGAAATTCGTAAAAATATCGACCATTTTCAAACCGCCATAACTCGGTGTATTTTCAATCGATTTCGATGAATCTTCGAGGGCAAGAAACTTTGAAGTGTGTACTTTAAAGTCATGCATGCAAACTTAAGCGCAATCCCTTCCGCCATTCTCTAGCACCCATGTGAAATAAAAATAATTTAATTTTAAAAATGTCCAACTTTTTTTGACTTGATCCACCAAAAGAGAACTAAAATTTGTTCAATTCCCTGTGCATGACTCAAAGAACGAAGTTCCTACGATAATTTGGCACAAAGTTATGGCTGTTTTTAAAAAAGGGCATTTTTTGGTTTTTCGCACATAACTTTTCAACCAAATTAGACGATTTTTTCGGGGAAATAACCCATAATGGTAAGGGGTAAACTCTGATTAGGATGATCTCTTTTCGTACCCTTCAAAACCCGAACAAAAAAAACACGTTTTTGGGCAAAAACACGTCCAACTTTGGCCATGTGTACCGAGATGGGAAAAATATGTCGACTCGATCCACAAAAAAAGCATTGAAATTTGTTCAATTACCTGTGCAGGACTCAAAAAACGAAGTTCCTACGACGATTTGGCACAAAGTTATGGGCGTTTGAAAAAAGTGCATTTTGTGGTTTTTTGACTCATAAGTCGGAAGTCTTTCGACGAAATTGTTTTTTTCACGAATGAAATTTTCTTTCAAAATTTCTAATATTATAAGTAGGCAATTTGAGTTATTTACACGTAATATCAAATTTAATTAAAGAAGTAAGCAAATCTCACGAGTTTAAAGTTTAAATTTTCTCGATATTGAAGGTCTGATTACAGGTCTGTAAACTACAAAGAGCTAATTTGATTTCAGTGCCAATCGGAATCGGTACTTTGCTTGAAGAACTATAAAAAAATACAAAAAGTAGCCTAAAAAAAACCAAATTCACATATTACAGTGCAAAGGCGGGTGGTTATGTGCTGACCACATCAGATTTTTATGTTATGGTTTCTGAACTAATTTATTAGAAAAACGAGCGAAGTAAGCCTGTACTTAAACGCAAATTAAATTAACTTGTATTCCATACAACAAAATCATCAAAATTTAAATAAATGTCATGTTAATTTTTAGGATCTCATCTACTCCCCTCCCCTAAATACGGGCCTGAATAGCTTGCTGAAAGTTTCGCTATAATTTCGGTGAGCTTGTTAAAATTTCAAGCGACAATGTCTTTTAATTCCGTTCGCAAATACTTGTGAGTAGCTATAGAGAAACGGGAAGTGGGTCAGATTGTAAAGGCAAGAATAACTGCAAACGAAAAAAGTTTACGCTGCGCATTCAACTTTATATTAAACTGGATTACGAAGAGGCAATCAAATTCATGATATCTTATTAGATCTATGGATTTTCCACTTACTGTTAGTAGCTAACAATATACAGGGTGCTTCAGAGTGAACGGCTACGCATCAAATTGGAGAACAATTTATGTTTGTCTTTTGAAGATTTTTTAGCAAAAGGAAACGTTAATATTTTTCAATGTTTTAATTGAATACTTACGAAATATGCGTTATTTCTTTATTTACCTACTTTAAAGATACAGACTAGGTGGCGCAAAAGAAATGCTTTCATTTTTGCAGCTGGCGTCTCATGTCATCGCGACTTTAATAATGAAGTAAAAAGATGTAAAATAAACTCCTCAAGAACGCGGAATATTGTGTAAATTTTAAATGGATTAAGCGGAAAGACAAAAGGGCATGAGATAATTAGGAAATACTCATTAAAATTGTTAATTGTATTTATTTCCAATATTTCGCAAACAATTTTGTTGTTTCCTCATTTTTTACAACCGCATTTTGTCTTACGAGGTACACAAATATTAGAAATAATAGTTATTTATATTACAAGTGTGATAAGAGCATTATTACAGCAGTCTAATGTGAAGAATTGTACGACGAGTTCGTAGAGTGCTGTAATATGCTTTAGCCCACATGTGATATACAAAATTTTATCCACGACTGCTCAAAATTAATAAAATTGAATATTATATTTATTAGTATTATCCATGGCTACGAACGAGTGAAGTAAAGTAAATGCGAGACGTAATATGACAAAAGCAAACCATATTACTTCACTAGTGAGGTAATATAACAAATTACCTCACTTAAATGACGGAAAATAATATGATTATTATATCACTGACGTGGATAAATACAATTAACAACTTAATGAGTAATTCCTAATTAGCTTATGCCCTTTTGTCTTGCCGCTTAATCCATTAAAAATTTTATCATTCTACGAAGTCGGCGTTACTTCTTGTTAACATTGTGTGAAAAAGTTTTTGACAAATAATCGGTCGGTGCGGTATTGGCTCAACGTAAATCTAGTCGTGTGGCATTAACTGGACCAACACTGCGACGTCTAGACGCTCGCCCCGAGAAAACTGGCTCAACACGGGACAGTAACAGACGTAGCTGGCTCCGGAGCAGTCGTTTGTTTATCATTTCTGTGTCTGGTACATAGATAAAATAAAGGACTGGTGTGTGCTACAGAACCATGATCAACGACTTCTTGCTGCTGCAAATTGACGAATTGAATTTGAAGAATATGTGTCGTAAAGTCATTACGAAACGCTAATTGAAACTGATTACTTGGGTTCGAAGTAAATTACATAACTTAACTGATAACAATAATAATATTATGCTGAAACGATATATTATATTCATCCTACTCTGAACTAATATTTATTTCTGTGATAACTTATGTATCTGATAAAGGAGTCAACACTCCGTCTGATCGGGAACCACATCATGTATCTGAGAAAGTAGTCAACACTCCGACTGATCTGTAACCACAGTCTGTACTCTGCTCGGAACTGATCTAACTGAGTAATGGGTAGAAACCCCTCCCTGAGTGGCCTCCTACCTCCCCTTATAGCCACCCCTGTACCAACCAATCTAATATCTCAACTGAGATGATTCCTGTCTCATGTAATCTGGTTACACTAATGCAATTCATTCATACGAGTAGCTACATTTGTTAGTATATTTATTTACTCTTACCTATCAAATTATATTCTGCTTCACTGGTTCTATTTCTACCACGCCACAAAACCAACTGACTTGTTTTTCAGTTGCAAGTAGAGTTCGTTCCAGCTAAGAAAAGGCCCGTTACGTCATCAGTAGCATGCGTATTTTATTTAGGTTAGGTTACCCATATTTTTTAAATGGGACTTTTAATCCAATTTCTGTTTTTACTTCCTTGTACGAAGTAAGGAAGTATTGTAATCGCGAAAAATTTCGGTTCTCAGATTTTGACGGAAATATCCGTTTTGACCTTTTCTGAATCCATTATGACTAGTTTCGACGTGACGTATGTACGTACGTACGTACGGACGGACGTATGTGTGTCGCATAACTCAAATACGGTTAGACGTAGAAAGTTGAAATTTTGTATTTAGGACTGTTATAGCATCTAGTTGTGCACCTCCTATTTTTGGTTTCAGTCTACAAACCGGAAGTAGTACTTTTTAAAAATATTTCGATAAATATTTTATTTTAGACAATTTTTTTTATTTTAAATGAAAGATTATGTGATTATTACCTAAAATCGGTATTTTATAAATATTTTTGTATCTGCTATCATTTAAAAATAATTAAAGTATATATTTATAATTTATAGTATTTCGGTATCTTGTAGTCCATGATCGATTAACATTTGTTACTACGTAAAATTTAAATGATTATGACATGACAGTGACAATAGTAAAATATGCTTTATATCTTCTTCTGCAGTTTAAATAAAATGACTAAAATATATTTGTGAGTATACTAGTATAATAAGTTAAAAGAATTTTTAATATTATTTTACATTTTAGTTATTAAGAAAAGTATGAACACACAAGGCGTACAAGGAAGTCATGTGGTGTCCACGTCAGATTTTTTCCTTCATAAATTTTCGCACATTATTTAATATTTCACGAATCTGACTATAAACCAAGTTTTTTCTTGACATTGTAAAAATCTTAAATTTTAGTTATAGTAGTTACCTACGCCACTGAACTGGTCGTTTCGTTATGAGTTGCTATGGCAACGACATAACGGGCGAGTTTTGGTTTCTGCGCATATGACGTCGCAGGCTTTTTCTTAGCTGGAACGGACTCTACCACACTAATTGTCTTCAATCACTCCTTACGTAAGCACAACAAATCACTTGGTTGTTTGTGATTTAATATCTATTCATAACTATTCATCTGTACGTAACCAATCAGTTTTATGAACTTACACATAATATCATCAAATTATAATAACACATTCTTTCGCGCAGGTCACGACAATATGTGTTCTAGCAGGACGGTGCAACCTCACACACAGCACGAGCGACAGTGGACATTCTGAAGCAAGCGTTTCGCGACCGCTTGATAATCATGTTTTGGCGATTTGCACTAACCCGCGAGTTAGCCTAATATGACCGTTCCTATCTTATTTCTTTGAGGTGTTTTGAAGTCACTGGTCTATACGAACAAGTTACAGATCTTGGTGTCCCTAAAAAGATCATCCGACAAGAAGTGAAGTATTCATAGCCAGAAGTTTTGACACAAGTCATGGAAAATGCTGTGAAACGAGCCCGAATATGCATCAACTTGTTAATGTAATGTTTGGATTTACGCTGTAGTACAGAAAGTTCTAAAGGGCAAAATCTAGCTGAGCAAGTTATTCGTAAGTAATATTTAATATATTACATTACTCACTGAAAGCAATCTTGTAATGAATTATTATTTTTTCATTCGTAAATAGTTATTTGTATCACAAGGCCAGAAACTGACCTTTTGCAAGAGCGAGTATTTTTGACACGCCGAGCCACAGGCGAGGCTTGCAAATTACGAGCACTAGCATAACAGTTTCTGGACGTGTAATACACAATATTTTATGTGCCGATTTCATTACAAAAATATAAAATAATTATACATAACCTAAAAAATTATGCACTGAATACTTTTATTTGAGCTTAAAATATATTTATTTCAGTTTCTATTAATGATTTACGTCTAAAATTTGTCAAAATCTTGTTAATTCTTGTATAAAAAATATTCAACGCATAAAATTGACATCTGCTTGACAACTGTAGTAATGTCAAGATGCCAACCTATAACTTCCAGTTCTTTGCCGGCCTAGGCTGGCAACAAAGAGTTTCTGGCGGATTTTGAGATATGGAAAACTAGCGATGCCGACCGGAGGCATATAAAAATATTTTAAAATCCAATCAGTGCATTTGCGGACGATAGTTGTTTATGCTCCAATTCTTTAGTAAACATTTCAAAACAGTTTTTATTTTTCGGTTTTAATTATTTTTAGTTAATTGTCATTTTCAGTACAAAAATTCAATTAAACAATTTGCTAAATTAAATTCAGCATCAAATATAAATTAAAACTACGCTAAAAATAATTATAAACTGACATCCAATTTATTAAAATAAATATTGTGTTAAGTTTCAACAAACAAACAATTTTTTGCTGCCCAACTTTTTGTGAATTAAAACTAAAACTTGAAAAGTCATTAAAACTTATGAGTTTAATAACAACTAGAGCTTCTTAATCAAATATTAACTCTTTCACATTTCAGATTCTTAGTTTAGAAACTTTAAATTAATAATTTCTTATTACCCTCGGGTAAATAAAGTTTATTTTCCATCTGAAGTATCAAAATGCTACGCCGCAAATCTATATCTTTTGTTATTGTGTCTGGATTGGTTTCCATGGTAGCGGAATCAATTCTTAAGCTTTTGATCTTCCAGAAATTTATATCCAGTCATCCATGGCTCAAGAACTTGAGACTTGATATTAAGAATTGCGATAAACATAAATTTTGTCGTTATAGAAAAGTCAATAGAAAGTAGCCCCTTTTATTAAGGTTTGTTATTACTTATTGATTATTTTTTGTCATATATTTTATCAATTTAGATGTAAATGGACAAATTCTATAAAGCAAGGTTTGACGAAGAAGATGATTACATTTTTTATTAATGTTGGAAATAATTATATGTAAATTTTGTAATTTAGTTTATATTGAAAATGTCTGAAATAAGGAAAATTGTTTTTGAATTAAATTACTGTGCTGAAAAATGTAAAACAGTTAGCTATATCCGTAGTACCTATATAAATAAATTTTTTCTACAACTGTTCGATTTTTTTGTTATTACCTAATAATTATATTGTCTTGGTTATGGGTGGAAAGAAGACAAATGCAGAACAAGTGTTTTTCTGTAAAAGTGCGTTTCGTTTACGCAACTGTCAAAACCAAACTTAGCAGTCCGCGAACTTAACTGACTGCGATTTAAATTTCGCGCGGAGTGTTAAGTTCATATTTTAGCTACTAACGGGCTACTAACTAACTAACCTCAATTTCTGTTTCAACTGTAGCAAAGATTGAAGAAAGAAAATAATATCGAAAAATTTCTAAATAACGTAGAACAAATGAAGCAATCAACAAACAAACCATAGCAACGCCGTAAAATAAAGTTTTAATGTAATGTCATTCAAATTTAATAAATCCTGATAATATTTAAGTGATTTTCTAAATTATTAGTTGTAGGAAAAATGTTGTTTACAACACGTGCCGAAAAGGATTACGTGCACGTGCAGATTTCCGCACTCGGCAAGCCTCACGCGTTAAACGCTGCACTTTCACGTAACGAGTCTTTTTCGGCACTTAATATAAAAATAACTATTGATTTGAATGTGTTTTAAATATTTCATATGCCCAGCATTGATAAAATTTTAAGTCTCTCAACCGGCAGTGTGATTGTCTATACTAATATAATAAAGAGGAAAGATTTGTTTGTTTGAATTGAATAGGCTCCGAAACTACTGGACCGATTTTAAAAATTCTTTCACCGTTGGGAAGCTACACTATTCCTGGGTGACATAGGCTATATTATATTTTCAAAAAAATCAAAATTGTTTCTTTTTATGACGAAACTGTACAGTGATTTGTCATTAAATTGAACGAAATAACAAACAGATTAGATAACCAGACATTTAATTAAACTACTATGTATTAGTTGTTGAATAGGAATTTCGAATTCAGTTGGTCTAGGTGTTTTGAAACAGACAGTTGTGGATTGTTAGTATTAAATTTTATTTATTTATTTAATGTTTATATATATATATATATATATATATATGTGTGTATATGTAGTCAGTAACCCCTTTTTATACCTTTCGGTGTATAACTATGTGTTTATAACTATGTCAAATTGCATTGTTGTCGGCGGCTATCTAATTCAGAGTTCACTGCACCGATTGAGTTCAAATTTGGTATGGTAATAGCTTAAGATGTAACATATGACATGAGCACAATAAAATGGCGGTAACCGATTGGGTTTTAAATTTCATTAGGGGGGTGGGGCAAGCGCGTTTAAATTTAGTACAGTAATAGCTAAGAATCTGTCTTGAAACATAAGTATATTAAAATGTTAGTCCACCATCTTGAAACAAAATGGTGGCTAGCTAACTCAAAATGTACTGCATCGATTGGGTTCAAATTTGTAATAGTTATAACTGATAATCTAACTTGTGACATTAGCATACTAAAATATCAGTCCGCCATCTTTAAACAAAATGGCGGTAACCGATTGGGTTCAAATTTGATATGGTATCATGGGCGTAGTTAGAATTGCCACCATGTATGATATGGTAATAACTTAGAATTCTTATAACGAGATTCCTTTAAATTCGAGTTGGAGGCGTAGCAACGCGAGCCGGGTTCGCTAGTCGTTAAATAAATTGTAAAACATCTTGCAATTAAATCGCACTCGGACGCTTCAAGTTGAACAATTGGAATTGTAGTCCCGGTTGCATTAAGAATCTCTCCGTTGCCTCTTTGCATTTCAAAGGGCGTCGCACGGATTAAGATTCTGACTACACCAAGACGAATAGCTTGAAGTGGTCGGGTAGTTTTTTAAATTACGAAAACGCGAATGTACGCTCCAAAAGCGTACAGTTGACAATCCTCATTGATTCAGTACAAGAAATTCTATTTGTTAAAAGTCATTATAAGTAAGTTTTTTTATTGGACTACAGTAAATTTAGTGAACAAACATAAAA
The DNA here is from genome assembly GCA_947534325.1 of Agonum fuliginosum. NCBI lineage: Eukaryota > Metazoa > Arthropoda > Insecta > Coleoptera > Carabidae > Agonum > Agonum fuliginosum. The sequence goes on along the minus strand of OX384045.1, from coordinate 6,350,368 downwards.
TAAATGCATTATGTAGGTAATAGACGTAGATAAATATTGTTCTAGCTGGTATGAAATGAATTTTTTTCAGAAAAGGAAAGGGTAAAATATGATTCTTAAAATATTAACATACAAAATAAAAGTCATACAATGCAAATACATTCAAAACGAAATATAACAACTCATATTTTGCTTTGAGTTTATGCAAATAGCAATTAAAACGTAGCAGCAATGCAGCACAATTTTTAAATGAAATTAAATCGCAATTACAGCGTCATCTATTCAGCTTCAGCCTTCAGAATTCAACTCAGCTTTATTTGCAAACATAATTTAGTTTTCCACAAATTCTATGAACTTACAGTTAAACTTAATTGAAAGGCATATTGAGTTAACTATATTTAACGAACTAAAAGACAAATCCGAGGACTTGTAAAGTTAGAAGCAAACACACTTCTCTGATAATTGATATGGTTAAGGAGGTACACTCGAGTGGTGGAGGGTTAGGGGCATCTCCTATACTCGCAATGTATTTCATATCAGGGTTCCAACTTATAAAAAATAAAAATAAATATTTTTTATTGTATGTAAACGCAGTCTATTTGAATTTTTTCTAATAAAATGAGATTTAAATTAATTAATTAAGAATATTATTAATTTTTCTTATTTAAAAATTGTTTATTTTATAAGATTTCATTCGGCTAAATACCAGTGTAAACTACGGCAACGCTGTGCTGTACATGTTATTTTTCACGTTCAGATGTCAATCTAACAGATAGTAAAAATGGAAGATGAAGAGAATTCTGCACTTGAAATTTCATTTAAATCGTTGGGTATGAATTATTTAATATCATTTGTGAATATTACCTTTCATTCTTGTGAATAACTTGTGATTATAGATAGATAATGTTTTTTTCCAGGTTAAATTCAAATTTCGGGCTTTTCAACGTTGCCGCGTCTATATTATGTTCTCGCCAATATTCTCCAGTAGGCATAAACGTCAGTCTTTCGATTAAGAAATCTTGTTAATTACGTGGTAAATGATACTTGTATTACTTTTATCCGGTCTATGAGATAATAATGATTTAAAAAAGCAATTGGAATTTTCTCTCATTTCCTTAAATGCTTTTTACGTTGATTTAAAAATAGTCCCATAAGAGGCCATGTAAAATGTAGTTTTTTAATATTTATTTTTGGATAATCTACGTGGTGAAAAATTATGAAAAAATTCAGGTAACATTTTTACAATGTTTTGATTAATTTTGCAAAGTTTCATTAAACTCTCTCATTATTTCAAATGTCGAGTGTACCTCCTTAAGATATTAATAGAGACGCAAAATTGTTTTCGTTTTTCCGTGATTAATATTCTGGGCGACTGCGCTTTCCGCGTCCACTTTTCAGGCTTTTCAGCTGACTTCTCAACTTATAATTAAACTTTAATAAGCACTATTCTTTTTGTTTTAATGTTTAATAGGAGTGCAGCATGACGGAGAATAATTAAAATTTTATAGGCAGTTAACAAATTTGTAATACAAAGTTTATTCGTTTATTAATTTACTTTGTTCTGGAGTTTTATTTTATTTGTTCAACACGCTAGATGTATGGTATATTAAAGTAATAAAAATATAAAAGCTTCATAATTAAATTTTTATCTTTTCCTCATTCTGATTTTTGTACTGTTGTTGCTCAAAATATTTATTAAGGTAAATACGGCGAATTCAAGAAAATCTATACGATTTATTTTTAAAACCCTTCACAATTTTTGCTTTATGATCTGGTTTTTTGGCTATTCAGCTGGTAAGCATAAAGTGACATTTTTTTCGGACTATTTATAGGCCGCAAAATATAATTTGAAAGGCCTAGGCCGCAAATATAAAAGCCATTGCTAGGTAACCTCATTTATAAAATAAAAATATTTCTGTCATTTGACACTATTTATTGAATACAAAAAGAAAGAGTATGAAATAAAATTTTGTATCTATTTCAGACAAAGTGTGTCATTATGATACTCACAAGTAATTTGGACCACGGCAAGTTGCGTCGGCCGTAAACAACTTGCTTGTACCTTAATGTTCCATTTTTTGTCCTAGATACATAAATAACTAAATGTTTGTGCAGTTGAGAAGATAGGTACGTTTTTAAATTATTATAATAATCACAAGACTAAACTTACGCATATCCATTATGACATCATTTTGAATAAAGAATATATTCAAGTTGTTAATCCTTACCTGAAACAAAATAAAAGTATTTAAGATTGATTAATTATAATTTTTGTAAAAATACGAGTTTATTAAAATTTGATTAATTTTTTGGTTTATCATACATACTTTCATGCATCTAAACTGAATCCTGAAAAAATGAATCTATCAATGAATTAAAAATACTGTTCTTCCAGGTGGTCTCATTGAAGATTTAGTTTAGCGGCGCCGCTATTTGATTAGCAATTCTTACCCGTTCTGACCATAATTCTTTTTCGCAGGATTTAGAAGCATGAAAGAATCCTCAAAGAACCCTTGTGTGAACAGGGCTTAAGTTATGTAGGTATATTTTTAATTTAATTGAACGTAGAGATTCTTATGCAACCATGACTACATTTAAGACGATCAAGTGGTCAGCTTGAAGCGACAGAGTGCAATTTAAATGCAAGATGTATTACAATACAATTACACTACCGGCTGAGACACTTGAACCACGGAACTCCGGGTTCTTTCGTCGTCATATGCAGTAAGCTGTGCTTAAACCCGCGCAGCTACTACTTTGATTAACTTTAAGTATATATATAGTTCATTTTTATTCTGTTAGAGCGACGTACGTTCTACTAGAATCTATCGAACTAATAAAAAAGTACTACATCTCCTGTTTCTGTCCTACATGTGTTTACATCGCTAACTAAAATGTACACGTTTGTCTAATAAATGCATTTTTACAAAATTTGTGTGATGACGTGCGTACTACCAGGAAAAAATGTACTCTTAACGTATGTATACAGGTTGGTGGAGGTGAAATGCGAATATAGGGAAATATAATATGACTATTTCCCACATATTAATTAAACCAATCATTTGCTTCAATTTTTCAAATTCTGACCAATGACGTACAAAATATATCGGCAAAAATAGAAAAAATTCCCTAGGGATTGTTCAAGTGACAATTTACCCGTTACATGGCCATGTATGACAATTTTATTGATTTAGTATTGTTTTTAATTGAAATTAAAAGTGTCAAGTGAACCTTTTTGCAACAACTTCTTACAATGAAATAAAAATATATCAAATATAACGCCAAAAAATACAGTTATGTCAAAAACCTTAGTTTGGAAGCAATTATTAATGAACTTGTGAAACGAAAGAAACTAAAATTTATAATTTTGACACTCAAAGGTTAGTAAAAAAATTAAATGTCAAAATAAACAACCGTTTCGGTACAAAAAATTAGTCTTTATTTAAAAACACGAAAAACCACGAATAATTATTCTAATCGGTTTGCAGCAGTGTCAAATTTTGCTTACTCCGGCATTAAAAAACATTTAATAATAAAAATATTAGGACAGTCCAACGTAAATTTATTAGTTCATATTTTATGTCTGTTTATTTGGGAAATAGTCTAACAAAATATATCTCGGGTCTCATTATTTTGCAGGTAAAATTATTTCTTAAGATTGTTGCTTATAGGTAACATTCCTCGACAAATTGAATGATAAAATCCCTCGCCTTCAGCTCGGGATCATGTCAATTGTCTCGAAATGTTACCAAGCAACAATCTTTTGAAATAAATTTTACCAGCAAAATAATGATCCCTTGATATATTACTATTGACAATTTATTTATCATGCTAGGCATCTTGATATACGTGGAATACTGGCAATGTCAAAATAGCTCTCATATTACTGAAATTTTTATTATACTCGTGGAATAATTCCTTGGCCAGATAGATCTGCCGACTTAGCTCTCCACGATTTGTTCTTATGGTGATATATTAAATCTAAAATTTATAGTTGTCAAGAAGAAAGAGCGACAACCCTGGACGAACTGCAAATTTTAGTTGCATGTGGAACCATTACACCATAAATGTTAAATTATGTTAGAACTGGATTTTACAATCGTTCGGGCTACTGTTTGGCATAAAGGGAGGACATTTGTTTGAATATTTATTTGAAATTCTAGCTTTATAATTTATTTAACAATTAAAATAAATATGTTCCTGCTTTCTTTTCACAATAATTACTTTTACTATACTAACATTCAACATGCACTTTTGGATTTGATTTTTTTCTGTTATCATTACTCTTTTTTTAGACAAATTCACATTACTTCGTTTTGTGATACTAGTACAAAATATATCAAGATACCTATCATCAAAGTTATAGATACTCGAAGATACTATACGGTCTATATGCTTGCCACATGTACCCAATTGACATGAATTGTCCATGGGATGTTTAAAAGTATCTTATTCTTGTATTTTAAGTGATATAGCTCCACTTTTGTAAAACGGACAGTACATGACAAGCTCTACCTTCTCGCGCAGCCCAGGGTCCTAGCTATTTGAATTTTACTACGTAAGTATATAAAAATTACATACCCAATATTAACATTGAGATGTTACATAATGTTACTAACGACGGACATAGCAATCGCTAGGATATTAATAGGCAAATATAGCAAGTAACAAACCGGGATGTTCGTATTCTTAAAATATTTTGGGTATTTTGTGTATATGTGTCAGACTGGTGACAAATTCAAGCGTCTGAGAAATACATCGTCTACAAAGTTTGTGTAAGTTTTTGCCCGCATGCCGCACTGCAAGATCTGTTCCGTGTGCCATGTTCCATGGAATATTACCAGCAATTACGTTTATTTAATTTAATTTATAACTCGTGTGACTGCAAACGAGCAGCTGTTACTGTTGGTTACTGCCCCGGTTGCCATGAATGCTAACATGCATTCTCTACAACTTTTGTTTGCTGCAAATCGCATTTGCGCTCGCTTTGAACATTGCTGTTGCCTGGGAAATATGTTTGTTAATAAATAAAACAGTTTAGAGGAGCTAGGCAAATAAACCAACTGGTTTTTGACCTAATTTAAAAAGTAAGTTGAGGTATTATTATATACTGGGTGACGCAAAAGTAAGCACTCGATTTCCTAAGGCAGTAACTTTTTTAGGTACTTATATAAAAATAATTGGCTTTGTTTGTTGATTATGCAATGAGTTTATTTTAACGTGAAACATGGGATTTATCATATCCATGGTTACGAATTTGACAGCAATGTATTAGAGCGTTTTTACTTCCTTGTACGGAGTAATAAGGAAGTATTGTAATCCCGAAAAATTTCGGTTTTCAGATTTTGATGGAAATATCCGTTTTGACCTTTTCTGAATCCATTATGACTAGTTTCGTCGTGACGTCTGTACGTATGTATGTACGTATGTACGTACGTATGGACGTATGTGTGTCGCATAACTCAAATACGGTTAGACGTAGAAAGTTGAAATTTTGTATTTAGGACTGTTATAGCATCTAGTTGTGCACCTCCTATTTTTGGTTTCAATCTACAAACCGGAAGTAGTAAATTTTTAAAAAATTTCGATAAATATTTAATTTATGACAAATTTTTTTTATTTTGAATGAAAGATTATGTGATTATTACCTACAATCGGTATTTTATAAATATTTTTGTATCTGGTATCATTTAAGAATAATTAAAGTATATATTTATAATTTAGTATTTCGGTATCTTGTAGTCCATGATCGATTAACATTTGTTACTACGTAAAATTTAAATGTTTATGACATGACAGTGACAATAGTAAAATATGCTTTATATCTTCTTCTGCAGTTTAAATAAAATGACCAACATATATTTGTGAGTATACTAGTATAATAAGTTAAAAGAATTTTTTATATTATTCTACATTTTAGTTATTAAGAAAAGTATAAACAAACAAGGCGTACAAGGAAGTCATGTGGTGTCCACGTCAGATTTTTTTTTAAATGAAACATAGGAAATAATGTAGATCAGTTGAATTTGTAAATTGGTGTCACATTGCTGCTACCTGGAAATACGATTTATACTTTAAACATTTAAAAGTTTATGTTAAAGGGTCCCTTGGAACTATTGCAGCTGCCTAAATATCTTATACTGTTCAAGAATAATACAGTTATGCTGCAATTCTGTGAAAATCTATAGTTGCTACAGATTTATAAAACTGTAAATATTAAACAAAATCGCAATGAAGTCTATAATCATATGAACATTTTTGTATATGTCAACAAACATTGATGTGATTTTGTTCAATATTTACAGATTTACAAATCTGTAAAACTAATAGATCTGCACAGAATCGCAGCATTAAATTGATTCCCTATGTTTCATTTTAAAAAGAACGCTCTAATACATTGCTATTGCTGTCAAAGTCGTAACCATGGATATGAAAAATCCCATGTTTCACGTTATAATAAACTCACTGTATTTAGGTACTTAAGCGTGTAATTTTTTTCCCATTAAGTAGCGAAGATAATTTCGGTCAAGTGGCCGCCGCCACAGTTGACGCACATTCAGGCTCGTTTCACAGCGTTTTCCATGATTTGTGTCAAAACTTCTTGTCGGATGTTCTTCTTTAGGGCTGCCAAGGTCTGTGGTTTGTTCGTATAGACCCGTGACATCAAGAAACCCCACGGTCAAATCGGGTGATCTCACGGGTCAGTGCAAATCGCCAAAACGAGAAATTAAGCGCAGGGGAACGCTTGCTTCAGATTATCCATTGTCCTGCTAGAATTACATGATCTCCAAATCCAATTCGTCAATTTGCGGCAGCAAGAAGTCGTTGATCATGGTTTTGTAGCGCTCATCAGTCCTGTATTTTATCTATGCACCAGTCACAGTAACAGTGTTGCCACAGCAGCAATATTCTCGACCAAACGGCTGTTGCGGGGCCGGCCACGTCTGCTACTGTCCCGTGTTGAGTCAGTCTCCTCGGGGCAAACGTCTCAACGCCGCAGTGTTTGTCCAGTTAATGCCACACGACCACGACGATGACGACGAAAATTACGTTGAGCAAAAACTGCTAACTGATTATTGGTCAAAAACATTTTGACACAATTAGGACTAGATAGCTATTCATGGTTCATCTATGTGTATTTTACTTTTGTCACTTTCAATATCAAATTCGCGATGTCATGAGACGTGAGCTGCAAAAATTAAAGCATCATCTAATAGGGTGATTACTTTTGCGCCGCTTAGTACATTAACGTTTTAATCAAATGCATACCTAGCACAAAGTGATTAAGTCTTTTTTAAATCAATAGCACAATTTATTTATAAAATCAAGAAAGTTAGTGACAAGTCCCCAAAAATAAACAAATCACGGCCTAAACTTGCGTGATAAATAAATTAACCTAATTTAAAATGCACCCCTTTAAATTCTAATCCACTTTCCCGATCAAAATATCTCTCAATTTTCCAACCGCAAGTTCAATATTGAGATAAATTCCAAAAACAAAACTTTTAATATCAGAATCTACGAGTTGGCAAAGAAAAGTTTCCGAGTGCATCATTATTTAAATCGACGGAGAAAACTCAGGAGGGGCATTGGCGTCCACAGGGTGGATAATAGGGCAATTGTCCCTTTTTAGAAGTTTTTTCTAACATATCTATCCACGCCATTTTACACAACTTGGGTGTAACACCCTTACATGTCGTGCGTCATCAGTATTCAGTCAATTGACCGATTCTATGGTTACCAGTCGTCAACTCACGGGTACTCATGCTTGCTTTAGTGGAGAGTACACCACAGATTTTCTGCAGTTAAGTTAAACTGAAATGTAAACTTGACGGGATTTGATCCTAAATTACGTTAAAAACTATTTCAGTACTTTACATGTTTCTTATTTCCAAATTACTGCCCGTTTTACACGATTCAATTTATTGATCAATTGATTACATTTGTTTTATTCAATTTTGACGTTTTAAACTGCTATAATTAACACCATAGCACCAACTTTAAACAACTGTTTATTCGTAAGTGGATTAAATTTTTTTATTCAGTTTGGACGTTTTAAACTGCTATTATTAACTCCATAGCAACAACTTTAAATAAATGTTTATTCACCAGTGAATTAATTTTTTTTTAAATCACTCAATACATTTTTAAATCACTCTGACGTTTTAAACTCTTGTTATTACGTCAGAAATGCATAAAAACAATGACAACTTGCCGCTAACGACTACTTTGAGTAGTTTTTTTTGTTATGTTAAAATAAATTTATAATTATTCATATTGAAATAATTTCGTCAAAATTGAATAAAATATTGTATAAACCACGTGAGATACGAATGTTTATTCACTCGAAGAAATTATCCCACTCGCCCTTCGGGCTCGGGGGCTAAACTTTCTTCTCTTGAATAAACATTCATGAATCTCACTTGGTGTATAAATATCTATTAAACTGCTATAATTAACAGATTAACACCATAGCAACAACTTTAAACAACTTTTTATTCGAAAGTGAGTTACCTATATTGTTTTAATCACTCAACACATTTTTAAATCACTCTGACGTTTTAATCTGTCATTATTTCTTCAAAAATGCATAAAAACAATGACAACTTGTCACTAACGATTATTATGATTAGTTTTTTTTTTGTTATGTCAAAATAAATTTATATTTCATACATTTGAAACAATTTCGTCAAAATTGAATAAAATATTGTATAAACCACGTGAGATAAGAATGTTTATTCACTCGAAGAAATTATCTAAACTTTCTTCTCTTGAATAAACATTTATGTATCTCATTTGGTGTATAAATATCTATTAATGTAGGCATTATTTAATTAATTGATCAATTAATTGATCACGAAAAGATTGACGCAATGTGTTACTATTTCCCCTCTATTACATAGGTACATCAATAAGTTGAAAATAACTTTTTAATTTTTCAGCAAAGAAACCGCACAAACGACATACTATATGTCTGTTACGCTATGTCGGTACATGTACAATGATGCACAGTATGTGAGACTGCCACACCCAAGTTCAGTAAATGATAGATAGATGTATCGATGTATGTACTTAATAGTGAATTCATTTATTTTAAGATTTATGTATTTTATTAGTTCAAACAGAATTGTTTTCTTCACAATTTATTTTTTGTTTTCCTGCAAAAATTTCTGCGAACGCCAATGGTGGGTGGCTCTTAAGAGACAGTGAAAAGAGCCCTTCCCTGCGTGTGCTGTCAGTATTAATACTAATTAAGGGTATAAAGGACAGGATGACTCTTATATTTTATTGCATGACAGCCAAGTAAACTGAAGATAATTCTGTAGAGCTTATCAACTTAAGTGCATGATTTTGAATTCGTTAAAGCGTCGACTGTGGTTTATTGGACGTTTAACGAAGATTTTTCAGCGAGCTGCAAGCTATTTTTCAGTGCATAATGGGCTCATTATGTATTTTGTTTTATTCTTTTATCAGGAGCATGGTAAATTAGAGTATTAGTGAAGAAAATGAGACTGAAAATTCTTTATATAAAAATATAAATCGTTGAGTAAATTAAATCATATTTAATAAAACAATTATTTTTATTACCAGCACCGAAAACGCCACCTTTTGTCCCTATTATTAGGGATGAAAGTGTGGTATTTCTGACCGGTAAGTACTTTTACTCCCGCTTTATGCGGGATTTCAATTGCTGTATCGGGAAACAATTTTCAGGGACTAAAGCCCGTTTTACATTACACTAAATCTTGAACAAGATATTGTTCAATTTTTGAAACAATCTAAATTGTGTAGTATCATACAGCAAATTGTGTGAAATATTACATTGCTTCGTAAATTGTCTGAAAAAATAGATAAGCGCGGCTGTCAAGTTATTATTATATGCGAACTGCGCAGAATCACAAACTAAATATTGTAGGTATAGATATATAAAATTGCCTCAGTATAAAACAAGAGTTCATTAAAAAAAGTAATTTATTGCTCAAGATATTGTTGCGCAATTTCTTGTTCAATATTTAGCGTAGTGTAAAACAGCCATAAATGTATGTTATATAAAGGAACTTACGGTAAGTATTGATTGCTTAATACATATTATTATTATTTATTAACTGTATTGTATGGTTTTGTGTGTAGCGCCCTGATGAAGGCATAAGTGTAGCCGAAATGTTGGCTTAAGAGATCCGTCTACCTCCTAAAATTCAGCACAAAACGTACTAACGTATACAAGAATGATAAAATTTAATTCCAACCAGGATTATATACTTAATAAAGAATCAATTAACAGTTATGCCTTTTTAAAATTTTTATAAAAAATTTTTTTACATGATTATAAAAATTCCGAAAAGTTCATAAAAATTTCCAATTTGTGCAAACTTTACGCAGTTATATCTCATGATAGAACTTTATTTTAATATTTTAAAAAGGCACATTTGTAGATCCTTTCTTTCTCTATTAAATGTTAAAAAAATTATTATCTTGAAGTCAATAATAAAACAGTTTACTCGCAACAAAAACATGATTACAATATTCTTCTACTTCAAAATGACATTGCATAGCTAGGATGCGACAAAGTACGACTTTCGGGCTAGTTTCAGGCAGCCGCAGTAGTGGGAAAGGACGTGAAATAGAAGAAAAAGAATCTAGAATCTAGAGTATTGTAGCAATTCAGAAAAAACGTAGATGGGCCGCTTTATAGGAAATAAATATAATCCAATATTTTTTTTCCATTCGCTTGCCAGTCGCCAAATTACTGTTTCCCTTATCTTTTTAATATCCATAAGCAGAAGCACCTTATAAAATAATTACTAGCGTCTTTAGAATCCTGGCACAATTGGAATTCTGATCTAAGATTAAAGCACAATAGCTTATGGTAAACATCATATAATATACAATAGAACTTGCCCTCTGTCATATATTGTTTGATTTTGCTGAATAATAGCTGCTGCCTTATCGAATCCTCTACAACTCAATTGTTCAAACTGCGAAATTATTAATGACTTTAGATTTCACTGCATGATGTCTGGTTAGGGTATTCATACATATTGATATCGATGTGAATAGAAGATATACGTATGGGAAATTTAAGGCGATGTTAAATAAGATGAAAATCACGCGGATTTTTACCTCTCGCCTCATATTCTATAAGAGAGGTATTGTAATGGGTCAAAATTTTCGAGTATGAGTCTCTAGAATACGAATTTAATATTTTCACGATGATGTCTGTGTGTGTGTGCGTATGGACGTATGTATGTATGAATTATGTGACGATTTTTCATCCACGATAACTTAAAAAGTATCAAACCTTTAATAACCAAATTTCATATTTAAGGTTTTAATAAGGATCTTAACACCGGATAAGATTTTGGTAGAAATTCGCAAACCGGAAGTAGTACTTTTTGAAGCTTGATATAGATTTTCTTAAATATTTTATTTATGACAATTTTTGCAATTAAAAATAAAAGATAATATAATTGTTTATAGGTACAGTTAATTTTAAATACAATTTGCTAAATCTGGTAGTATTTAACAATAAAATAAATTCTACTTTTTTGAAGTACCAGTATCTTGTTGTCCATGATATGAAATTTGTTTCTACACAAAATTTAAATTATTAAGACAGTGACAGTACAGTTGACATCTTTTGCTTGCATCTTGGTTTACATTGTCGTTTACATATTACATGAACATGAAACTATTAAAATGTAAGTAAAATTATTTATTACATTAGTATAATAAACAGAATTAGGCGAGAGGTCGTGTGCTGGCCACAGTAGATTTTTTCTTCTACCTTCAAACAATTTTCATATATAATACCATTAGTGACTATGATTTTGTCGGCAATTTTTGCCGTCTGGTCACGACTGCTTGTTATTTTCTAAAGCAACAAGCAGGAGTGACCAGACGGCAAAAATTACCAAAAAGTCATAGTCACGTATGGTATTCGACTTGACAATTTCTCGAATTATTTTATTTATTCCAAAAAAAGTAATGTATTTTTAAAACAATCATCAACTGACATAATATCTAAGCAACGCTTCGCGGCAATTTTCACTGGTGAAAATTGTCACTGTAGTTCGTCTGTGATTGGTACCTACAATTCAGCAAAATACTGTGTTTTTATTGGATAAAAAACTATGAGTGGAATTGTCCATAAAATCTTTGTAGTCCAGGCAAATTGCATAAAATAAAGAAAAAAGTAGGAGACTTCTGAAAATTTGCAGAGTTATAAAAAATATGTAATATTCAAGATTCCGATGAGTCCCGAGCAGCAGAAATTGTGCTCGAGCCGCCATATTGAAAATAATAATTCAAAAAAAACTCGGTAACTTTCAATTTTACGGTAAATATTGTTATTATAATATTGTAGGTTATAAAATTTCCTACATAAAGATGCCATTACCTATTTACATAGAACTAACAGTTTACAAGAAAAACGAGAAAATATATTTTGGTAGAACGAAACTAATTAAATCATGCCTTAACTTTGTTTCCTGACACAAAAACGGCTTAACCAGGCCGATCTGAAAAATTAAAAATAATATATTTGATAGAAAAATGTCTGTAGAATCGAATGCTTCAAACCGGAAGTCGTTTTTTCTATTCCTTCGCAAGTTATAGCCGCTTTTGTGTCAGGAAACAAAGATAAGGCATGATTTTTAGCTAAAAGTGATGGCATCTTTTTGTAGGAATATTTTTTTAATTATTTTTTTTTTCAATATGGCGGCTCGAGCACACTTTCTGCTGCTCGGGACTCATCTGAATCTTGAATGTTACATATTTTTTATAACTGCATATTTTCAGCAGTCTCCTATTTTTTTGTGACGAATTTTGTAGCATTTTGCCTGGAATATTGCCTATTGTTAATAATTAATTTCACCTATCGCATGTCAATTCTTTTTACAAATGCAAATTTTATAACTTTTCTTGAGTTTCTTTATTTAGATTTTTCTTTAGATATTTTGCATGAAATCTGAACTTGTGTTGTGACAGATCATTGGTGTACCTAGAATTCAAATATGTACAAATATATAGGGTGTTCTAATTGAAATAAGAAAGTTTATGTCATTTCTGGTTTAACTGGAAGTCATATTTTTGTACATAATATATATTTTGATCTCCTTATGCCTAATTTACTCATATAAAATTTTTGGGATACCCGGTATATTTCATTAAAATGCATCACCTGTATAATGCAAAATATTATACTTTTTTACAGATATATTTAACATAATGCACATCTACGACAATTTTTGCACATAAACATCCTCGCAGAATGGTAAATTTATTCACGATTCCTATAAAACCTTGACTAGATAGTACACTACCCTAAAAATTGAAAAACACTTCCCTAAACCTTTATCCCTAACCTAAAAATAACACTCAACATTTATGCCAAAATAGTGAACCACTAGGATCCCATATAAAAAATCACCCTTCTCTAAACCATAACACATTGTATGGAGGGCAGTTTGTCTAACCCTTCGTCCTTGTCCTGCAATAAAAACCGTCCTGCCCTTCAGCCCGAACGTCCTGCTGCTGCTGCTCTTCCTGCAGCATGACGTAGCGTTTTTGTCGCTCCTGGCAGGAGGGCCTTAGAGTGAATAATGGAAGAAGTAATTGCAGGAAATGTGGTTAAGAAGTTATGGTGTTTGATCGCTTTCGATCATGAGAATGTGATGACTGATGGCGAAGATGATATATGGTTTCCCGAGGATGCAGGAGAAACATTCACGACGCACAAAAGATGGGAAAGGGCTTTGGTGAGTGGATAGCCGAGTGCGTTATGTGGCCCGTGATCGACTAAAACCTACAAACGTTTAAAACTCATATCATCTTTTGACAAATTTTATAGAATTAGAAGTCACTGTAAATTAAACACCAAAATGTAAAATAAAAAACAATTTTTTTGTTAAACTGTTGTAAGAATATTCTTAAGGCGGGAATGTAGCTGTATGAGAAAGAGGTAAAACAGTGCTCTACGGTTTGTATAATATTGAATCTAATACTAACGTAAGATAATTGAATTTTTTTTACGACAATATTTAATATTCATTCTACAGTGTGACGCATCGATTTTTCCAAATTTTTTCATAGTATTGTTTTAAAAAAATGCCGAATAAAGAGAAAAATACTACTTTTACATGTTTAATTTAGGGCATTTTAAATACAAAATCTATTAAAATTCATGCGTCGCACTGTAGGTAACATGTTATACAGTATATAAATAACGCGTTTGATTATTTCTTTTGTCTTATAAATACAATATTATACAAATACGATGCCACTTTTAGAGCGCGTTCGCTATTGCTGTCTATGTTCGACACACTAAATCTGTATATATCTCTCCTTTTTCTCGACGAAATCGTGGACAGCTACATTCCGGCCTTAAATTGTGACTAAACCCGTAAATGTAACCAAATCTTCATAATTTATTTTTGATTCGTAGAAAATATTTTTATCAGCAGCAGTCTGAACGTGAAAATATTTTCAGACTGTTACTATTAGCAACGGTCTCCAAAGAAGTATTGATTTTCAATTGTTCATTTTCAAGAAACCAAGTGAAGTTTAAAAATTTGATGTGGCCAACACAAGACCTCCCGCCATACTTACTTTATTCTTTTTACTTATTATACAAAATATGTAGGTACTACTACTACTACTACAGGGTACTCACAAATATATTTTAATCATTATATTTAAACTGCAGAAGAAGTTATAAACGATATTTTACTCATTTTACTATTGTCACCGTCACTGTCATGTCATAATCATTTAAATTTTACGTAGTAACAAATGTTAAACGATCATGGACTACAAGATACCGAATTAATAAATTATATAAGTATAGGGTGTTTCATAACTTCAAGTACATACGTTGAATGTAGGTATATGTTGTTTGATATGCTGATTACGAATTAAAAAGAATTTTTTTTAAATTCGAAAAATTAAGGGTAGTTTACCTGCAGCATTTTTTGTAGTACTACACTGGATTCGTTTTACTATTGAACACAAACAATAGAAGCAAGTAATCAACATCTTAAATTACATAATACTAGTAAAATAAACAAATAAAATTTAATTATTTTTAATGAAACAATAAGTAATATAAAACAAAATCGTTCCGT
Source organism: Agonum fuliginosum (assembly GCA_947534325.1). Lineage (NCBI taxonomy): Eukaryota > Metazoa > Arthropoda > Insecta > Coleoptera > Carabidae > Agonum > Agonum fuliginosum. The sequence continues at coordinate 6,335,267 of OX384045.1, read as the reverse complement.
TTATGAACTCGTCAATGAGTAATGTATCCAGATTAGAGTATGGTGTAAGGTTTGATACAAAGATCGATAAAATGTATGATTCAATGCAAAAAACGAAACACAACACTAACTGGGATACAAGACTCGACACTAGGTTGATCACGACGCGTTTCAATCTTTCGATCATCATCAGGTGACTGGATGTGGAGGATGGAAGGAAACAATAATTACTCCACCCAGTGGCAGTGGCAACAAAATATTTTTGACTGGGAAACATGGAAATTAATTTTGCGATTTAAAAAAAATTCTTTTTGATTCGTAATCAGCATATGAAACAAGATATACCCTTAACGTATGTACCTAAATTTATGAAACACCCGTATACTTTAATTATTCTTAAATGATACCAGATACAGAAATAAAATAGCTACCGATTGTAGGTAATATTCACATAATCTTTAATTTAAAATAAAAAAAATTGTCTTAAATTAATTATTTATCGAAATATTATAAAAGTACTACTTTCGGTTTGTAGATTGAAATCAAAATTATATTGGGTTATTAAAATCTTAAATATAAAATCGTCAACGAAATATTTGTAACACACGAACGAACGCACACACACACATACACATATACACTCACATTATCTTGAAAATGTTAAATTCTTACTCTAGGGATCCTAAAACGTGCTTATCCACCAAAAACAATTTTGACCCATCACAATATCTCCCTAATAAAATATGCGGAAGATACAAAGTCAAATAAAGGTTGCGTGACCATTGCCGGTATAATAAACTAAGTTTCCAGTTCGTCAATTAATATTCTATTATCTCCATTTAACAACAAATTCAATTAGCTTCATCACTCGCCGGGGTACACAGAGTGGTTAATTAACAACTACTTTATTTTGCAAATCAAATACTGTTGTGTACAATTACACACGAATGCATCTTCATAAACTATTTGTAACTCTGTGTGCTCTAGTGTAAATTATATAGTTTGTAATATAATTTAAAGCTAATAACTAAAACGTACACCAGTTTTGGTTATTGCGGAGTTGCCCGGTTGTGGTTTGTGGTTAGATGGTTTAACCAGTTCAGAATGGGAATATATTACTCCTGCAGAAAATGAGAATATTGTAGAATTGTGAAATTCTGTATTATATTATTTTGATACAAGAATTTTAAGTGTATCTGTATGTATTATTAAAGTGTAACATTTTTTGTAAGGACGTGTAACCATATATCGTGGGCTTAATGCAAGAAACAATTAAGTCGTGATCAGGTAGTTTTGAGAAAAATGTATTCTTGTTTTTAACTTTGTTCAGATATTAAATGTTTTAGTGTACACTAATAGTAACTTCATTTCAATCTTCGTTATTAACATAGTTTCAATAAAATTACATTTAAATGTACAATATTGCACTATTATTATCTTAAATAATTAAAAACGTAGGTAAGGGACATGACTTAATTGGTTCTTAGTCAACAAAGTGACAACAAAGTGACTAAATGTTTTCTTGTATAGTTGCATAATATTGGTCATTTCCATTCAACTAGTCGACTTAGTGGCTTTTGGTAGACTATGTTTCTGCGATATAGACTTAGTGGATTCGGTTTTTTGTGATTGTAGCAAATATGAAACATGATACGACTTAATGGGTTCTTCCATTAGAAAGAGCGAAATTTTTCATATAAGAATAGTTTAAAAAGTAAAATTATGAAAAAATTGACTTAATTGGTTCTTGCATTAAGCCCACGATATAATTATAACTTATTTTTTTTTTTTTTATTTTTTTTTTTTTCGGGTGTTTCGATGTCAGAGATCACTAACACCCCGGTTCAGTAATATTTACATAGATATATGTGTTATATACAGTGTTATATAAGTATAAGTTTAGTGTTATTACAATTTGTGAATCATATTTATTTCGTTCAGGTATTTAATTGTGTTGTCTCTGGCTGTGTTATTATTTGCTAGTATTTGTGCTATTGTGTTTGGCAGGTTATGGCTTTGTCTTTGCATGGTGTATTTGTTACATTCTGTGAGGATGTGTTCTACTGTGATTGTTTTGTTGCATGTGTCACATTGTTTTGGGTCTGTGCGTTGTAGTAGGTGTTCGTGAGTGTAACGTGTGTGGCCTATTCTTAATCTTGTGATGATGACCTGGTGTTTACGATTCTTTGGTGTCGTCCAAGCAGATGTGTCTTCTTTGATTCGGCGAAGTTTGTTGTTGTTTGATGTTGTATGCCATTCTGTTTCCCATTCTTCTTTTATTTTGGTTTTTAGGATATTTTTGATGTCGTATGTTGGGGTGGGTATCTGTTCTGGTGTCGGTATTGAGCATGCCTCTTTTGCCGCTGCGTCTGCGTTTTCGTTTTCTTCTATTCCGATGTGGGATGGAATCCATATTAATTTGATTTCCTTGCCTTGTTGTTTGGCTGCTTTGTCGATGTTGTTTTGGATGTCCTGGATTATGCAATTTTTGTTATGAAGATCTTGCAAGCTTATGAGTACGCTTAATGAATCAGTCCATATTATGAATTTTTTGTGTTCATCTTCTATTATGGTTTCCGTTGCTTTTTTGATACTGTACGCTTCAGCTGTGTAGATGCTAGTGTTATCTGGTAGTCTGTATTTTGCCGTAGAGTTTTCAGTAATTATGCTTACTGCCGTCTTGTTCTCTTGTCGAGAGCCATCGGTGTATATAGCTGTGTACTCTGGATATTTATTTTTTAGTTCCAGATATGTTTTTTTGTAGAGTTCTTTGGGTGTTTGGGTTTTTGGAAAGAGTGACATTGTTAGTATTATTGTCGGATTTGTGATTAACCAGGGTGGGTTTGTGTGGAATTTTCTTTGTGCTATTTGTAGCTGGATTTGGTTGGTTGTGAGAAAGAGTGAGTGGGAGATTTTTTGCAATGGTGTGGAATTTAGTGGTGTTGTTGTGTTGTTAATGACTTTGAAGAAATGTTTAAATGTTGGTTTTGAGGGTTGACTAGCTAGTTCAGTTATGTATGTAGCCGTAAGTTGTTTACGTCTTATGTGTAGTGTGGGTTCTCCTGCTTCACATAGTATGCTCAAAATTGGACTGGTTCTGAAGGCTCCGGTGGTTATACGGATCGCTGTGTTGTGTATAGGGTTAATTATTTTTAGTGCGCTTGGCTTTGCTGTCTGGTATGCTATGCTCCCATAATCTAATTTGGACCGTATTAGGGTTTTATATATAATAAGTAGCTGTTCTTTTTGTGCTCCCCAAGTTGTGTGTGCCAAGGATTTTAGTATATTAAGTCTTTGGTGGCATTCTTTCTTGATGTTATTTAAGTGAGGAATCCAGGTTAGTTTTGAATCTAGTGTTATTCCTAAGAATTTTATGGTGTTTTCGTATTTGATGTGTACATTGTTTAGTTTTAATAGTGGATGAACGTGAGGTTTCCGGAGTCGGCAGAAATGTACTGCTGTTGTTTTTTGGCTTGAAAATTTGAATCCGGTGGTGGATGCCCATTTTTCTATATTTTTTAGTGCTTGTTGTAGCTGTAGACTGACGCTTTTTATATTTTTTCCGTGGCAGTACATGGTAACGTCGTCGGCGAATAATGATATTTTGACGTTTGATGGTACGCAGTTTGTAATTTTGTTGATTGCTATTAAGAAGAGTGTTACACTTAAAATCTCTCCTTGTGGGACGCCATTTTGTTGTGTTTTTTCTTCGGATAATTTTCCGTTCGATTTCACCTTAAATGTTCTTTTTTCTAGGAAGCTTTTTATGAGTTTGAGGATGTTTCCGTCTATTTTCAGTTCTTTTAATGACTTTAATATGTGGTGTTTCCATGTCATGTCATAAGCTTTTTCTAAATCTAGGAAAATCGCTATTAAGTGGTGCTTTTTATGGAATGATTCTTGGATTTCCGATGTTAGAGGTAGTATGCTGTCCATGGTAGAACGACCACTTCTGAATCCGCTTTGTGTGTTAGTGAGTAGCTGGTTTTTTTCTAAGTACCACATGATTCTTTTGCTTAGCATTTTTTGTAGTATTTTGCCGAGGGTGTTTGACAAAGCTATGGGTCTGTAGCTCGATGGGTTTGTTTTAGGTTTATTTGGTTTTAATATTGGCACAACTATTACTTCTTTCCATTTTTCTGGGTAGACTTGAAGTCGTAATATGGTGTTGTAAATATTTAGGAGATCTTGTAGGGCTTGGTTGGGTAGATGTTTTACGAATTCGAATGGGATTCCGTCTGGCCCTGGGCTGCTACCTCCTTTTATTTCGTTGATCGTTGTTGTGAGTTCTTGAATTTTAAATGGTGCGTTCATCGGGTCATTATCTTGATATTCTATTTTTATATGTTCTGTTTCTGCTTTTTCTTTGTGTTGTAGGAAGTTTGTGGAATAGTGTTTGTCAGATGAATTTTCTTCAAAATTTTCAGCTAGGATGTTGGCTATTTCTTGTGAATTTGTTATTGTATTGTTGTTGTTTATTAATGCGTTTGTCTGTTGGACTGATTTTCCATTTTTTATTTTCCTTATCTTATTCCAGACTTCTTGTGATGGCGTTTCGGTGGTTAATGTTGATACGTATTTTTCCCATGAGGATTTTTTACTTTTAAGGATTGTTCTGCGTAGTATAGCCTGGGTTCTTTTTAGAGTAATTAGCTTTTCTGTCGTTTTATTTTTCCTATATTGGTAGAGTGCTCGTTTGTTATTTTTTATAGCTAATTCGCATTCTTCGTTCCACCATGGTACTACTTTTTTAACTCTTTTGATTTTTCTCTCTCCAAATGTGTTTTCAGCGGCTGTTATTATATTTTTCGTGAAGTTTTCCACCATTTCATTTAGATCTGTGTTTGTTTCTGAATATGTGTTTTTGTTATTAATGTTTTCTGTGAAAATATTCCATCTGGTGTTGTCTATTCTCCAGTTGGCATATATTGGGTGCAGGTTTGAGTCTGTTTGCACTGCGGTTGATCTTATTATGATGGGGAAGTGGTCAGAGTTAAATAAGCAGGGGGCGGTGTTCCATGTAAAGTTTGTTGCTATGGATGGGGAGCATAGTGTTAAGTCTATTGCTGAGAGATGGCCCGTATTTGTTGAGAAGTGTGTAGGTGTGCCGTCGTTTAGTAATACTAGATTGTTATTATCAATTATTTTTTCTAGTATTTTTCCTTTGTTGTTCGTGTTTCTTGATCCCCATAGAATGTTATGGGAGTTGAAGTCACCTACGATTAGGTATGGTGTTGGAAGTTGGCTTATGATGTTGTCAATTTCTGTTTCTTGAATATTTTTATCTGGTGGTATATAGATATTGCAGAGTGTGATATTGTGTGGTGATATTGCTTTTACTGCTATGGCTTCGAGGTTTGTGTTAAGTGGTATTTCAAATGCAGGGTTTTTATTATTTATTAAGGTGGCTACTCCGCCACTGGCGTTGTGGTGGGTTGTTCTATCTTTTCTGAATACCGTGTAATTTTTTATGTTTATTGTTTGTGTTTCTTTTAGTCGGCTTTCTTGGATGCATATGTGTTCCGGGTTATAGTCTGCTATTAATTTTTGGAGTTCACCTCTGTGGGCGGTGAGGCCGTTACAATTCCATTGTATTAGCATTCTGACAGAGATTCTAGACTTGAGTGGATGTCAATGTTAAGTTCTCCTTGTAGTTGTTTTGTTAAAGTATTTTGGATTTTTGTAAAGCGTGTTTTTAGTCCTCTGTTTTTTATTAATGGATATAGTGTTTTTAGCATTTGGATGAGGTTAATAATATCCGTGGTAAAATCTCTAGCAACGTGAATTTGATCCGGTATGCCGAAACCATCTTCGAGGAATTTTTTAAGTTCTTCGAATGTTAGGATGTATTTATTCGGGTTGTCCTTCATTTCTTTTTCTATTGGTTGTAGTGCTATGTTTAGTGGTTCTGCTGGACTTTGTGAGCGAGGTTTCTTTAGTGTTTGTTTTGCTGTTGCGTCACCTTGTGCGGTAATTATTGCTGTAATGTTTTTCCTTTGTAGGGGAGGGGATATTGGCTGTCTGTTCGGGTAGTTTTCTATTGATGATGTGTCTGATTCGGATGCAGGACGTTTGTTTGTTGGTGTGTTTGTATTGGTTTTATTGTTAGTATTATAGTTATTGTTGTTATTAGTTTGATTTGTGATTGTAGTACTGTTTATGGCTGCTCCTGTCTTTTTTGCGTCGATTGTTGTGTTAGGATTTTTATTTATTGTGTTAGTGTTAGTTATTTCAGTGGTTGTTTTTTTGGCGGTGTCATTTGTGTGGGCTTCTTCGCACTGGTTGCTCGTGTGGCCTTGTTTTTTGCATATAAAACATAGTGTTGTTTCTTCGTTTATAAATATTCTGTATTCTGTATCTTCATAGTTGACTGTTATTGTTGCTGGGAGGCAAATTTCTTCATTAGTTGGAATGAATACCTGTCGTCTGAAACTTAGTACGTGAGAGTACTCAGATTCTTGCATTCCGACTCTTAAAAACGATATTGGTGATATTAGTCGTAATCCTGAATTTTTTAATGATTCTTCTATAATAGTATGTGGGATTGAGGGGCACACATTTGACAGAATTATTCGTTTTGCCGGTGTCATCATGCGGCGAATGTTGATTATGTTTCCGTCAATTTCCACTGTGTTGTGTTTTGCTACTATTTCATCTACGTGAGATTTTGACTGTAGAAATACACATATTCTATTTTTTGATATTCTGGAGGCGAAGAGTATTTGTTTTGGGCCTATTATTTTTCCTATAGACATGATGTAATCTTTGATTTTTAATGTGTCTACTGCATTCATTATAATTGCTTGGTCTTTCTTTGGAAATGTATCAATAGTGGGTTTCTTTACTGCGTCTACGAATGTTTTAGTTTGCATGTTTGATGTTGTTTGGCTTGGGGTCGTGTTGGTGATAGTTGTAGTTGTAGGTAACATGTTTAGTGTGGTTTGTTTGGTGCGCCCCTGTAGTCAGGAGGTGCTCGAAGGTTGTGTATTTGAGCTATTGGTTTATAGATGGCTGTACTAGGTTGATTGTTAGGTTTTTTAATTTAGGTTGGAATTTTCTAGAGGAATGGATTTATATTTTGGGTGGAATTTATACTTCCCTCAGATACTCTACTTGTATTGTTGTTGGTGTTATTAGTAACTTGGTTTTCTTCATAAGTAAAACTAACTGTAACTCACTTTTAACTCTGCATGAATCACACGTGGTTTAACCGGTGAAGGTTGCTTGCTACTGATAACTTATTTTATCTACGACTACTATGAAAGGTTTATATTTATGCTTTCAATTGCCAACGTAAAGTTGATTGTTACTGAAGACCAAACAAAAAAACATTTTAATGCGCGTCTCCTATGACAACGCGCAATAGAGTACTTTTTGATTACATAAAATAAAAGAAAGTGACAGAATCAAACAATTTTTTTTATTTATATATTTTGATATTATTGGTATCGTCATGGTTACGAATAAAACATAAATTGATTGAACGCAGATTGAACTAATTCAATACTATTATTATTATAACAAATAATTTTAGTCGTGGATAAAATTATTTGTATTACGAGCGTAAAGTGTATTTGTTCCTCTTGCACTATTGCAGCTCTCGCCTTCGGCTCGCGCTGCTATTACCCGTGCGCGAGTAACAAAGACTCACTTTACGCTCTTAAGAGTGTAGTTTACCTAAATGACCAAAACATGCTTCGCACAAGTTTGTGATTTATTTAACAAACAAACAAACGTAATAATAAAAAATTCGCTTTTACCAGACCATTTTTTCATGTCTGATTTATCGAAGACTATGATTTCTGAAACAAAATGTGTTTATTTAAACAAGATACTTGGTTTACCAATAATTACCAATGGTAATTATTAGTAACAAACTTTAAAAATTAATTAGAGCTTTATTAAGAACTATTAAGGCTTATCAGTACACTCAATCGCTTTCAAATAATATGAAGTTTCAATAAAAAACTTTTTAAAAAATGGTAAACTACCCTGTTAGTGACAATTGATGTTATCGCTAACATAAATAACTTGTGAATTATAGCAGCAGTAATTGATAATTTTTATAGATGTATAAATAAAAATTGAAACTTGGGTCTCTTTAGGGTATACATAAGATAATGGCATGACTTTTGGGTTTATTCCTTCTAGTTTAGAAACAGGAATTATTATATTATTCTCTCATGAAAATTTATGTTTAGTTTACAAATTTTTGTCGTGTCGTAATCATTCGCATGAGTAATTGCTATAATAAACTCAAATAAGTAATAGAATACTTATCTTCAACTATATTAGAAAAAAAATCAATTTATTTCAAATATCTCAAGATAGAAATTAATTTTTATAATTTAAAAAAAAGCACATCTGTAGATACATTCTTTCTCTATTAAATGTTTATAAAAACATTATCTTGAAGTCAATAATAAACTAACAGTTTAATCGCAACGAACACACATTTACAGTATTTTTTACTTGAAAATGACAATGCATAGCTATACCTATAGGATGCGGCTAAGTACAAGTTTCGCGCTGGTTTCAGGCAGCCATGGTAGTGGGGAAAAGAGTGGAATAGAAAAAAAAGTAAAATTCAGAGTATTCCAGGAATTCGGAAAAAACCTAGACAGGCCGCTCAAGGTGTTCGTCTACCCTAAAATTTTACAGCGTTACAGAGGTGTGCGCCTCCCACGTTTACTTTAATTATAATTGAAATATATTATGCTTTTACATATGAGTGTAAATTTGAAGTAATAAAATTTAAAATGACGTTTTTTGCGGTTTTTTGTCATTATTTGATAATATTTTCCTCGGTCACTATAAATGGCAAAAAAAATAAAAAAATAAGAAGCATGCAGCTAAGCTTCCTTTTTCGAATAATTTCTGTTTTACTAAATTTCTTTAAAAAATACACAAGTTATTATGGGAATCTGGAGCCATGTTTACAGTTATTTTCAACTTCAAAATGACATTGCATAGCTATGATGCGGAAAAGTACGAGTTTCGGGCTGGTTTCGGGTAGCCGTAGTAGTGGGGAAGAGAGTGAAATAGAAAAAAAAGTAATATCGACAGTATTCTAGGAATTCGAAAAAACGTAGACGGGTCGCTTAAGACGATAGAACAAATAGAAGCAAGTATCCGAAGCTTATCTCCGTCTTGTTACCCTAGGTAAGTTCAAGCTCCGCCGATGTTAATCAGGAAGTGTATCGTATTTCCGGTGCGGAAGCTCTAAGCTCGACACTTTAGAGAGGCGAGGGAGCTTTCAGGACCCGGCTGGACTCCATGGCCGGCTGAAGGGGAAGTGGGAACGGGGGTATTGATCCTTGAGGAATGCATACAGCACAGACTATGGAGGAGAGAATGAAGTACGAGTAGTTGAGCTTTAGTTTGGTTTAGTTTGAGGTTAGGTGGGGTTTCACCTGAAGCGCTTTGAATTTGGATTGGGTGCGATTCTTGAGATGTGGTAGTCGTGGAATGGGGGAGTATGTCTATCACTTATAATGTTATAGAGTAAAATTCAAATAGCTAGGACCCTGGACTGCGCGAGAAGGCAGAGCTTGTCATGTACTGTCCGTTTTACAAAAGCGGAGCTAGCGAGTATATGCTGCGCTGCACTTCACTTCATTTTCAAAGAAAACTAAAATATAACTCAATCACAATCAATTACAAAATACGCAGGGTTACACGAAGCAAAACACTACGAATGTCAGCATGAGAATAACAGATATTGAAGCTGATGTTCTGTAGAACAGACAGTAGCGTAGTTTCCTCTTGTTTATCATCTATGCTTCTCTCTCTAAGACGAGAATTCGTACTTCGCGCAGGGTTCTATACTCTATTTCAGCTTAGAAAATAGTAGATGGCACTATGAATGCAGTCCGTTCTACACCCAAACATTCTATTAGTTTAAACTTTGGCGCGAACTACAAAGACATAACGTATTCCTATCATAAAAAGTGTTAAACTTACCTACAGATGAATAAAAATTGTCAAAATAAAAAAGAAACACACGTTGTTTTACTATTTTCAGGTTATATAAACTTGAAATGTCAAACGGAAATGAAATCGCGAATCTCTCCAATGTTCGCTGATGTAAATCCACCTGTCGTCTCGACCAATCAGATTCAAGGATATCATCGTCCTATCTTACTCAACGCTATTTTCTAAGCTGACATCAAGTATAGCTATTTGAATTTTACTCTAATACCATAAGTAGTCGTAGATATGTCGATTATTTTTCTGGTAGTATTACGAATGTTCTTTGTGCTTGGATATGAATATTATTATTATTATTATTATTATTATACTAATGCCCTGTTCACACGTTGCTACTTTGAAGACACTTTCGTGCTACTGTAGCAAGAAAAATCTGAGTCGCTTGTCAAATAGCAGCGCTGCTAATTTGTAGCATCAAAGTATCAAGAACTACTCGTTGATAATTTCATATCGTTGATCGTTGTGTGTGTAGATAGCGATTTTTTGCGGTAATTGTTTCGATTTGAATTTCTTTTCATGCTACAGTAGCACGTATGCGTCTTCAAAGTAGCAACGTGTGAACAGGGCATAATGTGTATTATCGATTTCAAAAGAAATTTTTTTATTTTTGTGCATTAATTAACGTATACCTAATATGGATTATTAAATGATAAAAATTAGCATAAAGTTTTGCTACTTGATGTCACAGCAATTAATAATTTGCATTTATTGATTCACTAATGAGTCATGATTCTTCATGTTAAATTTCAATTTGAAATTTTTATAATATGGCCAGAATCGTTCAAATTGTTAATCATCTGAATTTAGAAGTGTAGCGGGAATGTAGCTGTATAAGAAAGAGGAAAAACAGTGGTCTACGGTTTGTAAAATATTGAATCTAATACTAATGTAAGATCACTGAAATTTTTTTACGACAATATTTAATATTCATTCTACAGTGCGACTCATCGATTTTACCAAATTTTTCCATAGTATTGATTTGAAAAAAATGCCGAATAAAGAGAAAAATACTATTTTTACATGTTTAATTTAGAGCATTTTAAATACAAAATATATTAAAATTCATGCGTCGCACTGTAGGTAACATGTTATACAGTATATAAATAATGCGTTTGATTATTTATTTTGTCTTATAAATACAATATCATACAAATACGATGCCACTTTTAGAACGCGTTCGCTATAGCTGCCTTTGTTCGACACACTAAATCTGTATATATCTCTCCTTTTTCTCGACGAAATCGTAGACAGCTACACTCCGGCCTTAACTAAGAATTATAAGCAGACGTGAGTTGATGGGCGGTTACTGCATACGGAATAGTAATTAACGTTACAAGTCCGGGAATTCATATTTAACAGTACGAGTGAGACGTTTGAAGACGAGGCGACGAAGGAGCCGAGTCTTGAAACTCGAAACGAGTATTGTTAAAAGAATTCACGGACGAATGTCGTTATGTATTTTATTTCATCCTGTGTCAAATTCCGTTTTAAAGAAACAGTAATATTAATTTCAAAATAATTTACCTAATGCTCCAAATTTAGTAACATTTTCGAAACATAATTAACAACTGCAATTTGGCGATTGTTTAATTGTTATTGCGTTGATTAATTTCTATACCAACACTTTACCGGACAAAGGCCGTTATTTGCGTTTTCCCGGACTCAAACTGTTGTCGTAAAGTATTTGAATTTGACATAGGATGAAATAAAAATACTAAATCAATAACTCACAGCATGTGTAATGTTCATAAAATAAAACTAGAAACAAAGACCGTAAAAACAGTTCTGCCTAAAATTCCCTAAGAAAAAACTGTTTTGATAAATGTCTCTTCTTGGCATTCACGGTGTACCGCAATTTATTATCTCTCATCTGAGTTTCCCCCTTCCCAAAAAGTGGATCCCGTTCCCAACTTACACAACCGCACCATATTGTACTTTCAAATGTGCGTGGATTACTCGTATTGGTTATTTCGGTTTAGTTTAGATGTGAAATGTTTTCGCAACAGAAGTAAGTGATTTATATGTGTTGTTTTGCGTTGAATGAATAAATATTAGATAAATTTCCGGTGATGGGTTAGAGCTGGGGTTAGACACCCTGATTTAGGGTGATTTACAGAAAAAAAGAAGTTTTTGTGCTGATTGTATATTTGGATGGAAGAGAGAATTTCTAAAATTGATTCTAAAAATTTGGTTAGGGGCCGTTCACATAATACGTCACACGATTTTTTGCCATTTTTGACTCTCCACCCCTCTTGTCTAACTACGTCACAAATCGGTAAACCCCCTCCACCCCCTTGTCAAACAACGTTACAAAAATATAACTTTAAATTTTGAAAGAAGTGAAAATATATATAAATACATAAGTATTAATAAATTATATGTTTATTTAATCACAGATGCTTTACAAACTTTATAATCTGATAGATATGAGAGCGTTACGCCTTTTTCCAACACGATGTTACAATTTGTTACAAATTGTTAATTACTCATTCTTTCATAATTTAAATCCCTAACTCCGTTGCAGCAAACTTTCGACAGCATCACCGTAAAGTGTTCCTAAAGACATGTTTGTATTATACTAATTCGTAAGTTGTCACAACGGATCAACACAGTTCAAGGTCCGTGAAAATTTTAATCCTATCTTTATTATTATAGGATTTATAAACAATTGAATGCTCGTGGTGCGAACTTCACGCTAGCACCAAAAGATCTCAGAATTATAAAATACACAAATGTTGAGTTAAGTGTAGGTACCCTGGAAATTTAAACATCAATAAATTTATAAATTTGCAACATTGTACCCATAGTTTATCATAATGTAAAAGATAATATTATTATGAACATTATGACAAGCTACACAATATTTACAAGTTAGATGTAAATTTTACAGGTTAGTAACTAGTGATACGTCAACACGAAACGAGACTTTTCAATTTTGATGTCTCGATTATTTCTCGTCTCGATTATTGTTGTCTCGTCTCGATTTCTCGACCATTTTTACTTTATTTTCGCCCATTGACATTAAAAGTGCTATTTTTGACAGCTGACATTCTGTGAAATGCCACTTTTAGTGCCGAGATAATTAAATTTATTTCAATACCTCCACCTAAAACCCCACCTTACGTCGCTATTACTAGGGACGAAAGTGAGGTATTTCTGACCGGTCAGAATTTTCCTCCCTAGGAAGTAAAAGTACTAGCCGGTCGAAAATATCTCACTTTTACCTTTAATAATAAAAAAATTAATCTAATAATTTTACATGGCCAATGCCAGTAAAATAATAAATCTATGTTGACTATGACAACAACAAATAGGCGAATTGGTGGAAAAATTTAAAAAATTAAAAAAATGTTGAATAAAGTAAATAATTTCAAAAATTCGAGAAATCTCGATGAAAATGTCGAGATTTGAGTATCCCAACATTGTAATCTCGTCTCGAACTTTTTTTTTACAAAAACCAGTCTCGCCTCGACGAGACGAGAAATTTCGAAACGGGACGAGACGAGATTCAAGAAATTCTCGTCTCGTCTGCATCACTATTAGTAAATTGTATAGGTTCATTTTCAAAGGTAATAAAGGGATTGATTAAATGGCGTTTACAAATAAGTAACAAGTAATTGTTATTTACAATGTAATGATTCGCATATTAAATTAAAACATTTTGTTGCATTATTGAAAGAATTAAATTAACTTTTACAAAATCCTAAAAATAAATAAAAAATATATAAAAAAATTATCTCTTAGAGACTGTTTAGTGAAACTTACTCTGAAACTCATAGTTCTTCTTTAACGTCCAAACGTGAAATATACAAGTCAATATATCATCTACATTCTATAGAATTCTATACAATACTTGCTGTCGTTTCCAGCCCTGGCTTGTATTGCAAAAACTTCATGATATATTTATTTATTCAGCCAGTGCTAAGCTAAACACCTTAATTCAACTTACTTTAGACCTTTAGAGTAACAAATCATCAATCATAAAAACTTAGACCGTTTAACCCGAAAATTTGCAAATAGATTAATGCAAATTCTTACACTATTCTTAATATGTTACAAACAACTTTTACTAAACTTGAGTGTAGCAACTTTACATTGATATAGATAAATTTACACTGATATGTGTATCTTAGGGGAGACCGGGGTTGGTTGTGACAGTTTTTGGAAAATATATCCTGACGTGTTATTAAGTAGAACGAGTAAAATGAAATTGTTAAAAGTATAATTTTTTTAAATTCGTAAATTTAAGGGGGATTTATAGCTTAGTGCTGCTAGCTCACAAATCCCCGCTATTTCAGGTACTCGCGTTGTGTCAACTCAAATGACCAAGTCCAATACACAAAAAAATACAGAAAAATTGTACAAAATAAATAAATACATAAATATGTAGTGTAAAAACTACTTATACAGGAATACTTACAAATAAATAAATTTAATAGATTAAATAGATTTGTTTAAAAAATATACAACGTAACTCTAATATTGTATGTTAAGGCCGGAATGTAGCTGTCCATGATTTCGTCGAGAAAAATGAGAGATATATACAGATTTAGTGTGTCGAACAAAGACAGCAACAGCGAACGCGCTCTAAAAGTGGCATCGTATTTGTATGATATTGTATTTATAAGACAAAAGAAATAATCAAACGCGTTATTTATATACTGTATAACATGTTACCTACAGTGCGGCGCATCAATTTTAATAGATTTTGTATTTAAAATGCCCTAAATTAAACATGTAAAAGTAGTATTTTTCTCTTTATTCGGCATTTTTTTAAAACAATACTATGAAAAAATTTGGAAAAATCGATGCGTCGCACTGTAGAATGAATATTAAATATTATCGTAAAAAAATTTCAATGATCTTACGTTAGTATTAGATTCAATATTATACAAACCGTAGAGTACTGTTTTACCTCTTTCTCATACAGCTACATAAGCAAGCAATGAACATAAGTAGAAAATCGAAAATACTTACAATAAAGAATAGAAGACTGATTGATGATGTTGAAGAAGTCGCAAAAAATCATGATTCACGTGTGATTACATTGCTTGCTTAACATACAATTAGAGTTACGTTGTATATTTTTTAAACAAATCTATTTAAGCTGAAGGTAAAAATTTGTTCCATGATCAGTAAGATGAATCATGAAATATATGCACGAAGTTACCGATAATTCATAATATGCCATGCTGCCACATCCAATATAGTCCAAGGAATTTACTATAAAAATGCCTCAAACTTCGGACAAACTGCAACAAAAGCTTTCTCGACGGAATTCAATACAGAAAAATGTGCTTTTTAACATATCAAAAGTTTCCGGAAATCACCGCACTGGAAGCCATTGAAATTTTGAAAAAATGACCGCTATTTCTGGTTTTTTAAGTTTAACTCATCTTTAGCTTATCATTACGAGAATAATTATTTATGTATCAAGTACCGAAAGTGCATATTTTCAGTACAAGCATGGATAATTGCAGCCCGAGGCAACGCCGAGGTCTGCAATCATGCGAGTGCTGAAAACGCACTTTCTGTACAAGATGCATATAATATATATTTTTTTAAATTGTGTTACTCAAGAAAATTTACATATTACTTATGCAGTTTTTAAATGACGTAATTTAAATAAACTCAATCTATCGTTTCTAAGGGGACGACAATTTAAAATGTTTATTGACAACGAAAAAAATAATTTTTTATGACAGGCGCTTTATGTTATAGTGTAAAAATTGTTATTTAACTAAGAATTTTATTGACAATTCAACTCATGTGTCATCTGTGAAAAATGGACCAATCAATTTTGAGGATTTATAAATTTTCCACCAATGGAAACGAATTTTTTCGACAATTTATCACTAGTGCTCGCAGCGACATAATTTTTCGACAATTTTCACTAGTGATCCAATCGACAATTTTAAACAATTGAATATATCCTTATTAATCAAAATCCTATTGTTATAACTGTTGTAATGGAAGTGAAGCTATTTATAAATCATTTTCATAAAGAAAGAATACATTTTTATTCGGTGAATTGTCCTCCGAATACCATTCGTGGTCCAAGTTATGGAGACAATTTTTGTGGCTGCATCACTCATGATTATTACGCTTAAGAAAATAGCACTCGTGCTACGCACTCGTGCAATTTTCAATCAAGCGTAATAACCATTCGTGATACAGCAACAAAAATTGTCGACATAACTTGGAACACTAGTGGTATTATATATGATAAAATTATGGACGAAAACAGTGATGAAAGTGATTTTGAAGATCAAGGTATTCCACCTGAAATTACAGAGACTGCTAACGCAGCAACTTTAAATTTACTGCCTTCAAAATCGCGAGAGAAGATACTTTTTAGTACTAGTACCGAAAAGTAATTACTTTTCAGTGCTAGTACCGAAAAGATTGATTTTCTGTTGATGTCTTGGTTACCATAATGTTAATATTTTGTTTCAATTTTGAAAAAAACCATTTATATGACGTTATAGAGCACAAAATTCTCTATAAAAATGATGCATGGGATTTTTAAGCCAGTTAACCCGTTTCCGAAAAAATTATAAAAATGCGTTTAGGAAATTTTCATTAATTTAAATCAAGTTGTAATATTTTTTCTTGACACAATAATGACTGCCATATTTTAACGGACAAAAATATAGCCATCCGGTTTTGAGCATATGATTTCTATAACAATTTTCTATAATACCCATTATTTTTATAATTTTTGAGGCTCTCAATTAGTCACAAATTGGAAATTTTCTTAAAGTAAATATAGATAAAATTTAGTAATTTTTGTGTTTATTCAGCTGTTATTTCGGGATGGATTCAGATATTAACTTCCGGTTTTCTGTATTCAATTTATCGAACATTCTTCTATTACATGCTTTATATTTTTTTTGAAATTCACTCTTGGTTTAGTCTAGGCTTAAACATTTTCTTAAAGAGATAATCTAAATATTTCAATATTTTGAAAATTATTGTTTTTAATTATCTGTCAATTCTTAACAAATTAAGAAAACCATAAATAGCGGTCATTTTTTCAAAATTTCAATGGCTTCCGGTGCGGTGATTTCCGGAAACTTTTGATATGTTAAAAAGCTCATTTTTCTGTATTGGATTCCGTCGAGAAAACTTTTGTTGCAGTTTGTCCGAGGTGAAATTATAAATTCCCTGGACTAATAGGATAAAGGCGTGATGGTGCAGTTATGAACTCACGGGTACTACAGGTTATAAGTGCCCCACAGGTTATATTTCCATTCAGTAAATAACCACAACCAATTGGCAAAATTTACCATTCCGTCTTTTGGTGGCAGCTCTCGCACAAAACACTTCCGTTCGTATTTTACGTGATCAATCTTTGCTATTGACAGGCTGCGAATGGCTCTAGCGACATGTTTACATACTGCCGTCTCCCCTATGTTTCCCCCCATTTCCCCCCCGACAGGGGCGTAGCGACCACGAGACGTGACAGTTTGGAATTATTCCCCCTCTGGCTGCTGTCAATTGTTTGAAGAGTCGGTAATTGCCGATTGGTAATAAAGTTATGAGAGTTTTTGAGGTGCGAGAGATTGATGTGGGGTTTGTTATTAGAATGGGGGGTTTAGTAATTATGGAAAAAATTCATAAATTGTTTTGTAATTTTTTACCTTCCGCTTACCTGTAAAGGAAGGTATTGGAATCATGCAAAAAATTGGGTTGTGAGTTTTAAGTGGATGAGCACGAATTAGGGTCCTTACAACTCATTTTTGATAGTTTCTCGATGATGTCTGTGTGTATGTGTGTGTGTATGTGTTTGGTCCGGGCCGATGCCGGATGTCGCATAACTCAAATACGAATTACCCAAAAATGTTGATATTTGGTATTTTACAATTGTATACGAATAGGAAGAGCTCATTAGATTTTGGAACAAATATATTCACCGGAAGTGATATTTTTTGAAGATTGAAAAAGATAATTGTCAAAAATTTATATAAATCTGGATAAATATAGTATTTATTTGTAATAAGAATAAGAGGCAAAGTTATTTGCAACTTACGTTATAAAAAAATTGTCTTTATCTGGTAGCATTAAAGAACTGCGGTAAAATTTAAATAATAAATTTATCAGATAAAACGTTTAAATCTTGTAATCCATGTTCGGTTGTTTTTTGTTTCTGTGTAAAAAATATTGACAGGTGAGACGGGTGACAAGTTGACATACTAGCGCCATATAAGAAGTCATAAGTATGATATTAAATGTAGTAATTGAACGGAAGATGGCTTCAACACAGAAGGGTTTGCCTGTAAACGAATCTTTTGATTCAGGTGATGCAAATTTCTGTGTTTGAATATTTTAGATTTTTATTTGTATATTTTAGGGACACCGGATTGTACGTATACATTTATGTTTATAAGTCTAGATATAGCGGAATGTTGTGTGTAGGCCACTTCAGATTTTTTATTGTTTACTTTATTACTTCTGACAATAGTCTAGATTCAGGTTCAACAAATCCAACCCTCTCGCGCAAGGCCTTATTTCAACCACTAGCCGGTGCCTGATAGCGTTGTGAAAACTGATATTTATATATTAAATAGACAGCCTGTATACAGGGTGATTCACAACTTCGTGCATAATATATTTTAATGGCATAGTGCTCAACTTACTTATCACGGAACTGAAAGAAGTTTTTCAAAATTCGTAATTTTAGTTTCCAGGTTTTTTAATCCAATAGTTTGGGCCACTGTTTTCAAATCAAATGTTTTAAATTTTCTATTCCATTATACAATCAACAATCTAGTAGTTTGCGCTTCTCTCACGGTATCTACGCGTTTTTTCTACAGAAGAGATTGTTGTGTGGTTAAACAGGAAACAGTAAAAGTACTAAACTTGAATAAATCTAATTGAATACAATTTATAAGCACTTTTAAAAATGAAATAAATGCATTGCATAAAAAAAGGCGTTAACGCAAATCCAATCGTGAAACAAGAGCTTAAAGTATTTATATAATTTTAAATTATATTTAAGTGCTTGAACCCCGTAGCAACCCAGAGGTCAAATTTGCAAACGAGTCTGCCCTGTCATAGTTGTTTTTGTAGCCTATTTGTTACAGAGATGAATGTTTCATTTGTTCGCAGGGTAACACGTGTGGTTGCTACTGGCAACACATACGTATATATTACATATTTGCGCCAGTGTATAAAGGTGGAAACAAACAGAAACACATACGTTGTAGTTTGTAGACGAAAACTAGGCGTATAGAAACATGTTAACGACATATATATTTATATCACGCCTTTTATTAAGTCCAAATATGATTAGAATTGGTCCGCGAAAGTATTGTTTTCACAAGATTAAGATTAATCAAAATTTATCAAAAATGCGCTTTAATATTACATTTGAATAAATTTTAATCGTTGTGACCCCATAAAATTTTATGTTGTGCTCAGAACTACTTTCCACGTGTAACCCTTATGTATTTGTGCGGCAAAATTATTAACCATTTTGTCGTCTCTTTTATACAGGTTGGTGAAGGTGAAATGCGAACATAGGGAACATACATGACAATCGAACTTTCATGCCAGGTATCTTGATATATTTTGTAGTAGTGTCACAAAACGAAGTAATGTGAATTTGTGTGGCAAAAAGAGTAATCAATAACACAAATAATAATAAAATCTAAAAGTGTAAACTTTCTCGTTCTGCTCGTACACATAGGTACATTATTATGCAAAGAAAATATTTTAATGAAAATAAAAATTTCAATAATATGACAGGTACTTTGACATTGACAGTACTTATTCCACGTATATCAAGATGCCTAGCATGATAATGATGAATATTTTTTGACAGATGGTTTAACCAATCATATTGCGTAATGATGACGTCAAATGACGTAATGCAACCAATAGAATTGAAAATGTAAAATGATGTATCTGACAACATAATTTTGTAGATTAGGTTTTATTTTGTTACGTTAGTTACAAAAAATAAATAAATTTGTCACATGAAACGTCAAAAATGTTTAGCAAAATGAGTCGTTTTGGTAGTATTTTTAAGAAGAAAAATATTCTTCCTAAATACCATTCGAGATAATAATTTTTTGAGAGAATTTTTGTCTATTCCACGGCAACTTATTGCAATTTCACTCCACAAAACTTCATTTGACATTCCCCTCAACTTCGTTTCGGGAAATTGATAGATGATGTTTTGTGTCGTGAAATTGTTAGAAATAAGTTGCCGTGGAAACGACAAAACAATTCTCAAAAAATTATCATCTCTTATTACCCCTGATAACTCCATTGTCATATTTCCCTATGTTCGCATTTCAGCTCCACCAACCTGTACTATAGTGAACTATAATTGATGTAGGTGTCTGGCATCATCGACTGTGAATCATATTATGCGCTTACGACTTGTAACCTTAATATCATAGGTATTTATGGATGTTATTGAGAGACTACACTACACGAGAGATTTTTGTGCATTTAAACTGGACTGCATTAAGTTATTTGTTTCATTACTACAAAAAATCTGATGTGGCCAGCACAAGACCTTCCGCCATACTTACTTTATTCTTTTTATTTATTATACTAATATATTAATATATAGGTACTACTACTACTAGGTACTCACAAATATATTTTAGTCATTTTATTTAAACTGCAGAAGAAGGTATAAACGATATATTACTATTGTCACTGTCATTTCATAATCACTTAAATTTTACGTAGTAACAAATGTTAATCCATTATGGACTACAAGATACCGAAATACTAAATTATAAATAAGTATATACTTTAATTATTATTAATTTGAAAGATTTTTTTAGTATCTGTCTGGTTTTGAATGAAAAATTCTTGAATTTTAATATTTAAGATTATTCTTTCCTTATATGTTTCTGTTTGTGCGGTTACCAGCTGTCAATTCATGGTATTAGTGAAGAATACACCACAGGGGATATTTTTGTGTATTAAAGTCAAATACGTACTAGACTGGTTTCGAACCCGAGTTGTCCAAGTCATACAGTCGGTTACATATTTAAACAAATTAAATTTATACAATGTAGTCTTTTATTTATTTATTTATTTATGTTTTGTGAAATAGACTCCAGTACGGAGTACACTATTTGTTTTGTGAATATAGAGGCTAGGGAATACTATTAAATTTGTTAGTTTGCGTGCAAATGTTTAATTAAGTTTATATTTAATTTACTAATCAAAAGTATATAACTTTACATATGAAACACTTTGCAACATTTTAATTAAACAACTAAACTATCAAAAGCAACACTTCAATTTTAATAATTCTGCAATAAGATGAACTCTAGGAAAAGTGGATACTTCTGGTGAGCCGTAGATTATTAAGGCGGGTTTACATTGGTCGTGTAAATGGGTTAGTTACTAGTACTATTAGCTCGCCAGACCGCAACTCATCCAATGTAGCCAACAGAAGCTAGTACCAGTACTAGTACTAGTACAAGTAGTTGGGGTAGTGAAGTAACTAACCTCCAGGGTTAGCTACTCACCTACTAGTCTTCCCCTTCCACATACATTCTGCACTATCCACTACACTCATCTGTGCACTATACCAATGTAAACAGTCACTGGTGATTAGGGATATATTAATGTGTTTTGACGTCTCATTTTAAAGATAATTGTTTTATAGTTAAATTCGGTATTTTTACTTTATTAAAACGAAAAAGTGGTCTTAAACGGAAACAATAAAGTTTGTAGAACTATATCGTGATCATGAGTGTTTGTGGGATGTCGATAAATTTTGTTATCTTTACTTTATTTCGTTTAAGGCGCTACACTTGTGTCAAAAATATAGTGAAAAAGGGAGCTTGCTATATTACAAACTGAGCTCTTGTTAGTACACCTACACTGTTCATATTTTATATATACATAGTTAAGACATGACTCTAGAGTGCTAAGAAATTATATTTTTGAAATACTTAATGGTATTTTAGTAATAAATTAGTAAAAATAGTCAATTTGGCCGATTTTTTGCTATTTTTTTCCTCAGATGTGTAATTTTTTTGACAAAAAATATTTTCTTAGCACTCTCACGAACAATGCAAGGAATCGGCTATTTAAAACAAAATTAATAACTATGCAATAATAACAATAAGGCCGTAGTTTGTAATATTAAAATGCATAATTTAATTCTTATTTTCTCTAATTGTTGTCGCAACAATGTATTGTATGAAATTTTAGATCAAATAATGCTTCGTAATTACTTATGGTAAATTTCAGATTTTTATTTTGAATAATATAGCCAGAATCGTGAATTCTGATTCTATTGCAGCAATATTGCGTTCAACAAAAGTGTAGAGCCTTAATAATAGATTTTGTTCGAGATGATATACAACCCGAAAAGAATTCATTTTGTCACCTACAGAACAACTTTTACTGGTACTAGAACTATAGCTAGTCGTCTAAATTGTATTTCTGGTGTAAACACCTACAAGCCTAGCGCTTAGTTGAGTATACTAGTATAGCCCGCTACTTGTACCAGTAACTGTCTCAGTTACTCCTCCAATGTAAACGCGCCTTTACACAAGCAAAGACACAAGTCATCTCAAAGTAACATGTTTTAATACGGAGCACGTGCGGTGTTCCTTTGTCTTGGGCTACGTAATTTAACCAGGAGTAATTTCTCGTTTTATGCGCCTTTTAAAGAAAAAACGACTGAAATAAAGTACGCTGCAGATGGCAAAAATCATGAAAGAGCGCGGGCTTTTATTCAAAGAGAAGTAGGTATATTAAACCGGGCATATGGAATGAGATTTCTTTGAGAACGAATCATAAACTTATACGTTCAAGTAAATAATGCCTGTGGGAGACGGTCAGCTTTTCAAAGGAATTGTCAATGTTTTGATCTCAAACTCACTCATGTGATATTTTCAAATTGGGTTGGAATACTATATGTGCGCACTATATAACATAATTCATTACGAAGTTGACATATTTTCGGATTCATATAGTTCTTTTCAAAGTCACTGTCTTTAGATTCTTGCAGATTTCTAAATTAAGTAAATACTGTTTACTAGTCCAAGTGTACTTAATTACATGTTGTTGTTATTCGGATCGTGTTAATATAATGTAATAATATTCTCTGTATATATATTTGTACTGTTTTTCTGTATTTTGGTCGGTAAAAGGGTCTTTGACCTGTTGACCATTTATCCTAAATAAAAAAAATAAATAAAATTAAATGAGTTACAAATTAAAGAGGAATCCCCACTATATTTCATTTTTACCTGCCGCCTCATATTCTATAAGGGAGGTATTTTGATGGGTCAAAATTTTCGAGTGTGAGATTTTAAGAGATAAGCACGTTTTAAGATCCATAGAATACGACTAAAGTATTTTCGAGATGATGTCTCTGTGTGTATGTGTATGTGAGTGTATGTTTGTATGTTAGGTTGTATGTAACATTTTTTTCGTTTCTATAACTCAAAAAGTTACAAAAATGTAACAACCAAATTTTATATTTAAGATTTTAATACGAATCATTAGAGCCCGGTAAATTTTGGTACCAATTCATAATTTATTAATTCAAGACAATTTTTTTATTTTATTTGAAAGATTATGTAATTATTATTTACAATCAGTATTTTATAAATTTTTCTGTATCTACTATAATTTAAGAATAATTAAAGTATATACTTATAATTTAGTATTTCGGTATCTTGTAGTCCATTATCGTTTAACATTTTTGTTACTAGGTAAAATTTAAATGATTATGACATGACAGTGACAGTGACAATAGTAAAATACCATTTATATTTTCTTCTGCAGTTTAAATAAAATGACTAAAATATACTTGTGAGTAGTAGCAGTAGTAGTAGTACTTATATAAATATTTGTATATTTGTCTAATAAGTAAAAAGAATAAAGTAGGTATGGCGGGAGGTCTTGTGGTGCCCACGTCAGATTTTTTTAATGAATTCTGTGTGGAGAAGATATGATCCATTTAACCTTGTTCTCTGATTGATCCAAATCGCGGGCAAGTTTACACAGACGATATTTAGTTGTCCATCTCAACTTTTTCTATTCATCCCTCTCTCAAACCGTAATATACCACTGGTGAAAAAAATGAAACACTTGAAATTCGTGAAATTTCGATCATTTTCAAACCGCCATAACTCGGCGTATTTTCAATCGATTTCGATGAATCTTTGCGGGCGAAAAACTTTGAAGTGTCTACTTTAAAGTCATGCATGCGAACTTAAGCGCAACCCCTTTCGCCTCCCTCTAACACCACTGTGAAAAAAAATGTTTTTAATGGAAAAAATGTCCAACTTTGACGATGTGTACGGAGTTGAAATTTTTTTGACTCGATCCACCAAAAGAGCACTAAAATTTGTTCAATTCCCTGTGCAGGACTCAAAGAACGAAGTTCCTTCGATGATTTGGCACAAAGTTATGGGTGTTTGAAAAAAAAGTGCATGGCGGTTTGAAAATGGTCGAAATTTCACGAATTTCAAGTGTTTCATTTTTCCCCGCCAGTGTATTTGGATTATTTTCAAATTGTCAAATTTGTGAAATTTTTTTTATAGTTCTTCGTTCTTAGCTCAATTTGAAATTATGCAATCCAACCATGGTTCAAAGAAAGTAAAAAAATTATATACCTACCAATTTAATTTAATAAATGCATTAAATTATACCATTTATTTTGACAATGACAGCAGCACATTTTGCATTTTTATCTTACTAGTCCAATAAAGTACCCGTTTATGGAAACAGTGTCATAAAGCAAGGTAATATGATGCAGTCGAACATAAAAAAGGTTGATATCGATATCCTGTTTTAGTAAAAACTATGGAGCAACACGTAAATGTTTGCAGTTTAAAAACGAATAAATTTCAACAGTATCAATTGAAAACAATATTAAATAACCATTCTGCAACACTCTGTTATTGTAGTTCGTAGTACAAACAACAAACAAAATCAAAACGTTTGTAATGCGTACAGTTTACGATTCGAGTTATATCGTTTTATTCTCTTCAGTTTAAATTACAGAGTTCAGGTTTTATTCTCTTCATTCATCGACCAATCCAAATTACTTTAAAATGAAAAGCTATGTAAATCTAAAACTAGGCTTAACCCATTCTTAATTAGTATTATAAACTACTAGTTTCAAAATTAAACTAAGATCTTAATGAGATTTTAAAACTTTAAACTTGTTAGTTGAAGATTGTTCATCAAGAACAATGTTGAAATGTTCAAGTTTTGTGTCCTTTTATTTCTGGGGAAGTTGAGACAAAGTAAACTAAAATTTGGAGCAGACAATAAAATACGGTGAATTTTGGATGCTATTATAACGAAACTGATGTATTATGCTTAAGGCATTTTAATTGCTTTTTATAGTCTAGCCGTTTCATCACAGAACTTAAAAAATCTGACGTGGCCATTACACAACCTTCCGCCATATCTAGACTTTAAACAGAAATGTATACGTACAATCCGGTGCCCATTTAAAATATACAAATACAAATCTAAAATATTGAAACACAGAAATTTGCATCATCTGAATAAAAAGATTCATTCACAGGAAAACTCTTCTGTGCTGAAGCCATCCTCTGTTCAATTACTACATTTAATATCTTACTTATGACATATAGCACTAGTATGTCAACTTGTCACCCATCTCACCTGTCAATATTTTTTACACAGAAACAAAATTCAGTCGAACATGGATTACAAGATTTCAACGTTTTATTTGATAAATTTATTTTTACTTCCTTGTACGAAGTAAGGAAGTATTGTAATCGCGAAAAATTTCGGTTCTCAGATTTTGACGGAAATATCCGTTTTGACCTTTTCTGAATCCATTATGACTAGTTTCGACGTGACGTCTGTACGTACGTACGTACGGACGTATGTGTGTCGCATAACTCAAATACGGTTAGTCGTAGAAAGTTGAAATTTTGTATTTTGGACTGTTATAGCATCTAGTTGTGCACCTCCTATTTTTGGTTTCAGTCTACAAACCGGAAGTAGTACTTTTTAAAAATATTTCGATAAATATTTAATTTTAGACAATTTTTTTTATTTTAAATGAAAGATTATGTGATTATTACCTACAATCGGTATTTTATAAATATTTTTGTATCTGCTATCATTTAAAAATAATTAAAGTATATATTTATAATTTATAGTATTTCGGTATCTTGTAGTCCATGATCGATTAACATTTGTTACTACGTAAAATTTAAATGATTATGACATGACAGTGACAATAGTAAAATATGCTTTATATCTTCTTCTGCAGTTTAAATCAAATGACTAAAATATATTTGTGAGTATACTAGTATAATAAGTTAAAAGAATTTTTAATATTATTTTACATTTTAGTTATTAAGAAAAGTATTAACACACAAGGCGTACAAGGAAGTCATGTGGTGTCCACGTCAGATTTTTTAAATTTTACTGCAGTTCTTTGATGCTACCAGATAAAAACAATTTTTTTATAACGTAAGTTGCAAATAACTTTGCCTCTTATTCTTATTACAAATAAATACTATATTTATCCAAATTTATATAAATTTTTGACAATTAATCTTTTCAATCTTCAAAAAATATTACTTCCGGTGAAGATATTTGTACCAAAATCTAATGGGTTCTTCCAATTTATATACAAATGTTAAATACCAAATATCAAAATTTTTGGGTAATTCGTATTTGAGTTATCCGACTGACAGAAATCCGGCCCTGACCACATACACACACACATACATACAGACATCATCGTGAAACTATCAAAAATGAATTGTAAGGACCCTAATTCGTGCTCATCCACTAAAAACTCACTACCCGATTTTTAGCATGATTCCAATACCTTCCTTTACAGGTAAGCGGAAGGTAAAAATTCATAGCTTTTTTGCTAAATTACTAATAGTAAATAATAATAAATTTTCCTTGTTATAACACAACTGCATACGAAAAGAGTGCAATGTACATGGGAATTAAAATATATAATTCATTACTACTGCATGTAAGAACTATGCCAAGGAAAAGAGCTTTAATTACTATAAAACAAGCCTTAATTCAAAAAGAGTAGATAACTCACTCAATTCTTCACCAATAAGGACGAAATTTTCAGCTCTGAAAAGGAAATTGATAGGGCTTTGTGACAATCGAGTCGAACAACCCCCTTAAGATAGTATTTTTTGGAGCTACAAGCCTTCAAACTTTGAGATTTTTCATTGCTCATCACATGAAGCGATTTTTCAGGGGGTGGGGGGGGGGGCAATCTCTTCGGGATTTTTGGAGAACGTAGAAGAGGAATGTATCTCCAGAGGGAATTTGCAGATTTTGATTAACACGTCCCTGAAAGAAATGCCTCACATTTTAAAAACAGGCATTTTCTTGGTTCGGCCAAGTGGCTCGATTTTTACTTCCTTGTACGGAATAAGGAAGTATTGTAATCGCGAAAAATTTCGGTTCTCAGATTTTGACGGAAATATCCGTTTTGACCTTTTCTGAATCCATTATGACTAGTTTCGTCGTGACGTCTGTACGTATGTACGTACGGACGGACGTATGTGTGTCGCATAACTCAAATACGGTTAGACGTAGAAAGTTGAAATTTTGTATTTAGGACTGTTATAGCATCTAGTTGTGCACCTCCTATTTTTGGTTTCAATCTACAAACCGGAAGTAGTACTTTTTTCAAATATTTCGATAAATATTTAATTTAAGACAAATTTTTAAATTTTAAATGAAAGATTATGTGATTATTACCTACAATCGGTACCTATTTTATAAATATTTTTGTATCTGGTATCATAATAGGAATAATTAAAGTATATATTTATAATTTAGTATTTCGGTATCTTGTAGTCCATGATCGATTAACATTTGTTACTACGTAAAATTTAAATGATTATGACATGACAGTGACAATAGTAAAATATGCTTTATATCTTTTTCTGCAGTTAAAATAAAATGACTAAAATATATTTGTGAGTATAGTAGCAGTAGTAGTAGTACTAGTATAATAAGTTAAAATAATTTTTTATATTATTCTACATTTTAGTTATTAAGAAAAGTATGAACACACAAGGCGTACAAGGAAGTCATGTGGTGTCCACGTCAGATTTTAATTTTGAGCAGTGTATATATTAATGATGTATCTTTGCAATTATTGCAATATTTATGTATATACTACATTTACTATTTATGCTACGTATTTTGAACTGTTGTTTACCAAGGAGGATTTGAAAATCAGCACTGCTGAAATCCTACCTTTTTGTCACAATATTTTGATTAATAAATTGATTTGATTTGAGTCCAGTCATTCTGGTATTTGAGGTCATAATCGAACGGATAGAGATGAAAATTGCCATACATATTTGTTGAAGGGTCCTTTTTAATTTGGTAAAGTAAAAGT
Source organism: Agonum fuliginosum (assembly GCA_947534325.1). Lineage (NCBI taxonomy): Eukaryota > Metazoa > Arthropoda > Insecta > Coleoptera > Carabidae > Agonum > Agonum fuliginosum. Next base: position 6,306,922 of record OX384045.1, on the reverse strand, counting down.
TGTCAGGACCATGAGGAACCGCCGCCATCTTAAAAATATATCCCTTTTTGCAGATTTTTACTAATATCTCGTAAACAACGAATGAAATAAAAATTTTGTCTTAAAAGTGTTGTAGAGCTTGAAATTCTGAGTAAAATGAGTACCCACACTTTACATTTTTATTGAAAATTAGCGCTTGAAGCCAGAACAGACTAAGTTTTTTGTTTACTGTTTTTCATCAACTCTAATTTTTGACTGGGCAAAGATATCTACTTCCGGTTTCCGGAATTAGATTCCCTAGATATTTTTCTATAAAATTTATTATTTTTATAAATAATGAAGGGTCATAGTTAAGGCCGAAATATAATGTTTTGTTTCGGAGTGGAAGCAGTGAAATTGTAATTTTTTCTTTGCATACTGTTTTACAAATATATCGATTTCCGGTTTCCGGAGTAAGATACACCAAATATAAATCAGTTCTATAATATAATATTAACTCTTACAATTACAAGTAAAATTGGACTCAAATATGAACTGCAAAAATTTACATTGACGGTCCAATAAAACAATTCGTTATATAATCCAATAATCAACCAATTTATTTACCCGCCATCTTTTAATGCAAAATCAATCACGAGCATAATAAATCATGTCAAAATCTAATTTCCATAATATGCCAGGCACAGTGTGCCATGCTCCAAAACAAAAGAATAAAAAACACGTGGGAAATCTTCCATTAGCATATCGTCTTAACTGCAGCGTGTTTACAGCTTTACGCAGAGCTTTCTCAGCTTTACTGCGAGCTTTCCCCCCACCACTTGATACAGAGGGGGGCGGTAGGTTCGTGAGAGGAAAAACAACACCTACGCGACCGAAAGTTTAATATCCAAGGAGGCTGGGCGATACTTTTATGAAGAGACTTTTACTAGAGGCCAAGGTTTAATATCTTATTGGAGATGCTAATCTGGAGGACATATGAACATCGTGAGACGGTAGCGAAAGGTGTAGTCAATAGGAATGCAATCGTGGAAGCTATAAATGTTATATTTTGGGATGTGAGAATATATTTTCAGACATGGAGCGAATAGCCATGGTCATGTTTCTGACAGCTCAAGTTTGAATCCAGCTGGTATACTGCATTTACATGTTAAGGCGATTTCGCAGTGAAATTATAGGTTTTGCTGAACGCTCTGTATTACTTTAATAAACAAAGATTTAAATTATATATCTAAATAAATAAATTCAACACTTTTTGAATTTTGTATTCCAGAAAATTAAATTTAAAATGGATCAACACCAGCCGTCAAAATAGCGAAAAACAACATGCAGTTTTCCCCATAAAATTGGTTTAAACAATAAGATTTTTTAAACAAACAAGACGTTTTCGAAAAGCTGGAAGTTGCCCTCTTTTCGCTCTAATGCCACTTTTTTGAATTTTTATGCAGGATTGTATTAAAATACACATGAAATATTCACAAAATTGGACATGTTTAGTCATGCACAAAAAAATGAAGATAAAATTTAAAAAACTGGCATTAGAGCAAACTTTTCAAAAATATCTTAGTTAATTCGAAAATTTCAATTCTTACTTCAATTTTAATGGGAAAACTAAACATACTTTTCACCATTTTAACGGCTAGAAGCCAACCATCTTAAGGCTATTATTTATCTCATTAGTTAGACCGCATCTGGAATACTGCTAGTGATTTGGAATCCTATTTACTACCAACAGAAACAATCTTTGGAATGAATCCAAAGATCATTCATAAGATCAGCAACATACATTCCTGATGGAACATATCCAGCTAGAAGCACTCCACATGAAGCACGAATTCAATCTTTTCGCTTACAACTACTCCATCAGAGACGAAGTATCAATTCAAAATCCTTAATTGCTGCATTGATTGTCCATTCCTTCTTAGCAAAATTCCCTTTTAGTTCCTAGATTATCTTCTAGAGATAACAATACCTTTTATAATCAAACTCCTAAATCGAATTCTTTAGTTAAATCACCTCTTCATTTTATGTTTTCAAGTTATAATATTCTTGAACCTTATATTGATCTATTTTATAACAACATGAGTGACACATTATTAAGAATTGTGTTTCCTATTTCACATGAACTTAGCTATATATTTTTCTCTTACCCTATAATTGGGCTTACGCCTGTTGGGTATTGTAATTAATAATAATAAAAATAATAATAATCTATACTGTGATTACTTATAATATGCGAGGCTGCCACACCCAAGTTGGGTAAAAGGCATATTTAGAATTTACGTCATTGCAACAAAACGTCGTTGAATCAAAAGCTATTCCCATGTCTTTATTTGTAAAGTCTCGATGAATCAATTCTATCGTTCCATACGCCGTGTGTCTCACAAGACCTTGTTAAAATATTAATTGAAGAAAATAGTCTTATTACATCAGAATTCCTACCAAAACCAAGTTGAACCAGAATAGTATAGTTATAAAAATTGTGTTTGATACTAATTAATTGATTTTCCGTTTCCATGGACGTAATTGACAGATTTTTTAGCTTATTTGAGGTTAACAATTGCGGGTAAATATGAAACGCGAGACGTAATGAAAATTGGCGGGTTTTTACAGTTTATGCGTACGACGCGACATCTACCGATAGAATTAGAATGACAATTCAACTCATGTGTCATCTGTCCAAAATGAGCCAATCAATTTTGAGGATTTATAAATTTTCCACCAATTGTAACGAATTTTTTCGACAATTTATCACTATTGCTCGCAGCGACATAATTTTTCGACAATTTTCACTAGTGATCCAATCGACAATTTTAAAGAATTGAATATATCTTTATTAATCAAAATCCTATTGTTATAACTGTTGTAATGGAAGTGAAGCTATTTATAAATCATTTTCATAAAGAAAGAATACATTTTTATTCGGTGAATTGTCCTCCGAGTACCATTCGTGTACCAAGTTATGTAGACAATTTTTGTGGCTGCATCACTCATGATTATTACGCTTGAGACAATAGCACTCGTGCTATTTTCAATCGAGCGTAATAACCATTCGTGATACAGCAACAAAAATTGTCGACATAACTTGGAACACTAATGGTATTATATATGAAAATAATTTGACTTTTTGACTATTTATAAAACTTCAACATTTATATAAGGGATTAATGCGTATTATTATAGTATTAAGTTGAAGTAAATACGAATATAACAAATTAGTTTAAAATAAATATATTATAAAATTATTTTAACATGAAAATTAGACACTTGAAATTTGAAAATTTGAGGTTACGTGTCAAAAAGATACGTACACAGTGCGTACACACAGTTATTATTGTGTAATCCTGAATGATGTTTATAACAGCACTTTATTGTTGTCAATTATTTTGATGCACCGGATTGTACGTATACATTTATGTTCAAAGTCTAGATATGGCGGAAGGTTGTATGCTGGCCACATCAGATTTTTTAGTTATATTCAGTTCATCTTAATCTAGTTCTATTTCTATTCTATTCAAAGTTGAGTTCAGTGTCTCGTGTCTTGAATATAGTTAACAGTGGAACTAGAAAGGTCATTGTATTCTGAATGCAATGCTATTCGCTCAAGACACTCGCACAGCTCTTGATCTTATACGCTTTGCTTTGTGTTTGGATTACTGCCACAGAGAAATGCTACACGTTTACCTGAATGCTAATTGTGTGCAGGATGGCGGACTACACAAGTTCACCAAGAAAAAAGACCGGTACATGAGACAACTACGAATTATACGGCAGATGAGAAGGCACACAAAACTTTATACCCATACATTTTAACTGTTTCTTATTCTTTTGTATAAACAAAACCCACAAATTATTTAGTTTCGTTATGAATCTAGCGATAACAACTAAAATAGTTATTTACGAACCAAATACTATAATAATACTCATTAAGAGGAATCCCCACTAGTTTTGAAGATCCATTTAACGAATGAAGCGATGCCGTCAGAAACCATTGTTACCCATTGTGACGACATCGGTTGATTCAATGAATGAACCGTATTTAGCCACTTTCTACTACCAATGGGGTTTCGTTGGGCACATGAAATTACCACTAATTTTAAATATTTTTAAACAATTTTTTTTAAATAAAAGATTAAAGTCTAGGCTATGTCCGCTTAGTGTCACTTTTTTATTTTTTACTTTAGTTTTTTAATATTTTATCTTAAGTTCTTAAAATTTTACTAACTTTGGAGCTTAAAAAATACATGAAAAAATTTAAATTAAAAAAAAAATGGCATTAGACAGAACTAGATACACCTTTTATCTTTAAATTTAAAAAAGGAGCAAACAAATCGGACCAAAATTAAAGTCAATTTCATGTGCCCAACGACAACATATTTTTGCTTAATTTTGTAGTGGTGGGGATTCCTCTTAATCACTTAAATGTTGAAGTTTTCTAAATAGTCAAAAGTCTAATTATTTTGATTCTAATTATATCAGTAGATGTCGCGTCGTACGCATGAACTGTAAAAACCCGCCAATTTTCATTACGTCCCGCGTATCATATTTACCCGCAATTGTTAACCTCAAATAAGGTAAACAATCTGTCAATTACATCCATGGATACGGAAATAGTTATTTACGAACCAAATGGGGGAAGATTTTGATCCCTAATGAGCGGTTTTTTGAAACACGAGCGAAGCGAGGGTTTCATTTACGCGAATGCTGGGATGGTGTCTTCCCGCAACAGGATTGTACAATGTTTTTTGTAACGAATAAAACTATAATCAAATACATTCAAGTTGTAGTTGTAGTCTGATCATTAAATTTGAGGTTATACGATGCTTTTTCTACTCATTACTACCGACAGATGGCGCGCTGAATACAAGTTTTATTTTTAAATATTGGCGGTTTCGGTGGTCTTGATAATTTTCTTTAATTATAATTCAGGGAAATAACACTTTATAAACTAAATTTCATTATTTTTAAGATGATTTTACTCTGAAAAGCCAGTGTTCTTTGCATTTTCCCCGATTGACTACACTGGGAAATTGACATATTCGATTATCAATTGCTTGCTTAATATGTCATTTCCTAGGTGATGAGTACAAAATGCTTTTTTGCAACTCTCAAAAAAAGCTTACATTGACCGAACATTGACGTGGTCTGAAACTAATTTTAGAAATCTGTTATAGTAATAAAAAAAATTGGGTAAAACGCGTGATAGATAAAACTTATTGTTTTAAATATTGTAACTTTACTACCAGTGTACCATTAAAACAGTTTCTTAGCCACTGTAAACAAACCAAAGTCTGGAATTAATAGCTCCACAATTTCGGCGCCTCCACCAAAATCTGCCTCTCTTATTGCGTGTGAGACCATAAACAACATAAAACAACGTCACAACAATGTAAACAGCGGCAGGAAGGAAAGAACACGACGTATCCAGGCAACGGATAAAGAAGAGGAAGAAACAAAAGACAGGGAAAATAACGGAGGTATGTATTCATTAAAGAAATAATACTCCTGCTTTGCGCGACAAGGTGTATTAGTTTTAATTTATGTGGAAATGTTGATGAAAGAAAATTAAATGTGTTCAGACGCGTGAGAGTAATTTTAACTCGAGATGATATTTTCACTTTGTTAGGGGATTATAAATTTAGGAATTTGTTTAATCGCTGGAGAAAATCTGTTGTGTACGACACGGTAAAAAGAAATAATAATTCAAGAAATTAGCTCATATATTTTATGTTAAAATGAAGTTAGATTTTGTTGCATAAGCACAACTCAGGGTAGGAAGTTACTTAGAATAATAGTTATATTTTATATACAAGACAATAATAGTATTTTGTGCACCAAGGGAGGGAAGCGTGCTATTACTCCCGCGGGCGAAGCGGCGGTCCGAGCGAGGGCGCCGGCTTCGCTCAAGGGTGTAATAGCTATTACTCCCGCGGGCGAAGCGGCGACCCGAGCCGAAGGCGAGCCGCAGGCGAGTCCGAGCGAGGGCGCCGTCTTCGCCCAAGGGAGTAATTACTATTACTCCCGCGGGCCGCGGCGGCCCGAGCGAGGGCGCCGGCGTCGCCCAAGGGAGGAATAGCCTTCCCTCCCGTGGGACACACAATATTTTACGTCACGAGGGCCTCGAAATCACCTTTCTTGCAATGTTTTCCTCCCGCCAGTACCGGGAAGAAAACAGTGTTTTCCTCAAGTACGGTCCTCCCGAGCGGGAGGGAAAACTCGCTTCCTTAGCAAGAGGAAAACACTGCTTTCCTCCCCCGAGTGACGTAAAATTATATTTTATCGGCAAGGCAAGTGTTAAGGAAAGATACGGTAAAAATAAATAATACAAGAACTAAGCTCATATTCTATGTTAAAATGAAGTGCGATTTTGTTGCATAAGCTTCATAGAGTAGGAAGTTACTTAGAATAATAGTTATATTTTATACAAGACAATAAAATTATATTTTATCGACAAGACAAGTGTTAAGGAAGGAGCAAGTGAATTATTTTTCTCGAGTCGATTTCTGTCTGTCGGATAACTCAAATACGAATTACCCAATAATTTTGATATTTGGTATTTAACATTTGCATATAAATCTAAACTAGCCAATTTAAATAAACAATATCGACACCCGAAATGGTAAAAGAGATTCAGAAAGATAATAATAATAATATAAATTGGAAGAGCTCATTAGATTTTGGTACAAATATATTTTTATATTTTTTGAAGATTGAAAAGATTAATTGTCAAAAATTTCGATAAATTGGGATAAATATAGTATTTATCTATACTTCTATACTAATAATAAAGAGGAAAGATTTGTTTGTTTGTTTGTTTGTTTGAATTGAATAGGCTCCGAAACTACTGGACCAATTTGAAAAATTCTTTCACCGTTGGGAAGCTACACAATCCGCGGATGACATAGGCTATATTATATTTTCAAAAAAAAATCAAAATTGTTTCTTCTTATTACGAAAATGTACAGTGATTTGGCACTTAATTGAACAAAATAACAAACAGATTAGATAACCAGACATTTAATTATTAAACTACCTACTATGTATTAGTTGTTGAATAGGAATTTCGAATTCAGTTGGTCTAGGTATTTTGAAACAGACAGTTGCGGATTGTTATATAGTATTGGTTGGTATTTAGATTTTTTTATTTATTTGATGTTTATAACGATGTCAAATTGCATTGTTGTCAGCGGCTATCAGAGTTTACTGCACCGATTGAGTTCAAATTTGGTATGGTAATAGCTTAAGATAGGTAACTAACATGAGCACAATAAAATGGCGGTAACCGATTGGGTTTAAATTTCATTTCTCAGGGGCGCGTTCAAATTTGGCTAAGTATCTGTCTTGAAACATAGGTATATTAAAATGTTATCTTGAAACAAAATGGTGGCTAGCTAACTCAAAATGTACTGCACCGATTGGGTTCAAATTTGTAATGGTTATAACTTATGATCTAACTTATGACATGAGCATACTAAAATATCAGTCCGCCATCTTTAAACAAAATGGTGGTACCCGATTGGGTTCAAATTTGGATGGTATCATGGGCGTAGTTAGAATTGCCACCATGTATTGTATGGTTATGGTAATAACTTAGAATTCTTATAACGACATTTCTTTAAATTCGAGTTGGAGGCGTAGCAACGCGAGCCGGGTTCGCTAGTTTGTAATAAGAATAAGGGGAAATGTTATTTGCAACTTAGGTTATAAAAAAATTGTCTTTATTTGGTAGCATTAAGGAACTGTAGTAAAATTTAAAAAATAAATTTATCAAATAAAACGTGGAAGTCTTGTAATCCATGATCGGTTGATTCTTGTTTTTTCGTAAAACATATTGACAAGTGAGACGGGTGACACGTTGTCATACTAACGCCATATAAGTCATAAGTAAGTAATTGAACGGAGTATAGCTTCAAAACAGAAGAGTTTTCCAGTGAATGAATCTTTTGATTCAGGTGATACTGTGTTTGCAGATTTGTATATTTTACATGGGCACGGAATTGTACGTATACATTTACTCACTTTACAAAATAAAATCGCCAGAACATTTCAAGAATGTGAACATCCCGGCTTGTTACTTGCTATAATTGCCCATTAACATCCTAATAATATCTTAGCGATTGCTAATGTCCGCCCTTGGTAACATTATCTATGTTACATCCCATGTTAGTAATTTGGTAATAATATCCCAATTATGCAGCCCATTTAATTCTCTGAGATGTTTGTATTGAGTATGTTATTTTTGATCGTACTCAGGATGTGGCTAGGATAGGCTTACGTAACATCACTTAAAGTACAAGAATAAGAGATTTTTAAACATCCCATGGACGATTCGTGTCAAGTGGGTATGTTTATAAGTCCATGACGGGAGCTTGTGTGCTGGCCACATCATATTTTTTCACAAAGTGGATGCAGACTTGTGTGAAAACGAATATGAAGAAAAAATTTAAAAATATTGAAGTTCTTTTGCAGTAAAGTTTTACTTTATCTACTCTAGTTTTACTTTATCTACCCATGCGGTTAACATGGTTACATAAAATCTGGTTATCTACAATAGCAGAATTTGTATTATGTAAACTATAATTAATATTCTAATATTGAAATGTGTTCATATTTGCCACTATCCATATTACAACAATTTTAGTGTTAAAATAACCAATATCCTGTATTAGTTTGTTGCTACTACATATTATAAACAACAGGAATGTTCCATACAGCATTAATTAGCTAACATACATATTTCACAGTAATTTGTGATTGTTTATCAAAACGCGCAGCTGAAATACGAATGCACCAATCATCGGATTATTATACAATTTATGTGTTTTACCCAAATGCTTATCTGCGTTCCACAACCAATGTTTTGCCAATATACAGGACAAAAATCGCTAATAATATAATTTCCTTTATTAATGAGTGCCACACACGAAGAATGATTCGATTTGTTTCTGTAATATTTTTATTATTATTTTTCTTAGAAATCTACAACGAAAAAGTAGCTTATTATACATAGCTGTATTTTATGTAGAATCAAAATGTTTAAAAATATACGGGGTGTTACATTTAAAATAAGGAAGTTGACGTCACTTCCGGCTAAACAGGAAGTAATAAAAATGCATTATTTATGTAGTTTAATGTGCCTTTGAATGTAGTTCATAAACCTATAATATAAATGTAATTGACTTAAAAATACAAATTTTTTGGGGGGTGCGCCTGTTTCAGGAAACGTCCGGTTTTTATTTTACTTTTTTAATGTTAAACACACAACGATAAGTTCACAAGATTTTTTTGCTTAGTGCAAATGCAAAATGCACAAAATGTGTAATAATGAAAAATTACATTAAAAATATTTAATTTCGTGTAATAATAATAATTTATTTTATTCTGTAGACACAGTACAATATGTATAGAAACGTCAGTGTGGAAGTGTAATAGTTGATATACAGGTTGGTGGAGGTGAAATGCGAACATAGGGAAATATATGACAATTGAGTCATCATGCTAGGCATCTTGATATACGTGGAATAAGTACTGTCAATGTCAAAGTAGCTGTCATATTATTGAAATTTTTATTTTCTTTAAAATATTTTCTTTGCATAACAATGTATGTGTACGAGCAGAACGAGAAAGTTTACATGCACTTTTAGATTTTATTATTATTTCTGTTATTGGTTACTCTTTTTGCCACACAAATTCATATTACTTCGTTTTGTGACACTACTACAAAATATATCAAGATACCTGTCATAAAAGTTCGATTGTCATGTATGTTTCCTATATTCGCATTTCACCTCCACCAACCTGTAGAGAAAACAAATTATTATAAAAGACATAAACTCAGACATATTACAAACGCATAGACTAATCTATAAAAATTACAGAAGCATAAACATAATTAATAAAATAAAAAAAATGTCGTAGAAGGAATAGTTTTGGTTTTTTCTTAACATTCAACACCAGAAAACAAAATTCTAGAATATTCATACACAGGAAAATGCATGCACAAGAAGATTCAAATCTAGAAAATTTATACGTAATAAAATACACGCTTTAAAAGATTCATTCAATTTAAAATTTGGCATAAATGCAAACATAAGAAGATGGAAATCTAGAAAAGTTATATTCAAAACCGAGTATGTGGGACTCAAGAACTGTATAGGGTTGTTCATTTTAGTTCAGTTCAACCTAATTGGAGTATCTTCCTTTTGTTGAAGAATTTCCACAGAATTAAAATTAAGAAGTAAACGAAGAGAAAAAATATACGACCGCTGGGATTTGAACCCAAGCCAAGATTTTCTATTTCTAGATTTGCATCATCCTGTGTTTCTTACGTTTGCATTCCGACCGAATCTAAAATCTAGATTTGAATTTCCTGTGAATGAATATTTTATTAGATAAATTTCGTCTTACTGGTCATTTTTAATTCTATTATCTCGAACTCGGAAAACGGAAAGTAGGTACCGTATTAACTTGGCGTTACTAAATAGTTATTTACGAACCAAATGCGGAAAGATTTTTATCCCGCATGAGCGGTTTCATTTACGCGAATGTTGGGATGGTGTCTTCCTGCAAAAGGTTTGTACAATAACGAATAAAACTATAATTAAATACATTCAAATTGTAGTTTGTTGTAGTTTGATCATTAAATTTGACGTTACGATGTTCTTTTTACTCACTACTACCGACAAATGGCGCTAGTCGCATATATTTATTTCAAAATTTTTATATATCGATGGTGTACATGAAAATCGTGGGAAGTAACATTCATTAAAATAAATTTTGTTATTTTGAAGATGATTTTATTGTAGAATTCTCAAGAAAGCATTTGCATTTTTCCTGATTGACTACACTGAAAATTGACAATTATGAGTACAAATATATAGTTCTAATGTCCACCCAATTGACTGTCAGTGATCTGGCAACACAAACACCTTTTTGTGATTATTAAGTTAAATACACTACACTTACAGTTCTCTACGTGCACACAGTGTGTGTGTGTGTGTGTGTGTGTGTGTGTGTGTGTGTGTGTGTGTGTGTGTGTGTGTGTGTGTGTGTGTGTGTGTGTGTGTGTGTGTGTGTGTGTGTGTGTGTGTGTGTGTGTGTGTGTGTGTGTGTGTGTGTGTGTGTGTGTGTGTGTGTGTGTGTGTGTGTGTGTGTGTGTGTGTGTGTGTGTGTGTGTGTGTGTGTGTGTGTGTGCGTGGGTGAGTGTGTTTACCGCGTATTTTGTTCATTTAATTACGTAATTAGATCAGAGTGGCATTTGCGTTCCATCAGCATGAAACCAATTTGTCTCTTGATGTTTACATCCCGAGTAGGATGTGGAATTCTGCGAAGAGACGGAATTTGGAGTGCAGCACAGAAGGCTTGATTTATGGATAAATTTGTGTTGTGACAACGATATTTGGATTTAAACTAATTATTTGGTTGGTAAATTTAACGCAGATAGATGACGTATTCCTAGGATAAAGCATTACAACACATTCTAGTTTATTTGCACAAAAATCTTCCTTGTGGTGTACTCTTCACTAATAAGATTTAAATTTAAATATAACAGTGAGCTTAATAAATAACGATCAATTTTGAAGCGCTGTTAAAACTGCAACTGGTGACAGTTATTGGAAGCTGTCAAAATGGATCGGACAAATGGTCTAAATTCTACATTTTTAACCTTCACTCCTATCGTAATAGTCCCATCGAATTAAAACACCTACCAAAATTTGACTCTGGTCAAAAGAGACCTGTATGTAAAATTTCATGAAGATCGGGTAAACGGGGCCTAGATCTTGATATCACCCTTTATAGTTCAAACAAATTTAAATATAATGGCCCGATTTAAAAAAATATCTTTCTTATTTTTTTCAATAGTATATATCGAGTTTAGTTACAAAAGAAACAAAAATTGCGTCAGTCAGAGCGATTTTTAATTTTTACTCTCAACCCTAATGGTTCGATCGATGGCAAACATGCCTTAAAATCTGACCCTGGTTAAAAGAGACCTGCATGCAAAATTTCATGAGGATCGGACAAACAGTCTAGATGTAGATAAAAAATCTGATGTGGACACCACATGACATCCTTGTACGCCTATTACCGTATTTGATTTATGGGGAAAATACCAAAAAATACCTATAGTAAAGTGCCCTTTTGGCACGGACGATCGCAACCAAAAATATGAGGTGATCAACTAAATGCAACATGAGTCTCAAATACAATTTTTTTTTTGAAAAATGCGAAAAAATACCTAATAGTGCTCGTTTGGCACGGACGATCGTAACCAAAAATTGGAGGTGTACAACTAGATGCTATAACAGTCCTAAATACAAAATTTCAACTTTTTACGTCTAACCGTATTTGAGTTATGCGACATACATACGTCACGACGAAACTAGTCATAATGGATTCAGAAAAGGTCAAAACGGATATTTCCGTCAAAATCTGAGAACCGAAATTTTTCGCGATTACAATACTTCCTTTTTACTCTGTACAATATTAGATATAATATAAATAATATTAGAAGTACTTATTTTGATTAAGGTTAAAAACTCAAAGAATAATAAAGATCTTGAAGTATATAATATGAATCACGATAACATTACTTACTCCGTTAATTATATAAACTGAAGAATAAATTATAAATTTAATCAAGCAAAATTCCAGTTTTTATTTCGAAAGATAGATTCTAAATGAACAGTGAAAAACTGCAAAGATATTTGTCAGTAAAAAAGATGACAACTTTTAATTTGTCCTGCGGAACAATCGATAGAGTTTGGCGCAAACAACTGACTGTAACCGTATTGACACTGTAACCGCGAGTAACTGAAAGCACACAACAATAAATCAATCTCCTGAAAAAATAAAAGAAGAGCTTATAAAACTGTTTCAACAACAGTATTTTTTGCTGTTTCACTTTTTCTAATATAAAAGAAGATCATTTAGTTTAGGTTAGTTAATTGTATTTTTATTTTGACAAATTATTAAAAATAACTATATTACTAGAACTATATTTCTGTTGTAGAATGTTATCATTCTTACATATATAATTTTTAATTATGGTATGGTTTCATTCTGTCACTAGTCCCACTTGCCAAAATAAAATCCTAAGAACATTTCAAAAATGTGAACATCCCGATTTGTTATTTGACTATTAACATCCTATTAATATCCGAGCGGTTACTAATGCCCTCCCTTAGTAACATTATCTATGTAACATCCCATGTAATTCTCTGAGATGTTTGTACTGAATATGTAATTTTGGTCGTACCCAGGATGTGGCTAGGATAGACTTACGTAATATCACTTAATGTTTAAGAATAAGATATTTTTAAACATCCAATGGATGATTCTTGTCAAGTCTTGATATGGAATAAAATGTGGTGAGTATATAATAATAAATAATTTAACTTTATATAATGTTTTTGTTGGTTTCATTAGATAGTATTTAAATTAAGTAGGTACTAGTTCAAAATGTATAATTTAAGTGTTATTATATACCTAGTATGATATCTCTTCTTGCAAATTTTTAAAGGTTATGTTAATTAATTAATTGCAATTAAATTTATAGTCGTGTAGATAATTGAGAAACTCGCATACGGCTTGTGTCAAAAACTTTATTTTTATCTTTCTTATTAACGATATTTTAATCACTTAAGTAAAATTGTATAATGGTATAATTTTATTTAGACGTTGAAACTACTGGCAACAAGAATAGACCATGAAAGTAAACTTTACCTTGACAAAATAAAATCCTTAGAACATTTCAAGAATGTGAACATCTCGGCTTGTTACTTGCTATTTTTGCCCATTTACATCCTATTAATATCCTAGCGATTGCTAATGTCCGCCCTTAGTAACATTATCTATGTAACATCCCAATGTTAGTAATTTTGTAATAATATCCCAATTATGCATTCCATGTAATTCTCTGAGATGTTTGTATTGAGAATGTAGCTAATTTTTGATCGTACCAAAGATGTGGCTAGGATAGACTTAATGTAATACCTATCACTAAATGTACAAGTGGGATATCACACTGTATACAGAATGTTTCTATACCTGTGCACGAAACTTTAATAGGTTATATATTTTGATATACTGATCACAGAATTTTTTTTTTTCAAAATTCGCAAAAATCAGAATAGTGAAAATATTAGTGCCACTAGTTTGAACGTCTATTAAACTGTTTATTTGTTATTTATAAAATAAAATTATAATTATTATAAATAATACTATTATACTATTTACAAATACTTACGTGATAATTACCGAATAAATAAACAGTTATATGGACTTTCAAACCAGTTTCACTAAAATTTTCACTACCCTTATTTTTCCGAATTAAAAAAATATTTTCTTTCTATACTCAGTATATCAAATTATATAACCTTTTATATATACTTTCAACGTATATACTTCAAATTATGATACAGCCTGTATAATTTGAGAATAATATAGAGTTTCGGTCAGAAAAAAAAAACTAATTCAAACCGTAAGCTTCCTGAGAATTATTTATGCAGTCACGCAAATTTATTCAGAAATTAATGTTTGATTAATTTTTCGTCAGGTGGGAATCAAATCTAATTCATTAAGGAAAATTTGAATAATTAATTTTTTATCCAAAAACTTGCAATGATTATTCTTAGCTTTTTTGATAAATGTGTTCCGGAAAAATGAAATTAGATTCTGTGACTATCGATCACTTGGTGACGTGTTCGGCATTTTATTTTTGAAAAAGATTTTACTTAAAAGCATTTCTATCATACATCTTTCCTTCGATACCTGAGTTTTATGACAAAAATGAACAAAACTTTGAAATGCAGCTATAAAATAAGAAAACTCTAAAGTTTGTATACTCCATAATACTTTATTTAAATAGTTTCTCTCGAAATTGTATCCTTATATTCTACACTGAGACACAAATAACACCCAACTTGGGTAATAGATATGACGTATGTATTCGTATTTGTAACTATAAAAGAGTAAATCGTTTTAGTCTAAAAGAATATGTGCCTTTAATCTCGAAATTACTACCTTCTCAATATTTTTACAGTTTTGTTTGAAATTATTGTAAAATTTAGAAACGAACACAAATGTTTGTTTCACGTAAAGTTATACAATATAATATAGGGTCTTTCATTAAGAATGATAGGATTTAAATTTTAAATAAAACGTCAACGGTTTGACATATCAATTTAGTTTTTGCTTTATTTGGAAGTTTAGACAATGCAGTTATGTTCTGAACAAGATATCGTTCAAATGTCCACCACGGCTTTGTTGACACTGATCAGAAGATCGCTCCAATTTGGCAGAATTTGGCTTATTTGCAACACTGGCCGCTACAGCTGTGATTTTCTCCTCACTTCGAACATTTCGTTGTCTTCTTGGTGGCTTATTGTCTTAGTAATGTTAACTCAAACTTTATCAGTGCGTCTTATAGCCTGCGCAGAGTAACGGTGAGGGCGACCCAATTCTGGGGTGAATAAATGTTGAGCACCCACAACTGAGCTCGAACTTTGGTAATATTTTTTTATTATTTCCAACCGGTCTAGAGGCGTCAAACGCTGCATCATAAAACTGCACACTATACTAAATAATTTGACACCTAGAAGTAAATAAAATATATATCAGAAACCGAGAAATCTTTATTGAAAAAAGTATCACTCCTATTGAAAGACCCTATAGTATTTCATATTGTCAAATGATAATGCTATAACAGTCGGCTAACAGTTTATAAAATTTATGTTTGCTAATACTACCTCGTGAATTTAGAGGTATAAGTTTTTTATTATATCTACGCAAATGTTCATTTGAACAAATGTAAAGTAATTTGTAAGGTTTTGTACAGTACAAGGGATGTCAGAAGCACAAGGACGATATTTCATTGTTTTCGTGTCTTTCTTCTGACGTTACAAGCCATCGTCTAGCGGCGGACAAATATGCAAAATGTTTTGTAGAAATAAATAACACTTGAAAATTATTTCGCTCAGAAATATGTTTATTGCTGTAGAAAAATATTTATCATCTTCACGACACATTACATATTGCTACATATAAGTAGACATTACACTTGAATAAAAATACAAACAGTTCTTTGTTCCGCTTGAAAATAACTTTACAGATTTCATTTTGTACTTTTTAGTTAAACAAATAATCAATCTATCACGTCTTTTACCCAACTTGGGTGTGACACTCTCACATATTTTAAATATCAGTGTGACTCAATCCGTGCGATGATTTTTGATATGCAAAGTGGTAAGCTTGAAGTGTCCAAGTGCGATTTAATTGCATGATGTTTTACAATTTAACGACAATCACACACCGTCGGCCGAGAGACTTGAATCACGGAACTCCGGGTATATACATACGTCATCACATGCAGAGAACTTAAGATCGCGCTTGAAACCGTTTTTTTGCATTTCCGGGACTAAAACTGTTCTTTAGTCTTTACTTTTAGGGACTAAGGTTCTTAATTTGATCCCAAGGGATTATTTCTCATATTTAATCCCGTTGTCAAGGAATTGAATTAATTAATCCCATTGTCAAGTAAATACGTGCTATTTGTTACAGAGTATCTATGGTAACACTATAAATATTTGTCATAAAATTTACTGTCAAAATTACAAAATGTGTATTCTTTTAAACTATTTTGCATTCGTTTGAGGATGAAGTGCAAAAAATAGCGTATATACCACAGGACTAAAGTACCTTTAATCCCTCAATATATAATATACTATTAGATAGTCATTTTTATGCATTTTATCTGCATAAATTACTGCAAATAGGAACAAGCAATAGCCATAAATAGAATAATTAGAGTTTCTTGATTGCTCTATGCTAAATAAAAATACTTGAAAATACATGATTTGACGTATAAATAAAAACCTCCCGCCTTGATACTGTAATTTATGTAAATTTGCAATACACTTTTTGAATATAATGTTATAGTTCCTAGTTCTTTAATTAGCTCTTTATAGATAAAAATTTAACTTTATTATTACATTATGTCCAGTTAATAATATTTACACATTTCTTTAAAAATTGTGCCACAAACATTTCAAAAATTGTGTATACGTCTGTTTATCTGTTACATTGACATTTTCATTTTTGTTTTTAATTTTGTTCCTATATTGTGATTTACAAATCATGATAGGAAAAATTATATATTTTTGAAAAATAGTTTTCCTTTATTGGTAAGAAATAAGAAATATAGAAAAGATGTTAATTAATATTGTAAGACATAATTTGTTCTTTCAAATGTCGCATAACAAATTGTAACTATCGCAGAATTTCTTATATGTTAGAATGCTTCAAGAAAATACCACTTCCGGTCAAGGTATTTGTATCATAATCTTAGCATCTCTTCCAATTAGTATACCAAAAATCAAAATTTTTGGGTAATTCGTATTAGAGTAATCCGACCTCCAGAAATCCGGTCTTTACCACATACATATATACGTACATACAGATATCATCGTGAAATTATCAAAAATGAGTTGTAGGAACCCTAATTCGTGCTTATCCATTTAAAACTCATTACCCGATTTTTAGCATGATTCTAATACCTTCTTTTACAGGTATGGCGGAAGGTTAAAAAAGGAAGAGCAAAATTCATCAAACTAAAATGAATTTTATGAAAAATGAACTATTATTTCAGACATAATTTTTTAAATATGCAACAAGGAATATATTTATTTTCATTGTGCAATATAATTTTCATTGCAGGTTACATCGTTTATCAAAAATTTATACAGAAAACTTGTGCCAAATACGTCATGTAAAAGTTGAAGTTTCTCTCACGTGGCGCTAGTAGTTACAGAAAAAAATTTTTTTTTGGGAAGCAAATTATCACTAATCTCTTTATAAATCCAGATTTATATTAACTGTTTTTAAAAAGAAATTTAGAACTATTTATGAGTGAAGCCTCCTCAAATTCTAATTAAAAACTTGTGAACAAACGCTCTTTTAATTCAGCAGAATAAGAATTAATCTTCTCAGGTATTTTTCTCATTTAATTAAAATTCCTATTTGTATCTTGGTCTTAGCTCAAAGTGATTGCTGTAAAATTCTAATAAAGTTCGCGGAAAATAACTCAGTTTGCTGCCGCTAGGCGGCAGACGGAGCGATCGAGTTCGTTTTCAGCGTTTCAGTATTTCAGCATTTATGTGCAGTGCATGCAGCGGTGTAGAATTTGTACCGACGGAGAAATACGATTTCAATCAGAAAGAGACTCTGATTTGCGAGGAAGGATACGCATTGGTCAAGAATGCTGTAGTTTATTTGAAGATAGAAGGATTATTTTTATGCTTTTGGTTTTGTTTACTGGTCATCTTTATATGAAATATAAATATGGACAGAGGTACTTCAAACTTTATTTATTTTAAAATTTTAAATTATAACATATTTGATCAAAGTTCATTTGCTACAAAATTCAATATAAATTTTTAAAAAAAATGCCTGTATGCTGAGTGCTGAGACATTCCATATTTTGTAGTTGTCCTGAGGAAGGTCTCAATTTAAGACTGAAACGTCGACATTATGAATAAAAAACAGTGACCTCTATTAATTATGAACTGGAAAGAAAACATCTGCCCGTGGCTCCAAAAAAATCGTATGCAACCCGCAACAATGCAGAGAGGTTGTGTCTTTCTAACCAACGACAGTAAATTGCGAAATTTTAGAGTATGCACAATGCGTTACATTAGAAAGAGATGGCATGTTAAAAAAGACAAGGAAGAACTCTCTCCCATGACAGTTCGCAGGAGCCAGCCCCTTATGTGTTGAAAGTATACGGCTTTCCCGTCCATAATTATTAGAGGTCACTGATAAAAAAGCATAATAGTAATCAGAGTGACTTGTACACCCATTATTTTCCTTCTTCAAATTTCAAATTCAATCAAGAATTATTTCACTATAAAATTAAATGTCCCCTTGTGACTTTGTTTTCGAAGTCTTGAAGATGATTGTTCTTACATGGCTGTTTAATGATATTATTAATCAACTTGTAACAATTAATAATTTATATTTAAAAAAGTATATTATACAACGACGCTATAATGGATGTTATTATTCCCGAAGATAAAGTTTACAACACGAGCGAACAAAGCGAGCGAGGGTTTAATTATCGGAGGGAATAATAGTATTTTGTGCTCCTAGGGAGGGAAGCGTGCTATTACTCCCGCGGGCGAAGCGGCGGTCCGAGTGAGGGCGCCGGCTTCGCCCAAGGGAGGAATAGCCTTCCCTCCCGTGGGACACACAATATTTTACGTCACAAGGGTCTCGAAATCACCGTTCTTGATAGCGGAAGGAAAGCACTGTTTTCCTCCATAGAGAGGAAAACAGTGTTTTCCTCCCGCTCGGGAAGAACCCACTTGCTTTCCTCCCGCGCGGGAGGGAAAACTCGCTTCCCTCCCTCCATTAGCAAGAGGAAAACACTGCTTTCCTCCCCCGAGTGACGTAAAAGCCATTATAGTCATTATATACTGTACTTTATCTACTACTAATTTCTTATGTACCAGATTTTAATAAAATATATACAAAATGCTAAAAAATTTACATTTCCAAATGCCATTTCTCTATCACCATAGTTACATCATAAAACATTGTAATGTTTTCTAAAAATAAGATGCATAGATAAACTGATTTAGGCAAAGTAATTTTGTGATTGGTGCAGAGGAGGGAATACTGACTATTATTTTCTGGTATTATTCCCTGCGATATTAATATAAATGGCGTTATGTAGTAAACACCATTCATTTATACATTAGTCGTAGATAAAATTGTTTAAAGCCCTGTTCACTCATGGAATTTTTAAGGTTTTGTTCTTTCTTCTGAGTTCTAAATAAAATACATTGGCTTGAAGCTTTAAATGAATACAAATTCTTCTTTTCCT
Organism: Agonum fuliginosum; assembly: GCA_947534325.1. Lineage (NCBI taxonomy): Eukaryota > Metazoa > Arthropoda > Insecta > Coleoptera > Carabidae > Agonum > Agonum fuliginosum. The sequence goes on along the minus strand of OX384045.1, from coordinate 6,287,064 downwards.
AGACTCATAGCGTCATTGATAATTAAATTTAGCGGCGCTGCTATTTTGAAATAGGCGATTCTCACCATTATACAAAAGAATCCTCTAAGAGAGTTCATGTGGGAACAGGGCTTTATAGCTGAATTTAATATATTTTTACAATCAACAAAATTTAATAACACTATATAGGTTTTTGTGCAAAGTGTATTTCGTTTTATAAATATTATTCAATACAAAATGACTCTAACCTTTATTTAGTAGTTTTGAGGACCAGTTCGACTTCGTCTTGAATAATGTTTGGACAGTTTATATACACCATATTGTTTATGTAACTCTATCACAACACATTTATACATTATATCCACTATTAAATGGTAAAAAACTACATTATTTACTCATTGTACACATAATTTTACGCACTAAAGTATAGAAAGATGCGAAACGTACAAAAATCACGCCACTACTAAATAAACTGATGAAACTGGTTTAAGTCAGAGTTTGTTTGATTCGGTTCGCTACAGCTAAAAAGTCAGCAGTTGTCAAACAAAACAAAAACTATATATTTATTGCATTATAATCTTTTATTTTAAATAAAAATTTGATGATGTGGTGCTTGTAAAATTGTTTAAATATTTAGTAATAGTTATTTACTTTACAAGTGGGCAAAGTAAGGAATTACCCACGAGGGATATCTTAACTCACGAGGCCGAAGGCTGAGTGAGATAATTTTCTCGAGTGGATCATTCCTTTTTGCCCACGTGTGAAGTATAACGTTTTATCCAACACCTCTTAATAACTGCTTAAATATTTTAAAAATATTAAGTTTCAACCTAAAACATCGTTTCTATTGTGACTTCCAACAAGCAAAGTAACAATTTACCCACAAGTGGGTATAATTTTGATCAAAGCCACTTGTGGGTAATTTTTTACTTTGCTTGTTTAAAATCACCATAGTTATGATGCTTTTATTAAGAGGTGTTGGATAAACAAATTAGAAAGCATCAAAATACCTAACTGACGCTCTGTCATAAAAATAATATGTTTAATAAATATCTGGACAATAAATTTATGCAATACATTTTTTTGAGGATTGTGGTTCTGACAACTAAGCTAAATCCAGTCAGGTACACATTTCAATTATTTTGTGAATTTATAACTGGCAGTAGCTCACACGTAGCAATGTGTCATTGCTGGCAATTTAAAATCAAGGCAACATTGCTGACAACACTGATAGCAATATTGTCAAAAAATGGAAATATAGGGCAATTTATGCTTATTATTAAATCAGATTAGTTTCTTGATTTTTAATTGATTCTTAAGTTTATAGATCACCGATTGGTTTTTATAAAACCCACTGGAAAACTTAAAATTCCACAATATTTTAACTTCTGACAACATGGCTGGGAATATTTCTAAATTTCGGGCAATATTTCAATTTTTCATTCTTTACAATCTTTATAACTTTTGCCAATTCTAAATATTGCCGATGACACTTTGTTACTTGTAGCTCTGAAAATAGATTATGCACAGTGGTAACATTACTGGGAATATTGCCGGAAATATTTCTAAATTTCGGACAATATTCATTTTTAATTTTCTCAAAATTTGGCAACTTATAAGGCTCTAAGCAACGTTCCGGGAATAATCATAATGTGGCAATAGTAAGCTTAAGAGGAATGCCCACCCCTACAAAATAAAAGTAACATATGTTCTCGTTGGGGACATGAAATTGACTCTAATTGGTCCGATTTGTTTGCTCTTTTTTAAATTTAAAGATAAAAGAAGTCTCTAGGTCTGTCTAGAGCCATTTTTGAAATTTTAAATTTGTACATGTTTGTTTAAACTCCAAAGTTAGTAAAATTTGAAGAACTTTGAAAACAAAATATTGAAAAACTAAAATAAAAATAAAAACGTGACACTAAGCGGACATAGCCTGGACTTTAATTTTTCATATATAAAAAATTTGTTTAAAATATTTCAAATTAGTGCCAATTTGCTCCCATATTTACCAATCCCTATTTACCACTGTCCCTTTTGTACCACCGTAATTCTTTTACCAATCCATTTTTTACCAACATTATACTTTTACCAATCCATTTTTTACCACCATCCCTTTTTACCACTAATTCTTTTTACCACGGTAAAAAGTATAGTGGTACAAATGCTGAGGTAAAAGTTGGAGTGGTAAAAAATGGGTTAACGGTAAAACAGGATAGTGGTTAAAAAGAATGGTGGTAAAAATGCTGTGGTAAAAGTTGGCGTGGTAAAAATAGAATGGTAAATATGTAGCACAACGGTTTGTGACAGCATCTTTGTATTTTCAAAACCAGTGGGTATTCCTCTTAAAGCTTAAGTTTAAAATAGTTAAAAGATGGTAGACAAAATATTGAATCCTGCATAATTAAAAAAATTAATTATTTACATTTTCCTCCACTCTCTTATTATCTCCTTTCGTACCACACGTGTCTCCATCTTCTCCTCTATCCTTCGCCCACTTTCCACCCCCATATCAACCCCTCTCTGTCTTGTTATCAGCTGTTGACGGTGACGTAAGCACGTCTTGCAAAATACATTATGGAACGTAACGATTTGAAGTTTTAACTTTAACAAAGTGACACACGACCCATTACACACTGAAAATGAGGCGCAGACCTTAAATGTCACCCTTAAATGGGGGTGGAAATGGCCCTGATATGCCCGAGGGAATTTAGATTGTGGAGGAGTGATTAAATAGGGGTGGTTTTATCGTGAAAAAAATTACCTAAATATTATGTAAAGAGGAGGTTGCTTTATTCAAATTTAAATAATTTAATAAATTGGTAAATAATAATAATAATAATTTAATAAATTCAGGGGAGCAGCCCACTTGATATGAATCGTCCATGGGATGTTTAAAAATATCTTATTCTTGTAGGTACTTTAAGTGATGTTACGTAACACGTAAGTCTATCCTAGCCACATCCTGAGTACGATCAAAAATTACATACTCAATACAAACATCTCAGAGAATTACATGGGATGCATAATTGTGATATTATTACCAAATTACAACAATGGGATGTAACATAGATAATGTTACCAAGGGCGGACATTAGCAATCGCAAAGATATTATTAGGATGTTAATGGGCAAATATAGCAAGTAACAAGCCGGGATGTTCACATTCTTGAAATGTTCTGGGGATTTTATTTTGTCAAGTGGGAGGTAAGTCTAGAAATTTTTATTTATTTCTTAAGTGATAGATTTTCTTAATTTGTTGATAAATAATTGCTGCAATATTTTCATATTAAATACAATAAAATGTAGGTACTCATAGGTACGGAATATTTTAATCAATAATTATGTTATAAAATTCAGGGGCTCACGTATAGAAATTTAAATTTATTTCTTAAGTGACAGATTTTCCTAAGATTCTCATATGTTATGAATTAATTGCGAGATTTTCATATTACACTTGATTTATGGCCAGTTGCACCGTTTCCACTTAAATTCCTTAATGGCCAGATGCACCGCTTTCACTTAAATTTTCAGTTTTCCTTAAATGAACAATATCGAATCAAAATTAAATTGTCAAACGTAGAATCGTAGAAATAACATTGCTCTCACGAGTTTGATTCGATATTTTTTTATTTGTGACACTTAAAATTTAAGTGGAAGCGGTGCAAATGGCCATAAATAGTATTAAAGTATTCCTTAAATGAACAATATCGAATCAAAATCAAATTGTCAAATGTAGAAATAGCACTGCTGTCATTAATTCGATTCGATATTTTTCAATTAAGTGACACTTAAAATGTAAGTGGACGCGGTGCAAATGGCCATTAATAATTAATCGGACAAACTTGAAGTTTTCTCGCTGAGCCATATTTACACTGTGTAAATTAAATACGAGAAAAATATCACTCGATACAGTCACTGACAACAGCTGATACGACAAGATGGAGAACATTCGTTTGTTTACATTACAAAGTTTGTGTGATGTAAAGCTGGTGTTACATCAGCCAATCAAAAACGATCAGTTTAGCATTCCAACTTCAGATTTGTCCGATTAGTTATTACATACAGGTTGGTGGAGGTGAAATGCGAACATAGGGAACACATACATGACAATCGAACTTTAATGCCAGGTATCTTGATATATTTTGTAGTAGTGTCACAAAACGAAGTAATGTGAATTTGTGTGGCAAAAAGAGTAATCAATAACAGAAATAATAATAAAATCTAAAAGTGCATGTAAACTTTCTCGTTCTGCTCGTACACATACATTATTATACAAAGAAAATATTTTAATGAAAATAAAAATTTCAATAATATGACAGGTACTTTGACATTGACAGTATTATTCCACGAATATCAAGATGCCTAGCATGATAACTCAATTGTCATATATTTCCCTATGTTCGCATTTCACCTCCACCAACCTGTATAGTATAGAACAATACAATGTACACTCATACGGAATATTTAAATTAACAATTTGTTTTAAAATTCAGGAGCTCAGGCATAGAATTTTAAATTTATTTCTTAATTGACCGAGATTTTCTTGATTCTCATTATGTTATTAGATACATAATTGCTGCGATATTTTTATATTAAGTAAGTACAATAAAATTTACACTCATATACGAAATATTTTAATAATTAATTAGTTAAAAAATTCAGGGGCACAGGTATAAAAATTTAAATTTATTTCTTAAGTGACATAGATTTTTCTAAGTTATTATGTTATTAATTAATGTATTAAAATTTTAAAAAAAGTATAATGTAAACAAAATCTTGTATTATTCTCATCTTAATCTTGTATCTCAATTTGGAAAATATCTAGCTACCTTCACTGTCTTGTCGTGGTCAAAAAAACAAAAGTCAAAAATGACCCACTTCCCGAGATCCTATCGAGCTGAAATTTTGGAAATAGACTTTTGTCACCTAACAATGCACTTTGGCAAAATTTCAGATCCTCCGCCATCTTGAAACGAAATGGCGACTAGCTATCTCAAAATGTACTGCACCGATTGCGGTCAAATTTGGTACAGTAATAGCCAAGGATCTAACTTATGATATAGATATATTAAAATGCCGTCTTGAAACAAAATGGCGGACAGATATCTCAAAATGTACTGTAACTATTGCGTTCAAATTTGGTACAGTAATAGCTAAGAATCTGTCTTAAAACATAGGTATATTAAAATGTCAAAATGTACTGCACCGATCTGATTCAAAAACAAAAATTTAAATAAATATAGATCGAGTCGCATATATAAAGGATTTATAGTGACAAACTGTGCTTTTACGGGTTCGTTTTTTTTTTCTTTAAAAAACTCTTTCCAAATTTATATGTAAGTCATATTTTTATATAATTATTTTATATTAATTTCTTTTCTTAAGAGGTTCGTCTACCATTTTTTCGAATTCCTAGAATACTCTCGATATTACTTTTTTTTCTATTTCACTCTCTTCCCCACTACTACGGCTGCCCGAAACTCGTACTTTCCCGCATCCTAGCTATGCAATGTCATTTTGAAGTTGAAAATTACTGTAAACATGGCTCCAGATTCCCATAATAACTTCTGTATTTTTTAAAATAAATTAAGTAAAACAAAAATTATTCGAAAAATGGAGCTTAGCTGCATGCTTCTTGTTTTTTAAATTTTTCTTGCCATTTATTGTTACCGAGGAAAATATTATTAAAAAATCTGACGTGGACACCACATGACTTCCTTGTACGCCTTGTGTGTTCATACTTTTCTTAATAACTAAAATGTAAAATAATATTAAAATTCTTTTAACTTATTATACTAGTATACTCACAAATATATTTTAGTCATTTTATTTAAACTGCAGAAGAAGATATAAAGCATATTTTACTATTGTCACTGTCATGTCATAATCATTTAAATTTTACGTAGTAACAAATGTTAATCGATCATGGACTACAAGATACCGAAATACTATAAATTATAAATATATACTTTAATTATTTTTAAATGATAGCAGATACAAAAATATTTATAAAATACCGATTGTAGGTAATAATCACATAATCTTTCATTTAAAATAAAAAAAATTGTCTAAAATTAAATATTTATCGAAATATTTTTTAAAAGTACTACTTCCGGTTTGTAGACTGAAACCAAAAATAGGAGGTGCACAACTAGATGCTATAACAGTCCTAAATACAAAATTTCAACTTTCTACGTCTAACCGTATTTGAGTTATGCGACACACATACGTCCGTCCGTACGTACATACGTACGTACGTACAGACGTCACGTCGAAACTAGTCATAATGGATTCAGAAAAGGTCAAAACGGATATTTCCGTCAAAATCTGAGAATCGAAATTTTTCGCGATTACAATACTTCCTTACTTCGTACAAGGAAGTAAAAATGACAAAAAACCGCAAAAAAACGTCATTTTAAATATTTTTTTACTTCAAATTCCTAGGCCAAAGAAAAAAAAATATAGAAGCATTAAGACATCCTTTGTTAATACACTCATATGCGTAAAAGCATCATATAATTCAATTATAATTAAAGTAAAGGTGGGAGGCGTACACCTCTGTAACGCTGTAAAATTTTAGGGTAGACGAACACCTTAATCATTTGTCTTCATCTTTTTATGTCATCAGTTGATTAGTTTTCGCTACTAACAATTTTCCACAATAGATGGCAACCAAAACTAAACATGGCGTCCTCTGATCTCAATGTTGTCTTATCTACTTTCGTTCTGCTTCTGGAACCCGCATTTCGTCACAACTTATAATAATTGTGTTTTTGGTCTTGTATTAATTTATTTTAATTTTGAGAAATTTATTACTTTGGCAAATGCAAAGTGTTTTGATACCTTAAAATAAAATCTGGAAATTAAACAAAGAATCATCTCTCCTTTCTCATGAGGGATGTTCTTGTGAACAGGCATTACATAAAACCAGAAAGTATGTTGATTTATGTAGAAAATCCCAGTTGGCCAACTTTCAAAAATCTTACAAGTTACACACTTTGCAACTTGCGAATTTTTAGAAAAGGAAAAACAAATAAAAGCTTAATGTACCGCGTATAAAATGTGTGAAACTCTTATAACTTATAAGTCATATGCAAAACCGTGGAATTATTCGCACATACAGACTTATTTGCATATTTAAAACTTGAAACAAAACTTCAGAATTAGTCAATCGAAAATTTGGCGAGCAACACAGAGCTGTACTTTTGTTTTATTGCCGCAGAAAATTTTATTTTCATTTTGTGCAAGAGTCTTTTAGTAGCTGAGTAAGTTCAGTAATCGATTGTGGTTCTAAAAACTCAAGTTTGAACCCAGTCAGGGTTACATTTCTGATCTGCCCTGTAATGTGTACCTGTATATAACGTAAAACGCAATAATGCCCATTTTATGAATCAGAAACTTTTTATTTTTTATAATGTAGGTACCTATATATCTAAAGTTTTGTTTCACCCAGTTTTCAAAATAATATCAGGTAGGTGACGCCCCTCATTGTCTATACTATATTTGAGAATGACTGGCAGTAATAAATCATTCTGTCAAAGACATTCCAGTGGCGCCAATAATTGTTTGCACAGGGATAGTCGAAATGACTAAATTCGGTAGAGAACTATCGTTTTAGGTCTAAGTTGTTTTTCAGGGAAAAGATTTATTTTAATAATAATGAGTGAGAAAGTTATATTTAAATATTAAAAAACTTTTATTTTTAGTAAATGTATAAACAGATCACTCTGAAAAATCCTATCTACGTCTATGACACAGTCCGACGGGGATTATCGCTCGGTTATGAGGGCATTTCTATTGTTCGAGAAGTAAGTTTCGTTCCAGGTACAAAGTGTGCGGCTTATTTTGACCATCCTAGTGTAGTTACAACTGATTTTTCTGGAAGTTTTATTTGCCGCATTGCTGGCAAAAATCCAATACTACTCTTGCAAATAATGATTTATTACTGTCAGTCATTCTCAAATGAACTATATACACTTAATAAGCCGATTTCTGGCGTTTTTCATAACCCTTTCCAGCATGGCAGCGGGTATGTTGGCAATTGCAGCCCGGATGTTGGCCTTCAGGTCTTCTAGGGTCCTTGGACGGTTGACGTAAACGCGGGCTTTCAAAAAACCCCACAAAAAATAACAAGAAGCCAAATCGGGCGAGCAGGCTGGCCACTCCAAATCGCCCCTTATTGAGATGAGGCGCCCCGGGAAGTGATCCCTCAAACTGAAAACACACGCTGCTCCGTGCTCCAACGCATGATAACGACTGACCGGGTGGGGAACAAAACTTTAAAAGTACACCTATCGAATGAGATCACTTTCTCCCCACTACGATTCCTATAGCCTGAATGGCACGCATTTTAAAAAAGCAAGTTATGATGAATCACCTTGTATAATACCAGCATTCATAAATAGCATTCCTTTTTATCTAAATTGGATGTGGCAGTTTCACATACTGTAAGTCATTGGTAGCAATATTAATACTATGTGCGGTTATCAGCCGTCAATTCACGGATGAATATCCGAGTTAAGCTGGATTCACATGAGCCGTTACCGCCGTACCGTTCCAACCGTTCCGTAGCCTGATTGGTTGACACTGAACGTTCTCAACGGTCTGAGCGTTGACGGCGAGAATGAAATATTTCATCTTTTGACGGCTTTGACGGTCCGTTATGACCGTCATTTCCATTTGCGCATGCTCCGCGATGGTGCATGCGGAGATTTGTAGTAATACCAACCTAGTAATCAAGTAATATTCTTATAATCCTTATCTCCGGGATTATAGAGACAGGAATGCTTCTGAACTTCGGTAATTAAAATTTCAGGAAAATTATCCATTTTTCTTACTTATCGTTACTTACACACTGGTCACAACAAACAACACAAGTGACATTAGAATATAACATAACCAAACAATTTTGGTTATATTTCATTTTCCATTTCTAAGAGTGTGCAGCTCTGAAAACGTTGACGTCTCATGTGAAATACCAACGTGTTTTGCGGCCGCTACGTCCGCAAAACGAACGGTGTAAACGGTTCATGTAAATCCAGCTTTAGGTTATTGGAACAACTGTGGTTCTCACAACTCAGTTTCGAATTCATTCAGGTACACATTTAAGTTTAATTGCACCAAAATATCCTCTGTTCTCTCCTATAGGGTACTCTCCACTAAAAACCATGTGTATCTTTGAGTTGACGGCTGGTAATCGCACACAAGACGGTATAACTCGTAATATTAAATATTACCGATTGATTTTTTCGTTACAGTTGATTTTATAACACTGACCTATTCAGAATGTAATTAATTATCATATATAATATCCCAAGTGCATATCAAATTGTCGATAAAATTATCGACAATTACATGCACGAGGGATATTCGAAGGACTATTTCCCGATTAAAATTTAGCCAAACGCTGTTACTCTCATGAAAAATAAAGCAAAATTTAAAAACTTCCTTTGACAGCAAGTCAGAATCACATTTAAACCTATCCTTTAAATTATTGGCAATTTGCAATAGTGCGAATTATCGATAATTTGCACTAGTGCAAAATTATCGTGTAATGCTACGTTGATTGGACGATATTCAGAAATGTTAGGCTTCTGATAGGCTTAAATTTTATGAGGGAAATAGTCATTATAAATTTTTAGGTTTTCTTTGTAAATTGTACACGTCTTCGATTTGTAAAAACATAATATAAAATATTGAAGGAAAACCTAAAAAGGAATAAAGAAAAAAACCAACATGTTGTTTTTTCTTGGGTAAACAGTTTCACAAACCTTTGAAGTATCTTGTGATAGAAAAATAAATATGAGGAGAATTGTACCAAAAGAAATGTAATAATAATAATGATTACGTTATGAGTTAATAAAGATAGATATAAAACAAATTGATTTTCACAGCGCTTTATGAAAAAAGACTAACGAGAATCTAATTGAATAACTTTTTTTATCCTTTGTAGGTACTGTTTTAAAATTAAACTTGAATTCAGAATTCAATATGCAATTTATTGAAAAAGTAATAAAGGGATGTTTCATTTAAAAATGATTAAAACTATATTCAGAGTTTAGCTGGTAATTAAAAGTTGATCTATCTAAGACTGCAAAACATTACATTCACAAAATATTTGGAGCCAACACACTCATGATTGTTAGTGGAGAGTAAAACACAGGACAGAGGATATGTTTCTGCAATAGGGTACTTTACCATAGTAGCAAATTAGCAATCCAGTCAATTATATTGAAAGGAGACCTCAAAAATGAGTTATTGCCATGAAAAAAGTTTTCAAAAAGTGTATAGTTCTTTAAATATTTAAGATTTTACGTATCGATACATCTACGTCACAGTAATGCGTTTTCACGTGTATTCTTATTTACAGTAATAAAAAAAATAACAAATTGTATTTTATATTTTGTAACATTTAGAACATTTTATTTTACATGGAGTACATTTTAATTCCAGCCCTATTCTTTGAGAAAATTGCAGCTATACATCTACGTCACACAAACTTTAAAAAATTAATTACAGCTTTATTAAGAACAATTAAGGCTTATCAGTAGGTACTCTCAATCGCTTTCAAATAACATGAAGTTTCAACTTTTTTTTTTTTTTAAATAAATAAATTTTGGATAACTACCCTATTCAATTTAAGATATCACAAATTTTTGATATCTTAAAATAAATTGTAGATATCTTAAATTTGTCGAATTCATGATATCAATAATTAATTTTGACATCAATAATTTATTTAGTGATATCAATAATTAATTTAGTGATATAAATAATTTTTTCAGATATCAATAATTCTATTTAAGATATCTTAAATTCAATTTGTGATATCTGGAACTCAATTTCACATTTTATAAATTGAATTACGGATATGCACATTTTACATAATTCAGTTTATATTGTTTAATAGATTATTTAAGAATATTACTAGACCAATTGTGGATATCACCAACTGAATTAGTACAGGTTGTTAAACCTTTATATTTTAAACCTCGTGAACCTAAACTCAAACCTGAACCGATTTTTTTTTGTAACCGTAACCGAACCTGAACTACAAATAAATATCGCTCCAGGTCTAAGACAGCAAAATATTACATTCAGAAAATATTTGGACCAACACCTTCATGGTTGTTAGTGGATCAACACAGGACAGAGGTTATTTTTCTGCAATTAAACTGGAACGTGTACCAGTCTGGATTCAAACCTGAGTTCTCAGATTCACAGTCGGTCATATAATCACACATCTATCACACTTTTAACTTAACCTATTGTCAATCATCGGTATTCAAAAATTATTCTACTGTGTGTGCGGTTACCAGCTGTCAACTCAAGGGCACTCATGATTCTTAGTGGATAATACACCACAGGGAGTAATTGTGCGCTCAGGAATTCGAGGACGAGAACGTAAGTAAAATGTTCTATCATCTTTATAATAACATTAAATGAAGCAGCGCCACCACAAATATGAACTTGCCTCTACGTTTGTGGCTATTTCCGCTTCGCCGCCATTTTGCGGTTAATTTCCGGTGTGTAAACTACCCACACTTACTTTAAACATCGCCTAAATTACTCTAGAACACTTTAAGTTACTCTAAATTGCTCTAAATGCTCTCTGACTACCGTTAATAAACGGCCACACATGTAAGAGAACACTTATTAACCGACTGGCTTTGCAACAATATATTGCGTGTTACAGGTGTAGCAGTATCTGCTTTATTCATAATAATAGTGTATTATTTAACGAGCAAATAATGTAGGCTATAATTCAAGAGGATGAAAGTTTATTCACGAGCTGAAGGCAAGTGTATAAATCATCCGAGTGAATTATAGCTTTTATTTGAGTCAAATACGACGTTTTATCTACGACTTTTTAAATAAAACAACATTTCTTATTTACAAATTTGTATTCATATTAACCTAACCTCAAACTTTGGTGTGATAACAATTGACAATTCATCCGAGTAATTTAGAACTATTATGGGCTAGTCATATACAAAGTTTTACAAATTTTTATTACTGTTTCTGCTTACAACGTCCTAAAATGATAACTTGATATAATACTAATAGTAAAACAGGTCTGATATGGTAGTTTGACAGTTCGGCATTTAACAGTGTGAAATAATGAATTCATTAATTCATAATGTGTCCTTAAGGTGGGGTTTATTATACTACTTTCACGTATATAATGAATACATTATTCTATTGTTGTAGATAAATTAATTTTTTCTACATGTTTTCAGATATTAAAATTATTGATGGTGAAAGTAGGCTTTTGAAATATTGTGTGTTGAAAATAATTTCAACACTCATTTTGTACATTGAGTGCGAATTTTTCAAAAATTACATTTTTCATATCTAAAACACTTTATTTGTTCTAATCTCTGTAATAAATGTTCAAATGGACGATTTTCACTTAATTTGAGACATAAATCATTTTGCTGAAGTAGAAATTGTGCAGTTACTGGAAGGTCAAAGCTTTCAGGATATTTTTGACTTCAGAGGCAAAAATTTAGATTTACAATTGCCATAAAATGTCCGAAGGGGTACGAATAAACTCACTTTCAATATCACTACAGCATTCTGCATGAAATTTTTTATTATAAATGCAAAATTACAAAAATGATCTGTCAGTTTTTAGATATTGTTATTGTTTTCAGCTCTGACAGGTGACAGCAAACCTACCGAATTTGTTTTTCTTAAATTTGAAAATATTTTATTAATTTTGAATATTTCTCATTTTCGTAGAAAAAATAGTATGTAACACACTTGCGAAAAGGGTCACTGAAAAACTCGTATGATAGATACTAGTTTTTCAATGAAGCCCTTTCCACACTTGTATTACAATATACTATTGAAGGTGTTAAAATTGTTTTGAAATATACATTTGTTCATTGACTGTTCCATGTGAAATTATGTTCATAAAATGCTTAAATAGACAACAATTAATTTGACGATAAAATGGAAGGTACGAAAGCGCAGACGATCTTCTAAAGTTTTATTCGCGGAATCTGAATTTTGTAAACGGTGTGCGGAAGATGTAAACGGCGTGTTTATGGATATTGCAGATTTTATTTCAGTAGTTATTGCTAATTGTCTGGTTTATTGTAATTGTAAGCAGTTTAGCGAAATTGGGTGAAATAAAATTGTAATTAGGAATGATTTACTGGAAAAAGTATTTAATTATAAAGAATGCATTCATAGGTATCTGTTGTACAGTTGCATTAACTCTGTGCTTTTTTAATGCATTCACATTGTACAAGATATATTTTTTAGTAAACTGCAAAAGTTTTAGAATAAATCAGGTTAGGTTCTTGTTTTGCATATTTCTTTATATTAACTGCGGGAATTACTGTCAGCTATTAATTCCTATCTTATTTTTAAGATTTATATTTACGTAACTTACCAAAAGATTATTATATTTGAATTTTGTATAATGCTTAAGTATATCAGGAAGTGCTATTGCTAAAAGCATAATTTTATTGGCAAAAAATCCGATGTGGTCAACACATGACCTCTCGCCATACTCTACTATTTTTTATTTGTAAAAAATATATAGAAAACTTGTGAAAAAATGTTTTTTTGTATGAAAAAATCTGACATGGACACCACATGACTTCCTTGTACGCTTATTAAACTGTTCATACTTTTCTTAATAACTAAAATGTAGAATTATATTATACAAATATATTAATATATAAGTACTACTACTACTGCTACTATACTCACAAATATATTTTAGTCATTTTATTTATCTGCTACAACCCATCATCAAGGTAATCTGGGAATCCGAGGAACTACCAGATAACTGGGACAGCGGTCTCATCGTGACACTCCCGAAGAAAGGTGACCTAAAGTACTGCGAGAACTGGCGGGGCATAACACTTTTGAACTGCGCTAGTAAAGTCTTCACCCACATTCTACACCACCGTTTGTCAGAAACAATTGAACCATCAATTCGTAACGAACAAGCTGGCTTCCGACCTGGCAGGTCATGCATTGACCACTCCAATACAATTCGCATAATAGTAGAACAGTCTTTAGAATGGCAATCTCAGCTATACCTATTATTCATTGACTTTAAACGCGCTTTCGACAGCATCAAGCACGAAGCCTTATGGACTATCCTGAGAGGGAAAAATGTCCCCGACAAGTTAATCAACCTAATCCGACTATTATACACCAATGCTGCGTGCAAAGTGTTACACAGGAATCACTTAAGCAACGCAATCTCAATTAAGTCCGGCGTCAAACAGGGCTGCGCCCTATCCCCTATACTATTTAATATTGTGCTGGACCACGTATTAAAGAAGGCCAAAACTGCAGAAAATGGGATAACGTGGGATTTCCCGCATAGACCGAAAATCGGCGACCTGGACTACGCAGATGACGTATGCGTGATGACCCACACACACATAGACATGAAGAATACTTTGAAACGTATAGAAGTAGAAGCAGCAAAAGTCGGACTACTAATTAATATTAACAAGACCAAAGAGATGCGTATTGGAACCAACAACAACAACAAACTCTATATTCAGAACACAGAAGTGGAGCAAGTAAATAGTTTCTGTTACCTCGGTTGCATCACGACAACTAGTGGAGGCACAGAAGACGACGTGTCTCATAAAATTAAAAAAGCGCGACAGTCCTTCTCTCTTCTTAACAATATTTGGAACTCTTCCCACCTGAATAGAAACACTAAATTGCGAATTTTTAACAGTAATGTAAAATCCGTGCTCCTATATGGCAGCGAAACATGGAAACAATCAAAAGACATTACCAATAAAGTGCAAACCTTCATCAACAAGTGCCTACGAAAAATCTGCGGAGTTTTCTGGCCAAACACAATAAGCAATGTTTGTCTCTGGCAACTCACCAACCAACAACCCGTAGAGGTTGAAATCAAACGTAGGAAGTGGCGATGGATCGGACACACATTACGAAAAGCTCCAGATGATATTACCAGGAAGGCGCTGGAATGGAATCCACAAGGGAAGAGAAAACGGGGACGCCCCAAACACACCTGGCGTCGCACCAGCCTACAAGAAGCGGAAGGAAGCGGGAAAACATGGGGGGAAATTAAAGCACTCTCCAAAAACCGAATCAGATGGAGGAAGTTTGTCGAGGCCCTATGCTCCCCAGAGGAGAACTAGGAACCCAATATATATAAATATATTTAAAAAACGATATTTTACTATTGTCACTGCCACTGTCACTGTCATGTCATAATCATTTAAATTTTACGTAGTAACAAATGTTAATCGATCATGGACTACAAGATACCGAAATACTAAATTATAAATAGGTAGGTACCTATATACTTTAATTGTTTAATTATTCTTAAATGATACCAGATACAAAAATATTTATAAAATACCGATTGTAGGTAATAATCACATAATCTTTCATTTAAAATAAAAAATTTGTCTTAAATTAAATATTTATTGAAATATTTGAAAAAAGTACTACTTCCGGTTTGTAGATTGAAACCAAAAATAGGAGGTGCACAGCTAGATGCTATAACAGTCCTAAATACAAAATTTCAGCTTTCTACGTCTAACCGTATTTGAGTTATGCGACATACATACGTCACGACGAAACTAGTCATACTGGACTCAGAAAAGGTCAAAACGGATTTTTCTATCAAAATCTGATAACCGAAATTTTTCGCGATTACAATACTTCCTTATTACTCCGTACAAGGAAGTAAAAATGGCAAAAAAGTGAAAATTGAATTTTGTTTTTGCCCTAAAATGGACACTTTAAATAAAGTAAAAAAATTCCATATGCTCAAAAAATGGCGGCCATTTAAATTTTTTGGGAAAATAGGCAGCGATTGTGGCCGTAAAATTGCGAATTTTCTTTTGAAATTTAAACCCCGTGATAATCAAAATACACATTTTCATCAATTTTCATGAAAATCCAATGATATTTGCGCGATTTTAATAAATCAGTTTTACAGTTTTAATAAAAAAATTCAACCAATTCAATCATTTTCAGTTTTTCAGTTTAGGAATCCTTTTTTAAACATTTATACAGAGTCAGGCTAATACCTTATTCATTCACGAGTAATTTTCATTTATTTTTATTTTTCTACGACTATTAGAACCGGAGATATTAAGAAAATCAATCAAAAAAAATACAATCCCATAATAATAAACATCCCCAGATCCGTACCCTTAAAAATTCCTCCCGAAATGACGAACAGCCCATAATCCAGGGCCGCAGTAACGGAAATTTGTTTGTCTACGCCGTGAATTTATGGGGGACCTTTAATGCCCGCAAGTTAAATCTTCTGGGGCGTCAGTAGTGAATTTATCAAAAGTGATCCAAGAGTAAATTATGCTTCAGAAGGGAGGAAAACAGACGCAGGATGCGAGAGATAAATGACGTCACGACGTCGCAGGTCAGAGATGTTGATGAAATCTACAAGAGTGCATTTAATTATTTTTGGTCACGAATGGGCACAACAAGTGGAAGAGAATGTCTTAAGAAGGCTGTCTATCTCCTAAAATCCAGCACAAAACGTAATAACGTAGCGAGTGTTTCGTGGCCAGTACAAGAATGGTAAAATTGTATTTGAACAAGGATTATATACTTAAAGGATCAATTAACAATTAATATTTTAATAAAAAAATCTGACGTGGACACCACATGACTTCCTTGTACGCCTATTAAACTGTTCATACTTTTCTTAATAACTAAAATGTACAATAATATAATTATACAAATATATTAATATATAAGTACTACTACTACTGCTACTATACTCACAAATATATTTTAGTCATTTTATTTAAACTGCAGAAGAAGATATAAAGCATATTTTACTATTGTCACTGTCATGTCATAAACATTTAAATTTTACGTAGTAACAAATGTTAATCGATCATGGACTACAAGATACCGAAATACTAAATTATAAATATATACTTTAATTATTCTTAAATGATACCAGATACAAATATATTTATAAAATACCGATTGTAGGTAATAATCACATAATCTTTCATTTAAAATTAAAAAATTTGTCTTAAATTAAATATTTATCGAATTTTTTTTAAAATTTACTACTTCCGGTTTGTAGATTGAAACCAAAAATAGGAGGTGCACAACTAGATGCTATAACAGTTCTAAATACAAAATTTCAACTTTCTACGTCTAACCGTATTTGAGTTATGCGACACACATACGTACGTACAGACGTCACGACGAAACTAGGCATAATGGATTCAGAAAAGATCAAAACGGATATTTTCATCAAAATCTGAAAACCGAAATTTTTCGCGATTACAATACTTCCTTATTACTCCGTACAAGGAAGTAAAAATGGAATTGATTATAAAAATTCAGGAAAATTCATAAAAATTTACAATTTTTGCAAACTTTACACGATTACATCTCATGATAAAAATTTATTTTTAAAATTTTAAAAAAGCACATAATGTAGATCCATTCTTTCTCAATGAAATGTTTATAAAAACATTATTTTCAAGTCAATAATAAACTAACAGTTCACTCGCAACGAAAACACTTTTCCGCAGTATTTTTCAACTTAAAAATGACATTGCATAGCTAGGATGCGGTAAAGTACGAGTTTCAGGCTGGTTTTAGGCAGTCGTAGTAGTGGGGAAAAGAGTGGAATAGAAATAAAGGAATATCGAGAGTATTCAAGGAATTCGAAAAAAACCTAGCCTGGCCCCTTAAGACTGGTTTATAATGGATGTAACTGGTGACTTCTTCTGTGATCTGTTAACATGAGCTATAGGTATTTCTGTTACGGTTCATAATGACACTGGATTTGACGTTTACCTATACTGTAACAGTAAGGTTCGCCAACTTTTAATAATACTTTTTAGAGTAAGTATGTATATATATAAAGAGTGTGGCCATAGGCGCTTTATTGCAAACATGTTGCCATGGTTTCATTCTTTTAAAAAATGTGGAATTAATATTTAACTGTAACAATATATGATATTCAAAACTTAGTTCAGTGTTTAACTTTTAAACTCTTCATGTATTCCTAAAAATATTATTTTATTTAAATACAATTTTACTAACGTCAACCATACTCAGTATAAAGCCACTCTGTTACATACTTAACTTTTCACTCTTTTCCCAGCAAATAACAAACAAGTCCTATTTGTTCATTGTTGATCTTTGTTTACATTTTGATGAGTATTTTATATTTCGCTATAAAATTTATTGTCATAAACGTTGCAGATCTAACTATGTAACTTTTTTTGACAAAAATCTTTTATAAAAGATATTTGACGAGAAATGTAACAGTATATTAGCTTTTCTTTTATAAAAGTTAGTTCAACTTTTAAAAAAGAAAAGCTATTACATTATCAAGTTTCTCGTCAAATATAATTTATAAAAGATCTTTGTCAAAGAACTTTTATAGTGTAATGTCTGCCATTTTGTATTATTGTAACCAGTATGACAGTATATTTTATTTCTCTTTATGTGCAGCAGTTTTTGATTGTACAATGTTTTATGGTTTGGTTTTACAGTACATCTTTATGGCAAAACACAATATAAAAATATTACTAGCACAAAATATAGAATATTTTACCTTAATCTTGTAGAAAATAAATATGGATATACTCGTATGCAGCATATTATCACTAACCTGGAACAAAAGAAAAAAAATGTAAGTATGATTTATTTATTATATTTCAATGTCTAAATATTTAATGAAATTTTAACCAAAAATAATTCTTATGCCTAGTGCACACAGAGAAACATTTTGACATGTTTCCCGAAAAAAGTTTCCGGAAACTTCAATGTTTTAACGGCGCCTATAAAAATGAGGCGTTTTCAGGAAACGTTGTGAAGTGCAGCTAACTTCTTATTTGTCAAATCGTCAAATGTGACATGTGATCATAAACATATTTATTGTTTTTTAAAAAAATCTCCATTTTCTGGAAACTTTTTTCAGGAAACTTTTCAAAATGTTTCTCCGTGTGCACTGGGCATTATAAATAAATTTATCTCCGTTCAAAGTGAATTTAATCCCTTCTGAAACTTGAGCCCTATTCAGCAATCTATAAATGTCAAAACACTTCGGAATGACTTAATTGAAATTCAATCATTAAACCATGATTAGTGCGAGGCAGGATTTAACCTCAAACTCCTTGTCTTGGTAACATTAATCTACATTACAATCTAGAATACTGTATAATACAGATTCCAGCTTTTCTGACTCGCCTTTCAAGATGAACTATCCACTTTAAATGAATTCAGAAACTCGATTCTAGGAACAAATTATTGAAGATGAATATAGCAAACGAGTCATGATTATTTTACATAAATAAATATAAAGACGAAATTATTAGTTCATTTGTTGTGGATAATAGCATCAGAATTAAAATGATTCTGAGAATATTATTTTATATGAAGAACTGAAATTTAACACGATAAAAGGCAGAATTTTTAATATTTTGATTACTTTGAAAAAAATATAGAATTTACTTATAGTTTAAGTTGGTATAAACATTTTAAAATAACCTTCATTTATTAAATCGTTGAAGTCGGGAATTTATAGCTTCTTAAAAGTCATTTATTTAAACAAATGTTTATACAAAAGGTGAATTTACAAGAAAAAAGCTAAAATTCTCTCTCTACCAGCATCAAAATAATTATTCAACCTGTGTCTCTAGACATAATGGGTTTTGAAGCATTATGGTTCGTTCACAGTTATAAAAATAAAATTACACATAAAAATGAAAATAAGAATCTAACAAGCAGATTCTTATGGCTGTGTTTATAACAGGCTAAAATAAAAATAAACATACGACATAATCACAAGAATATGCAAATGCCAAATATTTTACACAATCATAAGCATAAACATAAGTCTCAATCAATCAGAGAAAGTGAAAAAAATATAGTTACATCTGTCTCTTTGTGAAATTATCAAAATATCAAATGAATCGGATATAAATGTGGATTAATAAAAGTAGTTTTAAAGAAACGGATTGCTTGCATAATTTCGTACAATACGTATATTTTATTTTCGAAGCTGTGAACACGAGTCTATAATTTTATGTATAATAATATTTTAGCTGTGAATGAACGTTTAGAGTGCATGTACATAACGCATTTTGCAAGATTTTCACAAATCCAATCTTGAATGTTTAATGGAAAATGGAATAAAGAAGATTTGGAACATTTTGAAACGTAGGATTGTTGTAGTAGAGCTTACATTTGTGAACAAAATGGTGTATTAAAATATTTTATTTTAAATAATGGACATAACGAATTATTTATAACAATCAAGTGAAAATATCTGATGTAGACACTACATGACTTTCTTGTACGCCTATTAAACTGTTCATACTTTTCTTAATAACTAAAATGTAGAATAATATAATAATCGTATTTGATTTATGCAGATAATACCAAAAAAATATCTAGAGTAAAGTGCCCTTTTGGCAGGAACGACCGCAACCAAAAATATGAGGTGATCAACTAGATGTAACATGAGTCTCAAATACAAAATTTCAACTTTCTACGACATACCGTTTTTTAATAAAGCGAAAAATACCAAATAGTGCCCCTTTGGCACGGACGATCGCAACCAAAAAAAGAAGGTGCACAATTAGATGTTATAACAGTCCTAAATACAAAATTTCAATTTCAACTGTATTTGAGTTATGCGATTCACATATGTCCGTACGTATAGATGTTACGATGAAACTAGTCATAATGGATTCAGGAAAAGTAAAAACGGATATTTACGTCAAAATCTGAGAACCTAAATTTTTCGCGATTACAATACTTCCTTTTTACTCTGTACAAGAAAGTAAAAAATGCCTCAACAAAATATTTCCCTCAATTTCACTTTTCCTGCAAAATTCTGATACAATATCAACAGAAAAAAGGTCACATAACGCACTCGGCTTTTCACTACTTACCTACGTCATAACAAAAGACAATAATTTATCACAATCAAGTAAATAAAGTGCCTAAACAATACCTCCCTCAATTTCGTTTTCCTGCAAAGTTTGATAAAACCAGTAACCAAAATGAGCATCAGGTTTTGCTAAACAAAACACGGTTGTGAAACAGTTGACTGATGAGTTAACTAACCGTTTTAATAGTCCTGCCAAGGATGCGAAGAGTGGGGGAAGGGTGGGGGTATAACATCTTCGCATCGAGTTTCATGTCACGATGACAGTTTAACGAAGACGAGCACGAGAAGTTTTACGAAGTTGGACGGAAGTGCACGAACAGGATAATTTGACTAAATGGGAATTGATATGTCTTCATTTACCTAGCTGGTTTTGGTGGGAAACAAATCCTTTACATAAATAACCAGACATAAATTTACTTTAAACCATATAGCTTACGTACTAGATGTAAGAGAAATGGAAATAGTTTTTAAACTTGTACTTTAATAAATGCATAATAGTTATTTATGATATAAGTGTTAAAAGTGACATTTTATTTTGTGAGACGGGAAGTTTAGGACACGACGCGAAGCGGAGTGGCGTAACCCTTCTAACAAAATAAAAGCACTTTTAACACGTATATCATACACTATTTTTTCTACAAACATCGTTTTATATTTTAATTTAAGAAATAATTTATTTAATTATTTTTGACAGTTCAGTAACAAAAGATATTTATATAGTAATATAATGAAACACGTAGTCTATGAATTCAATAAACATTGATAGTTGTTTATTAAGAGATGAAATTTACTTTTAACGTGCGTTACAAGTGATTGGCAGTTTACTTTTAACGCACGTTAAAAGTGATTGACAGTTCACTTTTAACACGGCGTCTTGTAATATTGCATTTTTAACAGCAGTAGGCCGTGTTAAAAGTTTAATTTTTAATAGTGTTTGTAGAAAAATATTATTATCAACTGTAATAGGGCTACCATAGTAGCAAATTAGTAATCCAGTCAATTATATTGGAAGGAGACCTCAAAAATGAGTTATTGACATGAAAAAAGTACATGGAGTACATTTTAATTCCAGCCCCATTGTTTGAGAAAATTGCAGCTATACATCTACGTCACACAAACTTTAAAAATTAATTACAGCTTTATTAAGCACAATTAAGGCTTATCAGTACTCTCAATCGCTTTCAAATAACATGAAGTTTCAATAAAATAGTTTTAAAAAATGGTAAACTACCCTATTACACAAGAGCTTTTTATTTTGCCGTACAAATTTCAGTTTGTATTGAAAACTTGTTGCCTAGCAATTTGAAAAGAAAAATTGTTGAATAAAATCACGAGTGATTTTATTTGAAAACAATTTTTCGAGTCAAATTGCTGTCAGGAGGTGACAAGGTTGAAATGTCAAACGGAAATTTATTAAGAGAAATTAAAATGCTTGAGTGTAATTCTACGAAATAATTTAACGACTCATTTGGTTATTCTTCACAAATATTCCCAAAATTTAATCATTTCACTGAAAAAAAATATTAGAAATATGAAGCAAATGACATTTTAGTGTTTTGTTTATTGTTTGGTTGCTAAGAAAAAGGTAAATAAGGTTTTATAACTTGCAAAAAGTTACCTTCCTTTTTACCTCTCGCCCCATATTCTATAAGAGAGGTATTGTAATGGGTCAAAATTTTCGAGTATGAGTTTTTAGTAGATAAGCACGTTTCAGGGTCTCTAGAATACGAATTTAATATTTTCCCGATGATGACTGTGTGTGTGTGTGTGTGTGTGTGTGTGTGTGTGTGTGTGTGTGTGTGTGTGTGTGTGTGTGTGTGTGTGTGTGTGTGTGTGTGTGTGTGTGTGTGTGTGTGTGTGTGTGTGTGTGTGTGTGTGTGTGTGTGCGTATGTATGTATGGACGTATGAATTATGTGACGATTTTTCGTCCACGATAACTTAAAAAGTATCAAGCCTTTAATAACCAAATTTCATATTTAAGGTTTTAATAAGGATCTTAACACCGGATAAGATTTTGGTAGAAATCCGCAAAATGGAAGTAGTACTTTTTGGAACTTGATATAGTATTTCTTAAATAAATTGGTACATTATTTATTTATGACAATTTTTGCAATTAAAAATAAAAGATAATATAATTATCTATGGGCGCAGTTAATTTTAAATATAATTTGCTGAATCTGGTAGTATTTAGCAATAAAATAAAGTGCAACTAAGTACCAATATCTTGTTGTCCATGATATGAAATTTGTTTTTACTCAAAATTTGAATTATAATGACAGTGATATTACAGTTGACATCTTTTGCTTGCTACTATTAAAATATAAGTAAAACTATTTATTAGATTAGTAGAATAAGCAGAATTAGGCGAGAGGTCGTGTACTGGCCACAGCAGATTTTTATCCGCTGTCAAAGCGATACAATTGTGTTTTGTTTATGGCTTACTTTATACAGGAGTGGAATTATCAGCATAAAGGTTTAATATTGTATTTAATAATTTAAGTAGTGAAATAAAGAACTCTGCAACTCTAAAAGAGTTTAAAACAAAATTAAGGCAAAATTATTGTTAGTTATTTGTATTTGTAATTGTCAATTAATGTACTTCATTAAACCAGTCTTTATGTAAATTTATTAGTGAATCTAAATAAAGGATATATTATTATTATTATTATTATTATTATTATTATAAAATAATCATAATAGTCTTAAATAAATTACAACCGGCAGTAAACAATCCTGTTAACAATAAACCTAAAATAGTAATAATATTCCACATTGCGTATGAAACATGTAATCATATAATGCAAATATGTCATTTACCCAAAGCAAATATTGAAATATATGTAGGTAAATGTCATTAAATGATGCTAGTAATATTAATTTCAATAATTTACTGTTCGCTAGTTACACATTCAATACTGTATACACTGTATATGGCAGCAATCATAAATCGTGAAATTAATTCAATATTCCTGCCGATGTTTACATAAAAATAATTTCATTATTGCAGCGAATAACAAACTATGGTGTAGGTTTAATTATTTATTTTACATGGGAGTAAAATATTATTTTTATTGAAAAGATAATAGTCAGGAATGCAGTCTCAATTTTTTTATTACTCTAAATCACCGACGTTTCGGCACACTCTAGTGTGATTTAGAGTAATAAAAATATTGAGACTGCATTCCTGACTATTTTCCATACTATCGATCAGTCGAATAAAACATTTTTCATTATTTTTATTATTAAATTTGATAGTTTATATCCTTTTTCATAAATATTTCATAATGGTTCGCGAAAGGAAAAAGGCTGGTTTATAATGGATGTAACTGGTGACTTCTTCGTGTTCTGTTAACATGAGCTATAGGTATTTCTATGATACGGTTCATAATGACACTGGATTTTACGTTTACCTATACTGTAACAGTAAGGTTCGCCAACTTTTAAGAAATATTGCTAGAGTACCACTATATATACAGGGTGAGTCATCGAAATGCCCGTCGTCGATATCTCCCTTGTCGTTAAAAATGCAGCATAAAATTATTAACAGAATTTTTCGTCTACTCAAGGAGCATTAAAATTATTTTCACATATACAGGGTGTTGCATAATGACTTGGCAATAATTGTTCGTCGTTTTTTAAATGAAACAACCTATATATTTTTATATATTTTGATTTGTATTATATTTACCTATACGAACATTTTTGTATTATATTTACCTATACGAACATTTTCCGCGGCGATGCCAACGTATTGCGTTATAAAGGCGTACTGAAGTTATTTTAATAGTAAAAATTATGAATTTTTTTTTCTGTACAACTGTAACTATACTCTTTGTTCTGACATAACTTTTTTTAAATGTTCTTATACAGGGTGTTCAGTACAGAGAATCAAATTTAGTCAATTTCAAATGGCTATAACTCGTCATTTTCAAATGGAACACCTATATTTTATTATTCTGTTGTGTGTATTTTTGCATCTTCTTATGTTATAAAAGGTGTCCTATGCCTAAAAACATTAATTTAATTAATTTTGAAATTAATGATTTTGTATTTAAAATGCCCTAAATTAAACATGTAAAAGTAGTATTTATCTCTTTATTCGGCATTTTTTTAAAACAATACTATGAAAAAATTTGGAAAAATCGATGCGCCGCACTGTCGAATGAATATTAAATATTGTCGTAAAAAAATTTCAATGATCTTACGTTAGTATTAGATTCAATATTATACAAACCGTAGAGCACTGTTTTACCTCTTTTTCATACAGCTACATTCCCGCCTTAACTTATTTTTCGTTTACCTAGAGCTATTAATATATTAACTTTAGTGTAGTAACCTCACATAACGTGAAGCATAAATATTTATCAAAATGTAGGTATTTAAAAAAATTGTTTTGTCTGTTAACATTTCTATACAAATCGTTTTATTTATTTTAAATTTGATTAAATTTTACAGCAATTGAATTAAATTTTAAGTGAATTATATACATAAAATGAAATTAAAGCAATAACAGTATAATATTTTGCGCAGTAAAGTAATTAAATTACCTAGTGAATTGTTAATTTAAAACAAAAGTGTACTTCAATTAATATTGAGTTATTAAAGCATATTACGCTGTTCAAACTATTACAACAAATATTTAATTACGGAAATGAAACTAGGATATGCAGTTTTATCGGGATATTATTAATTAAAATATTATGAGTCATATACAGGCTGTTTTGTACTTCACGAACATTTTTTGAAGATACTTACATACTGAGTGTGGAATTAACAATATATCAACTTCAAATGATATCAACTTGAAAATGACATTACATAGCTAGGACTAGGAGGCGGCAAAGTACAAGTTTCAGTCTGGTTTCGGGCAGCCGTAGTAGTGGGGAAGTGGAATAAAAAAAAGGTAAATTGAAAATCGCATGACACAAATAACAGCCAATGAATGAATGGATTACAATAATAGTAACTATGGTTATATAAAAATTTTCATATATAATACCACTATTGGTGCTACGCACTCGTGCAATTTTCAATCAAGCGTAATAACCATTCGTGATACAGCAACAAAAATTGTCGACATAACTTGGAACACGAATGGTATTCGGAGGACAATTCACCGAATAAAAATGTATTCTTTCTTTATGAAAATAATTTATAAATAGCTTCACTTCCATTACAACAGTTATAACAATAGGATTTTGATTAATAAAGATATATTCAATTGTTTAAAATTGTCGATTGGATCACTAGTGAAAATTGTCGAAAAATTATGTCGCTGCGAGCACTAGTGATAAATTGTCGAAAAAATTCGTTTCAATTGGTGGAAAATTTATAAATCCTCAAAATTGATTGGTTCATTTTTGACAGATGACACATGAGTTGAATTGTCTCGGAAATTTTATACTAGTAGCTTGAGTAACTTAACTGAAATTAATAAGCGGAAATGTTTCGTCATCTGTCACTTTGACATTAAATTACAAATTAGTTAAATTGTCATTTTGAGTGTAAATAAGCAAATAATAAGGTAAATAATACATATGTATTAATGTTAAATATAACTTTAGTAAATATTTCAAGTATCTATTATAAAAAGAATTCAAAAATAGAGCGGCCGTGTCATTGCGATTTTCTTACCGAATATGCACTCGTGCATTCATTCATGTCCAGGAAATTTCCGGAAAGAATGAATGCACATGTAATATTACAAGTGAGAGTATTTCGGTGTGATGCTTTCAAATAATAAAAATAATTAATCAAAAATCGTAGATTTGGATATAAATTATTATTAGCGCACCTGAAAACCGAACAACGCATGAGTCCCAAACTCTATAGTGTAATAATAGGGTACTTTACCATAGTAGCAAATTAGCAATCCAGTCAATTATATTGAAATGAGACCCCAGTAATAAGTTATTGCCATGAAAAAAGTTTTCAAAAAGTTAATAGTTCTTTAAATATTTGAGATTTTACGTATCATACATCTACGTCACAGTAATGCGTTCTCTCTCGAGCTCTCTCTCTCACACATCTATCCTATTCTGAATTATTTCAACATGTATGCCGTCTATCTTTGTTCAACGTAGTGTTTCTTTATCTATGAACTGTCATGTAAAGTACTGTACTTTAAAAATGGTTATAAAATATTGCCTGGTTCGTAATTGTTATAATGATAGTTCAACAACTCCGAACAAAATATTCATAAGAATACCAACTAATACAAAAATTGGGACAGACAAACGATATAATTGTCAAAATATTTAACCTATTTGACATTTTATAATATCTTTCGTAGATATCGTGGATCCGTTATCATTCCAATCAATGTCATTAATTGAAGTAACAAAAATAAAATTAAATTCTTTGATAATTCCAATGTACCTTGCCCGAATTTTGTAGTAAAATATGTGCAGTTTAGCGCGCTAGCATAAAATCATAGTTTTTTGCTAAATCTGTAATGAAAATTGATAAGCATTGCCCGAATACTCCCATTGAAAGATATGTTGAATGACATAGGTCTGCGAATCATATAAGTGGTACTAAAACTCAGGATCAAATTTTTGAAGGCAAATTTATAAATTATATATTTAAAGAATATATTTTCACGTGTATTCTTACTTACAGTAATAAAGAAACTACCAAATTGTATTTTATATTTTATAACATTTAGAAACAGTTGATTTTACATGAGTACATTTTAACTCCAGCCCCATTGTTTGAGAAGATTTTCAGTTGTACATCTACGTCACACAAACTTTAAAAATTAATTACAGCTTTATTAAGAACAATTAAGGCTTATCAGTACGCTCAATCGCTTTCAAATAACATGAAGTTTAAATAAAAATTTTTTAAAAAAATGGTAAACTACCCTATTACAAACGTATGATTGCGTAAGTACGAAGGCCAGTATGGTCTTATTGAAATCCGCTTGATCTCTGATTTATAAGAAATTCGACAAAAATGGTCAGTAAAATTTCAATAGTTCGTATTCATATCGACACCAATTGTTTCAAAAAAATATTCCAAAAAAACACCTTTTATGTTCTACTAAATAATATGTTCTTTCAATTACCCCATATAAAACAAAAGAGTTAACAACAATCAACAGTCATCGGACATCAAACGGCACTTAAATTAAAAACAAAACCGCGTGTAACCCTGTTACTCTTCTGTCTGAACCGTCGAGCTCGCTTTTGTTTTATTTCTTTATTTTCAGCGCCGCACACGATCACGTTTAACGAAATTCAGAATTGTCGATGCATACGACAGCGGAATAACAAGTTTCTATCTTATGTGCTAGGAATTTCGGGCTGCTATTGCTCGAAGAGGGATGAATATATTTTTTGGCCTCCGATTTGATTAGGGTGGGATGTGATAAAGGGAAGTGTTATTTATATTATGATTATTTAATGAACTGGGTTGGAATGATGCCAGAAATATTCAGGAATACGAAGTTTTTGATCTAGATTTTACAGGATTGTTTACTAATAGGGTTTCACTACTTGACTTGATTTTCAAATTATTTGACTTGAGTTGAGTCAAGTAATAGAATCCGAAAGTCAAGTCAAGTCTAGTAGTTGATTTTCAAGTAACTTGAAAATCAAGTAGTAAAATTTCAAGTACTTGATACTTGAAAATGAAGCAGTTAAACTAAACTAAGAAGGAGAAATATGAAATAATTCTTCAAAACTGCATTGAATATCATAAATTAGGTATCAATGTATAAAAATAGGCCTGGCACTATAGACTATTATTCACAAAACCAAATTAAAATCTGACAATTTATTACACAAAATAATACCTGTGCAAGAAAATAATAAAAATACAGCGTTGGTGTAAATATAAAATCGTTCTTAGCTCGAGGAATACCGCATTTTGATTTAATGAACTATTCGACTGAATTGCGCATTTTTTAACAAAATTGTTCGTTATCAAGTAATATCAAGTAGTTTGAAATTACTTGATATCAAATCAAATAGTAACGATAGAAAATGAATTTTTAAAAAGCTTGATTTTCAAGTCAAGTCAAGTAATTCACAAAAATGTCAAGCTACTTGACTTGATGAATCTCTATTTAATAATCACGGGTGCTATTGGTTGTGGATACTGAAGAGTACACCACACTGAAAATTTTTGTTTTGAACCTAAGTTGTTAAAATCACAGTCGATCACGTAACACACTCAGCTATCCTCTCCATTGTCTACAATAATCTTGCCATAGTTACCTAATTTGTTCTTAAACTGGAGGGTTAAATTAAAAGCCAGATTTATACTCCTAAAAAATACAGTAATGACTATAGAATTTTTTTTCGTTACAATATTTCAAATCAATTTAGCTGTATTTACAATTTTATTGAAATCAAATTATGAGAATGGATTTTTCTTGGTTTTGAAATAAAAACATTTTATATCAAAACAAAAAATGGTATCAATAAAGTTAAATAATAATATATTTTGATATTTTCGAAGAAAAAAATATAAATTTTTAGTTTTGAGATTATCGATTTCACGAGAACTTCTCGTCTCGTAGTTTTGAATTCTCGTCTCATGTCTCGAAAACCTGGGACGAGAAATTTATTGGTTCTCGTCTCGTCTCGAAATAACTTCCCAATTACATATGTAAGAGGTTCATTTATCCAACCAGCGCTCAATGTTCGCACTAAAAATTAAAATTGGAATTTTGTAAAAGCTCTGGTTGGTTAAATTTGACACTTACACTTATAATTGGGTAGGTCTGAATCTAGTTTTAATTCAGGACTTTAAGGTAGATTCAGGACCTACCCAATTACTTTCGTTGAATAATAATATGTTATTACACAAGAGCTTTTTGTTTCACCGGATAAATTTCCTTGTTACCTAGCAATTTGGAAAGAAAAATTGTTTAATTAAATTCACGACATCGTAGGTGGAGTGATTTTATTTTAAAACAATTTTTCGAGTCTAATTGCTGCCAGGTGACAAGGTTGAGATGTCAAACAGAAATTTATTTGGAGGAAATAAAATGCTCGAGTGTAAATTCAACGAGATAATAATAAAGACACCTTTGGTTCTTCACAAATATTGCCAAAATCTAATCAATTTACTGACAAATATTACAAATATGAAGCAAATGACATTTTAGTGATTTGTTCATAGTTTGGTTGCTAAGAAAAAGGTAAATAAGGTTTAATCACTTGCAAAAAGTTACCTTCCTTTTTATTCACTGTCAACGCGATAAAATTGTGTTTTGTTTATGGTTATACAGGAGTGGAATTATCGCTGTAATTATGTTTTGATTGGTACGAACCAAAACATTCATCGTATTTCATAAAGTTTGTAGTGCACTGTTCTACAAAATTATAATTCAAACGAGGTGCGATAATATAAAATAAATAATTGAATTCCATGTTTATTAAAATGCCAAAATGATCGTTGCATTTCAATATATTAAATTAAACAGAAATGTCGAAATAAAAACCCCGGATACAGATCCGGAATACATGAATTTTAATCACTCTACATTGATTCAGTTTCAGTGCAGTTGCAAACGAACGCATAATTGGAAATGTGCCTAATTAAAGCAAGAGATTTTATCTCGTGGATTTATTTCGGCTGCAAATCATGTGAAATTATGGCCGGATCGTTCTCGAAATTGTCGTATTATTTAGGAATTCATACGATGCAACTGCAGGAGACTATTTCGCAAATTATCCACTGCGACAGGGTTTAATTATGGAATGTTATACGCATTTCAATGGATACTTGTCGTACTAGTTGCTGTGCATTTCATGGAAATCATATTGAAAATCTTATAATAATAATATGAGTGGATAACTTAGTGTATTACCTACGTACCCGATTGTGGTTCTGACCTGACAGCTCAGGTCCGCGTTTGTCGCTAAAAATACATAAAAGCAGTCTAGCAATTTCTTAAGGCCCAAATGTAGCTGTCTGCGAGAAAAGGATAGATTTATACAGATTTAGAGTGTCGAACAAAGGCAACAATAGGGAACGCGCTCTCGTAGGGGATAAAAATTGGAACTAAATTTGATCGTATCATCACAAACAAGGGTTCATTTGAAAGATAAAAGTTCAATCTAGATCCGTCTAGTGTTGAAATTTGCAATTTTTGTTGATATACTGAGTAACAGTTATGTGAAGTAAGACAAATTATGACAAGTTTATGGCATTGTAAAATTAAAACAAAAAATAAAACTAAAATTTCAACACTAAGCGGATGCGGAATTCATCTTTATCTTTAAGAGAAAAAAAAATTAAATCGATCCGACCAAAATTTGTCTCAATTTCAATCTCTATTCAAAAGCATGTTTTTGCTGCGCGCAACTTGAAGTTTTATAGATACAGCAAAATTTCAAAAATATCGTCATAGACGAAATATAGAACTAGATTTATACCGAGTTACATTTTTAAATATAACTCTTAATCATAGTAGGGAATGCAATACCGAACAAAAAATTTAATACCGGTTTTTTGCCTCGACATATTGCGGAATAAAATGATTACATTATATGCTGAGTCATATAGAAAACGACTGATTTCATAATTAGCCTGCGACATAGGTATATATTATCTTATAAATGCAATTAGACATCTTTGATATCATTTTAGTTTTAAGAAGTAGGTAGTAACCGTAGACCATATAATGTTCTAGACACGTAACGCCTATTTAAATGTACAGTGGGTTTTGAAGCCAGCACTAATGACAGAGAGGCTGTGTGAAGTGAGATAGAGATCCCAAAGTTGCCGCAGTGCAAGTTGCATATTTTATACTTTTTAAGTGACATTTATTGCTAATTCTTGGATTCTTTCATTCTTGTTTTCATCTGATGTAGAAAAATTAGAAGTTATCTTGTGCATTTTGATTGTATTTTATTGAATACTAACAATAATGTGAATCACGAACTGTCACTTGTCAAATCAAAAATGCAACCCGCATTACACCAACTGTGGGCTAACTGACATAAGTGTCTGCTTCACAACAAATGACTGTGCGCGGGGTCTAAGGTATCTATGGTCGAAGGTAGTAACGGTAATTGTGATAATAATTGCTCATCAATGTTTTAGGAGAAATAGAATGAATCAAATAAAAAACTAAATACGCCTAGCTATTGATTTTAGATATTTATTTTTCCGCCGCGTCTAAAATAAAAACTCTCAATATTGAGCGCGTTATTTTTGCTTCGTTCAACTCCTCGGCTTCTAAATCTAGTGATAAATTATCCTGGGAACTGGATAAGAAAGTCCTGCGATATAGTGGTAGACCTGGCTGCATCAAGGCGTGCCATGCCCTCTGACCTCCAGGCCAAAGTGGCAGGAAACGGGAAAACTAATATCACATAAATTCTATTTCATATGGTCCGGAAAACAACAACAACACGGGTTTAATAACATGTTCAATGCAGCTAGGAGAATTAATAAATTGGTGGAAATAATTACATAAAAAAGTTGATAGCAAAAATCCGTAAAAACAAATTATATACGTCGTAGAGTGCAATTTGTTTTGCGAAAATTGAAAATAGTATATTAAAGAACATGTTTTATATAAGACATGATTTTTTCGCACGCGTCCGAATTTGGCAAAACTTACCTGAGGGCAAGTTTACTAAAGGACAAAGTTTTAAAAAATGAGTTCTTCATACTATTTTTCTATTTGGCGTCTTTTTTTATTTGATTGTTTAAAGATACATCAACGACTAAGGTTATTAGTATCTCAGGTACATGGTTTTATGGGATTACATTGCGAATTATATTAGGTATTTCATTTATATTTTATAAGACATGATTTTTTCGCACACGCCTAAATTTAGAAAAACAAGCCCTCGAGCGAGTTTACTAAAGAACAAGTGCGAAACTAGTCTTATAAAATGAGTTCTTTATACAATTTTTCTATTTAATGTTAATATTAAAATTTAAATCAAACTGTCATAATAACTCAAGTTGATTTAGGGAAATTTATATCTGTAACGTTTTGGTTGCCAACCTTAATATTGCTATTTATGTAACTGTCACTGTAAAAGTATATATCTAATTAGTAATTACTGAACTATTCTAGGTGATAAGTGAAGATATAGAAAATATTTAACTTATAGTATTATGTTTTGTTCTAATATTTTCATTAATAATTTTGGTGAATAAAATAGTTATTTGTGTATTAAGAGCGTAAAGTGATTCTTTGTTACTCGCGCACGGTAATTGCAGCGCGAGCCGAAGGCAAGAGGAACAAAGACACTTTACGCTCGTAATACACACATAATTTTATCTACGACTAAAATTATTTGTTATAATAATAATAGTATTCAGTTAGTTAAATCTGCGTTTAATCAATTTATGTTTTATTCGTAACCATGACTATACCAATAATATCGAAATAAATAAATAAAAAATTTGTTTGATTCTGTCATTTTCTTTTATTTTATGTAATCAAAAAGTACTTTTTATTCCATTATGTCAAAAAGTGACGTTTTTTGGTTAAGATATTCTTACGAAAAGCTAACCTTTTAGGTAGAGTATTAATATTTGTGCCGTTGCTAGGTGACCCACTTTCGTCTTAGGCCGAGAAGGCGAGAAGTACTTTTCGTACGCAAACGCGTTTTTTTAAGCAAACTGACACAGTCGAATAATTTTTTGTTCTTTTTTGTTTCATTTGTCTGTTTCGCAGATAACTACAATTAGCAAACTAAACAAAAATTTAGAATAATTTATAATAAAATATAGTGTATGTTACACGGACGAAAAAGATCTCGTACTCCTAAGGTTGCCGAACTCGGCTTTGCCTCGTTCGGCAATTTTCCATAGTCGTACGAGAACTTGCATTTTTCGTCCTTGTAAAATAAATAACTATTATTGCGCGTTGTCATAGGAGACGCACAATAAAATGTTTTTTTGCTTGGTACTCAGTAACAATCAACTTTACGTGGACAATTGAAAGCATAAATATAAACTTTTCATAGTAGTCGTAGATAAACTAATTTATTAGGCAAATAGATTTAGAGGTTATACTGAAATTTGTACGTTCTTAGGTTTGACAATTTAATCTCATGTGATTCCTACTACCAATACCAACCTTTAAAAAAATATGTCGCGTGTCACAAAGTGAACCCTGGCGAAATTCAGTTGCGTTTCACAGAGTTAATTTTGTGAACGCCCAATAGAAAAAATTATTACATTAATTATAAAAGTAACAGATAAATATTTTGGTAGAAATCCGCAAAATGGAAGTAGTACTTTTTGTAACTTGATTATACTTTGGTACATTATTTATTTATGACAATTTTTGCAATAAAAAATAAAAGAAAATACATATAATTATCTATGGGTAGTTAATTTGAAATACAATTTGCTAAATCTGGTAGTATTTAACAATAAAATAAAGTACAATTAATATTATATATTTTTGTAATTCCAGTATCTTGTTGTTCATGATCATATGAAATTTATTCTACACAAAATATGAATTATTATGACAGGTGACAGTACAGTTGACATCTTTTGCTTGCATCTTAGTTTACATTATCGTTTACATATTACAAGAACATGAAACTATTAAAATGTAAATAAAACTAATTATTAGATTACTCTAATAAGCAGAATTAGACGACAGGTCTTGTGCAGTCCACATCAGATTTTTCTTTCGTGCCATAAGACTTAAATCATTTAGCAAATATCCAAACCCATTATCCAAACTCTAGCTTCATCCTCACATCAAGTACAGATGACACAATATTAATTAACCCGTTGAACTATAACTCGGACTGGAAACATGAAAACAATTCACTATGCACCGGGTTGCAGCGGTCGCACCGCAGCGGGTAACGCGGCAACCGCAGTCCGCTGGGACCGACGAGAGCTTTGATGAATATTTCACGTAACCCGCCCATTCATCAGAACTAAATGTGTCCTTTTAACACGAGGGTCGTTAGGGACCGTTCTGTGCGAGAATGCGGGAATGTGGCGTTTTCAAGAGGGTTGAAAGTGGGGTGGAGAAGTTTAAACGGATTGATTTGTAACATACATCATACAGGGTGATTCACAACTTCGTGTAATATTTTATAGCACAATATTCAATTCGTAATTTTGGTTTCCAAGATTTTAATCATTTTGGGTCATTGTTTTCAATGGGGTACTTGCGTGATTTTTTATTAAACATTTTTAAAGAAAAGATAAATAATTGGGACTCGTGTATTTATTTCTTCAAAATTTTTATCCAACAAGCTCAAAAATAAATAATAAAAATTTTATAACAATTATGTGAATTGAAGAAATTTTATTAATGGATAGGGAAAGATATTTTTTTCATTTAAGCTGATATAATAATAATAATTTATTTTTATAAATTAGAAAAAATACTACATTTTGTCAATAATGCACAAGAATATCATATAAAACAAATAAATTAATGTATAACTTCTGGAATACAACTTGTGTACCTACCTACCTTTAAAATAAATGTAAAAATTACTGAAGGTGGTATCAAATTTGAGCGATTATAAATTGTATACATTTAAAATTGAAATTTTGGGTTAGAAGGTACAAAATATGCAGTTATATGCATTTATAATATATAGGATGTCCTATGAAACTGTTAAAGCATGGGGATCTCGAGAACTTTTTTTGTGGGAAAACAAAAACATTTCTAAATTGGTCCCCTAAAGGGGCAACTTTTGTCTAATTTAACCAACTTCGTATCTCTCATAGTTCTCGAGATCCCCATGCTTAAATAGTTTCATAGGACACCATGTATATATATAAAAAATTTGAAAATATGCAAAAAAATAATACCATATTTTGATCTATTTTTGTATGAAATGAAAACATTTGTAAAAAAAATACCAATACGCACAGCAATATATTATGCAAATGCATATAATCCGCACTCTAGCTATAAATGTAATGTAACCGGATAATAGTGGCACTTGTCTCGCTCTGTGTTAAACATTATACCTATTTTAATAAAAAATATAAATACTAAGACAGAGATCTAGCCTTACACTGAAAGGTAGATAGGCTTTAGGATTAAGGTGTTCGTCTACCCTCAAATTTTACAGCGTTACAGAGTTGTACTGTACGCCTTCCATTCCACGTTTACTTTAATTGTAATTGAAATATATGATGCTTTTACATATGAGTGTATTAACAAAGGATGTCTTAATGCTTCTATATTTTTATTTTTTTTCTTTGGCCTAGGAATTTGAAGTAAAAAAATATTTAAAATGACGTTTTTTGCGGTTTTTTGTGATTATTTGATAATATTTTCCTCGGTCACTATAAATGCCAAGAAAAATTTAAAAAACAAGAAGCATGCAGCTAAAGCTACCTTTTTCGAATATTTTTTGTTTTACTTAAATTCTTTAAAAAATACACAAATTATTATGGGAATCTGGAGCCATGTTTACAGCAATTTTCAACTTCAAAATGACATTGCAATGGCTAGGATGCGGGAAAGTACAAGTTTCGGGCTGGTTTCGGGCAGCCGTAGTAGTGGGGAAGAGAGTGAAATAGAAAAAAAAGTAATATCGAGAGTATTCTAGGAATTCGAAAAAATGGTAGACGAGCCTCTTAAGTAAGTTAAGTAAGTAAGTAAATAAAAAATTCAAGTCAATTCAATATAAATTAAATCAATAATTTAGATTTTTTACAATTAATAATAATAATAGACATATGATTTTATATTGTACGTTTCTATTTTTTGCGAGTGAAATTTAATTTTTTTGTCAATATTCTTGGGCGTGGGGGCTGTCTGTTCTGCGGAACATAGTTTTGATAAGTAATCGGACTTTTCTAATTCACATGACAATCAATCATTTCTGATCACCCTGTATGTTGATGACTTGCATCGATAAATCACAGTACTGTGTGACTGCTACACCCAAATAAAATAAAATACGTGTGTCAAATAAAATATTCCTATATTATTTTAACGCTGATGTTTTAACTTCTTTCCTGTTTAAATTAATTCCCAGCCTCTAGAGAATTTCCCTCACTCCGGGTCTGTCCCCGGTGTTTTACATAATTGCTCCAGCGTCGCCCCCCTCCGGCCGCCCCTGGCGTGTCTACGTATGCAGGTTATGCAAATTCAATTTGCTTGTTGAATCTAAATTCTGATATTTTTCTGCGGAAAATTTCAGATTTTTATTACGTAAAATCAGAGCCAACTTGTGCAGGAATAATGCATGAATTTCTATGCGTATGGGGGTGGTTAGTTTTTATGAAATTAGGGGAGTTTGACTTTATTTTCAAACTTAAATCATAAGAGTTGGTGTATGAAAATACAGCATAATTTTTCAGGAAATAGGTAGGTACTTTACAAAAGTTTATTACAGGAGCCGCAGTAGAGTGTTGAAATTAATAGAAAGAATAAAAATTGCCATATTAAACTTAAGAAGAGCTCTTATCTACATTATTTACGACTCAAACACTGAACAAGCCGCAGACAAATTTTGATATTATTCTAATTATTATTGGATATCTCAAATTCACTATTGTATTATGAGTTCATTATTCGAAACCATTGTCACTGTCATCACACCAAAATGTGAGGTTAGATTAATAAGTATTTTAATAAATAAAAATTTGTAAAGAAATCTATGATTTAAAAAGTGTCGCATTTGACTTGCACATAATGGCTATAATGATGATTATACACTCGCCTTCAGCTCGTGCATAAACTTTCATCCTGTTGAATAATAGCCTACATTATGTGCTCATTAAATAATATACTATTATCTACGACTACTATGAAAAGTTTATATTTTTGCGTTCAATTGTCAACGTAAAGTTGATTGTTACTGAGGACCAAGCAAAAAAACATTTTATTGCGCGTCTCCTATGACAACGCGCAATAAATTACTTTTTGATTACATAAAATAAAAGAAAATGACAGAATCAAACAAATTTTTTTATTTATTTATTTTGATATTATTGGTATATCGTTATGGTTACGAATAAAACATAAATTGATTGAACTCAGATTGAACTAACTGAATACTATTATTATTATTAGAAATAATTTTAGTCGAAGATAAAATGATGTGTGTATTACGAGCGTAAAGTGTATTTGTTCCTCTTGCACTATTGCAGCTCTCGCCTTCGGCTCGCGCTGCAATTGCCGTGCGCGAGTAACAAAGACTCACTTTACGCTCTTAATACACAAATAACTATTTCAGAGCTGTCAATGCAAAATTATCAAAATGAATGGATCATTTAGTATAGTGTGGATAAAGTCTAGTACCTACCTATTCTTCTACTCGAGTTACACATGGTAATAACTCACTCGAATGTTTTCGACACTCGCATGCGGCTCATGCAGTAAATTTTAATTTTAATTTAAGTAATGACCATCTTAAACTCTCATCGGATAATTAACTATTATAAGACTTATTGAAAACAATTCAGGAACAAATCACCATATAAAATAAATAAAGGATGATTCTATTTAATTTCGCAATATTGTAGTATAGCTACTAAATAAATATTATTTTATCATTACATTTCAAGTATTTGATTTTTGAGGCAAATAATGAAAATGTGAAAAACATCAAATATTTACCTACATTTAATAACATGGAAATATTTTTCAATTAAAATAGCTGAAATCGTATTCAGTTGAATTTTCAGCTCGGCATTGATAAATATCATCTATTTTTAATTAACTGGAAATGAAAAACAAAATAATATAACGATGAGTGTCTGTTAAATACAACCAACTAGTAATTAAATTTTTTACATTGAGCTAGGGAATTCATTTTGTTAAGTTATTAAAATATTAATCCATAAATTATTAGTTAAAAAACTAATAAATATATAACATAAATTTTTGCAATTAAAAATAAAAGAAAATATAATTATCTATGGGTAGGTACAGTTAATTTTAAATATAGGGTCTTTCAATAGGAGTGATAGTTTTTCAATAAAGATCTCTCGGTTTCTGATATATATTTTATTTACTTCTAGGTGTCAAATTATTTAGTATAGTGTGCAGTTTTATGATGCAGCGTTTGACGCCTCTAGACCGGTTGTAAATTATAAAAAAATATTACCAAAGTTCGAGCTCAGTTGTGGGTGTTCACCCCAGAATTGGGTCGCCCTCACCGTTACTCTGCGCAGGCTATAAGATGCATTGTGATAAAGTTTGAGTTAACATTACTAAGACAATAAGCCACCAAGAAGACAACGAAATGTTCGAAGTGAGGAGAAAATCACAACTGTAGCGGCCAGTGTTGCAAATGAGCCAAATTTTGCCAAATTGGAGCGATCTTGTGATCAGTGTCAACAAAGCCGTGGTGGACAATTGAACGATATCTTGTTCCGAACATAACTGCATTGTCTAAGCTTCCAAATAAAGCAAAAACTAAATTAATATGTCAAACCGTTGACGTTTTATTTCAAATTAAAATCCTATCACTCTTAATGAAAGACCCTATACAATTTGCTGAATCTGGTAGTATTTAACAATAAAATGAAGTACAATTAATATTCTACTTTTTTGAAATTCCAGTATCTAGTATCTTGTTGTCCATGATCATATGAAAGATTCTGCACAAAATTTGAATTATTTTGAGTGACAGTACAGTTGACATCTTTTGCTTGCATCTTGGTTTACATTATCGTTTACATATTACATTAATAGTAGAATAAGCAGAATTAGGCGAGAGGTCGTGTGCTGGCTACATCAGATTTATTTTTCAAGATTCAGAATCTTGAAACTTCTTCTTTTCCAGGATTCAGAATCTTGGTAGAATCCTAGTATGAACAAGGCTTTATAATTCAAGGCAAAGTATATAATATTAAAAAAACGAACCCGTAAAAACAAAATTTTTTCACTATAAATCCTTTATATTATATGAGACTCGATCGATATTTATTTAAATTTTTGTTTTTGAACCAGATCGGTGCAGTACATTTTGAGATAGCTAGCTGCCATTTTGTTTCAAGATGGCGGACTAACATTTTAATATACCTATGTTTCAAGACAGATTCTTAGCTATTACTGTACCAAATTTGAACGCAATAGTTACATTACATTTTGAGATATATGTCCGCCATTTTGTTCCAAGATGACGGACTGTATTTTAATATATCTATATCATAAGTTAGATCCTTGGCTATTACTGTACCAAATTTGACCGCAATCGGTGCAGTACATTTTGAGATAGCTAGCCGCCATTTAGTTTCAAGATGGCGGAGAATCTGAAATTTTGCCAAAGTGCATTGTTAGGTGACAAAAGTCTATCTGCAAAATTTCATAGGATCCCGGGAAATGGGTCATTTTTGACATTTGTTTTTTTGCCGTACGTACCTACGCACGACGACAAGACGATGAAGTTAATATAAAGGATTTAATAAATGTTCGTTCAGACAATCGCACAGCAAAAATTGTTATTGTTTACTAGGGTACAGTTTAGGCCCTAATTATCCAAAACCAACAAAATTTCCTCTCAATCCAATTCCCGTCCTCATATGTGCTGCTGTTAGTAAACAAGTAAACAAAAACAATCG
This sequence comes from Agonum fuliginosum, assembly GCA_947534325.1. Taxonomy (NCBI): domain Eukaryota; kingdom Metazoa; phylum Arthropoda; class Insecta; order Coleoptera; family Carabidae; genus Agonum; species Agonum fuliginosum. Next base: position 6,246,674 of record OX384045.1, on the reverse strand, counting down.
CCATCCAAGCAAGATGCAAATGTATCAAAGTTTGAGAACCGCATTCTGTTAAACTTAGTATTAACACTCGCGGCAAATTGTGCTAGGGAGATAAGCTGTATCTAGTTCTTGTTGAAGACGAACAGCAGTTAGTACCGACTCTTCCGCGAGAGGCTCTCGTGTTCTCTGTTCTCAAATCAACTTTGCATAATTCACAGTGGCGTGCGTCCACTGGGAAGATTTAATTTGACGGGGAATCTTTTAAGCGAGATTTTAAAACGGCACACAGGGGACGATTGATTTGAGAAGCTTTTAAGAGGCCCGTCTACTACCTACCTAAAATCCAGCATAAAATGTACTAACGTAGCGAGTGTTTTGTGGACAGTACAAGAATGGTCAAATTTTATTTCAACCAGGATTTAATTGAGAAAGAATGGATCTACAGATGTGCCTTTTTAAAATTTTAATTAAAAAATTGTACATGAATATAAAAATTCCTATTTTATGCAAACTTTACACGGTTATATCTCATGATACAAATTAATTTTTAAAATTTTAAAAAGGTTCATCTCTAGAGCCATTTTTTCTCTATTAAATGTTTATGAAAACATCCTGAATTCAATAATAATTTGACAGTTTACTCGCAACGAAAACACTTTTACAGTATTTTTCAACTTCAAAATGACATTGCATTGCTAGGATGCGGCAAAGTACGAGTTTCGGGCTGGTTTCAGGCAGCCCTAGTAGTGAGAAAAAAGTGAAATGGAAATAAAAGTAAAATCGAGAGTATTCTAGGAATTCGGTAAAAACGTAGACGAGCCGCTTAAGGTGTACGTCTACCCGAAAATTTTACAGCGTTATGGAGGTGTACGCCTTCCACGTTTACTTTAATTATAATTGAAATATATGATGCTTTTACATATGAGAGTATTAACAAAGGATGTCTTAATGCATGCTTCTATATGTATTTTTATTTTTTGTCTGTGGCCCAGGAATTTGAAGTAAAAAATTAAAAAATGACGTTTTCACGTTTTTTTGTCATTATATGATATGATTTTTTTCGGTCACTATAAATGGCAAGAAAAATTTAAAAAGCAAGAAGCTTCCTTTTTCGAATAATTTTTGTTTTACTTAATTTCTTTAAAAATACAGAAGTTATTATGGAAATACTGGAGCCATGTTTACAGTATTTTTCAACTTCAAAATGACATTGCATAGCTAGGATGCGGAAAAGTACGAGTTTTGGGCTGGCAGCGATATTCTCGATCAAACGGCCACGTCTGCTACTGTCCCGTGTTGAGCCAGTCTTCTCTGGACGAGCGTCTATACGCCGCAGTGTTTGACCAGTCAATGCCACACGACTAGGAAATCGACGACGACATTTACGTTGAGCCAAAACCACCGACCTTTTAATTGTCAGAAACATATTGATATTATTATCTTGCTTTTTTGAGAAATATAGCGATTCATGGTTCGTTTACGTGTAATTACATCCTGTTTACTTCACTTATGTCAAAGTTGCGATGAGATGACACGTGTCTGCTGCAGCGTCATCCAATAGTACACCACCTAGTACATTGTAGATAATGTATAAAAGTAAAAATATCGACTTGAAGTAATATACATGAAGTACTTTCAGGAAATGATTAAAAATCAAATTGAATTTACGAGTATTTAATATAGTGTAAAGTCGTGTAACTGAAAGCAGTGAATTTAACGTACATCATTTCACATTTAGCACAGAGACAGCTTTGTAATTTCGAGAGTTAAGCATGGATCATAGATTTTAAATTACAGTAGTTGAACCGAAATTGCTCTATTTGCAATGTTTCAACGATTATACATAATTTCAACCGATGAATGTGAACCGGAATTTGTAATCATGCAAGTGATAAAGTTTTACATGACACTGGAAGTTTTAAACAAAATAAATAGTTATTTGTATCACAAGGCCAGAAACTGACCTTTTGCAAGAGCGAGTATTTTTGACACGCCGAGACACAGGCGAGGCTTGCAAATTACGAGCACTAGCATAACAGTTTCTGGACGTGTAATACACAATATTTTATGTGCCGATTTCATTACAAAAATATAAAATGAATTTAATTAATTTGTATTTTATTATACATAACCTAAAAAATTGTGCACTGAATACTTGCATTTGAGCTTAAAATATATTTATTTCAGTTTCTATTAACGATTTACGTCTAAAATTTGTCAAAATTTTGTTTATTCTTGTATAAAAAATATTCAACGCATAAAATTGACATCTGCTTGACAACTGTAGTAATGTCAAGATGCCAAGCTATAACTTCCGGTTGTTTGCCGGCCTAGGCTGGCAACAAAGAGTTTCTGGCGGATTTTGAGATATGGAAAACTAGCGATGCCGACCGGAGGCATATAAAATATGTTTTATTGCATGTTTTAGCTTAACTATTGTCGAGACCAAAGTTAAATATGTATTTTTGACGGTTTCATTTATAATTACTAATCCAATTATAGTTATCTAAAACTGAATCAATAATTATTGCAGCTGAGAGGCATAATGTAACACTATATTATTATGTAGGTAATTATTTAAAAATTGTAACATGTATTTCATTAATCATCTTATATAACTTTTATTAGAAATTAAAGAATTTAAAAAGGGCATTTATCTTTTTATATAATTAAATATTAGGAAAGATTTAATCAAGAATTAAATGAAATGACATTCATTTACTTGTTATACAACATTAATAAATTTATTAAGAGTTATTTAATAAGTATGTTAGAAATAATAATTATTAATCCACAAGAAATGTTCTCTTTTGAGAATTTTGAAAAATGAAAAACCGTAATCAGTATAATCTATATAGGTAATACTAATACTCTTAACGTTTTAACGTAATATGTACTCAAAGTTATGAATTCGCCATACTGACAAACTGACTAATCTTATTATATTTTTTTCTACTCCTGGTATTAAAATCTGATTTAACGAATGGTTTCCATGGCGCTAAATAACATTTTAAACAAGCTTCGACATTTCGCAGCTTTGGCTGTTTTTAGTCACATAGCAACTAACATAACATTAAGCACGAGGTGAATCATTGTCAAAAAATTTTCAATATACGAGTAACAGTTAATATACTCTTGCCTAAGTAGAACTTTTTAGCTATGTACACTGTGTGGTATAATATTATTATCATTATAATAATTTAACCTAATGTTCAAATTATTATAAAATATTACATATTTATGTATTTATGTTCTTTAATTTATACACTGCTCAAAACAAAAATCGAGCCACTTGACCAAACCAAGAAAATGCCTGTTTTTAAAATGTGGGACATTTCTTTCAGGGACGTGTTAACCAAAATCTGGAAATTCCCTCTGGAGATACATTCCTCCTCTACGTTCTCCAAAAATCCCGAAGAGATTCGATCCGCCCGACCCCCTGAAAAATCGCTTTATGTGATGTCATGTCTGAGCAATGAAAAATCTCAAAGTTTGAAGGCTTGTAGCTCCAAAAAATCCTATCTTAAGGGGGTTGTTCGACTCCATTGTCACAAAGCCCTATCAATTTCCTTTCCAGAGCTGAAAATTTCGTCCTTATTGGTGAAGAATTGAGTGAGTTATCGCTAAATACTCGTTTTTACATAGACTCGCTGCGCTCGTTCCTAAAAAATTCGTGGCAAAAATGACGTTTATAAAACTTGGTACGTATTAAAGAGGTTGGTGACCATAATTAAAATGATGATGAGAGACTGAAATTTATACAGTGCCTTTATTACACTATTGAGATTATAAAAAAATATTTTTATTTTCGTTTATCCGATTTTTGAGTAGGTAATTGAATGTTAAAATTACGCTCGTTTTACATGGACTCTTATGGCAATTCACTAAATCTTTGTTTTGCTTGCTTTAAACTATATGATGAAATGATGAAAAATTCATAGAACTTGTATTCATATTTCCTATAAACCTTTAAAAATAAGTTTTGTGTACTAACCAGTAATCATGCGCTAAGCATTTTTAAATTGGTGAATTGGTAATTATTGTAAAAATATATCACCGCAACTGAACGAATTGCAATGATATCAGCCAACGCGCGTTGACCGAATTTTGTTTTACATTATCAAAAATATTTTTATTTTCATATCCGCCCCCCAAGTCTGATGTCTGGGTACGCCACTGCATGTGTCACCAATCTCCTTAAGAGGCTCGTCTACCATTTTTTCGAATTCCTAGAATACTCTCGATATTACTTTTTTTTTTATTTCACTCTCTTCCAAATACGGCTGCCCGAAACCAGCCCGAAACTTGTACTTTCCCGCATCCTAGCTATGCAATGTCATTTTAAAGTTGAAAATTACTGTAAACATGGCTCCAGATTCCCATAATAACTTGTGTATTATTTAATGAAATTAAGTAAAACAAAAAATATTCGAAAAACGAAGCTTAGCTGCATGCTTCTTGTTTTTTAAATTTTTCTTGCCATTTATAGAGACCGAGGAAAATATTATCAAATAATGACAAAAAACGTCATTTTAAATATTTTTTTACTTGAAATTCCTAGGCCAAAGAAAAAAAAATATATATAGAAGCATTAAGACATCCTTTGTTAATACACTCATATGTAAAAGCATCATATATTTCAATAGACTTGTTTAGTGTGACGTCACTTTCTGGTTCCAAACAAGAAAATGGCCACTCGTTGCTAAGGTAGTTGCTATGCTAGTTGATAAAACAGTTTGGTTTGACAATCAAAAATCATTTATAAAATAATTTATTACCGAACTAAACTTTATTACGTGTTTTTAAGCCACTTTAAAACAATTAAATCTCAAAATAAATTTAAAGACGCAGTTATTGTCAAACGGCAAACGTCAAACCAGCCTGTTTTACCGACTTGCATAGCAACGGTCTTAGCAACGAACCAGTTTGGAACCAGTGTGACGTAACCACTAAACAAGTCTATTACAATTAAAGTAAACGTGGGAGGCGTACACCTCTGTAACGCTGAAAAAATTGAGGGTAGACGAACACCTTAACTATTTTGTTTAACAAAATTTGGAGGATTAAAATTTAAAATGTTCTTTTCAGAAACACCTCTTTTAAACCACTTTGAATTTCTCCTTAGTCGTTGGAAAATGAAAAGTGTAGGGAGTGATCAACAAATGATTTTATTTGCACGTACGAGTTTTTAAGTAACATTGGAAATGTTCGGAAACTAATTTCACTAAAAGCCGCCGCAAACTTTACTGTAAATTGAAACAGACTAAACGAACGTGTATCGTAGACGCACTCCACTACAGAAAGCTGAAAGTTTGTTAACAAAACTCCAGTTACCGTCATTGTAGTTGCAAACCGCATTGGCACGGATTTCATTACAGAATACTAATTCATAATACGAGAGAAGATGCTCGTGTGGATTAATTCATTAAGTCACGTTGTTCATAATAATTATACATTTATGTAATAGATTAGTATATTCATATTCTGAATCCTGGAAAAGAAGAAGTTACAAAAATTTCGTGGTTTTTAAGCAATCAATAAATTATAAATTCTTCTTTTCCAAGACTCATTGAAGATTCAATTTAGCGGCACTGCAATTTAACGGGTAATTCTCACTTTCAGGATTCAGAATCTTGGTAGAATCTTCAAAGAATCTTCATGCGAACAGGGCTTTAGGTGTGACAGACAGACCCAGATACTTAAAATCGGGTCGAACGCCGAAATAACTGGTGTTATATCAGTCAATCAAAAACGATCAGTTTTAGCATTCCAACTTCAGGTCGCTCCAACTAGTTTTTAAATCAAGTATAGCACTGCACAAGTGCGCATATCGCATTTAAGGACTTCCTTGCTTGATAAGGGGTTTCGAAATAAAATTTTAGGTTAAAACCTTATGCAACAATAATTTGCCAAAAGTTAAAAGATAAATTGCTCCATTCTAAACTAAAACTAATAATTTTCTACTAAAAGAGACATGTCAGTTTTCATTCAACAGAAAAATAGTTTATGATACATGTTCGTCTTTTTCACACACATGTTGCTCAGGATTAGAATACGAGCAAAGCGAGTGTTTTAAGCTAACAAGTAGTGTAAAAAGGACACTTTAAGTACAAGTTTCATACACTATTTTTGCAAAATGTCAAGTTATTGCCAAATAATATAAATTTATACTGATGAGATTTATGTTTTAATTAAAATAATCGCAATATATTCAGTAACTTTTCTAAAAATATCGACAAATTTTCTATCTCCGTTGTTAAACTAACCGTCAATTTGAAATTTTATAGTTTTTTTTAAATATTTGTAATACAAATTCCTGTCAATGCGATGTATACTGCATTTGAAAAATATTATAATAGTACAATTCTTCTAAAGTGTGCAAATAAAAAAATTGCCCAGTTCTTGAAAACTGTTAAAAAAAGATTTTTTTTACAAAAAACAATAGATTTACGTGCTATTAGCAGTTTTAAAATGTCAACTTTTTATAATAACATATATTGCACAATAATATTTTTGCGCATGAAAGAGGGAAAACATGAAGCTTCACATCCTTCAATAAAAATGTGTACTACCTACCAGATTTATTCTATTTTAACAGACATTATTTTAAAACTGAACTTTATATCGCTTTTTTCAATATTTGTTGTTTGTAGATTTATTCCTGAATCTTATATATCTTATGTTTCATTTTATAAATATAACGAGTGCATGTTGTTTCAAGTATACCTACTACAAAAGTATGTTATTTTGTCCATGAAAACGTAAGGCAAACGTAAACAATCCTTCAAACTGTCTTCTCTTGAAACTCCGCTAGTTACAAAATACAAACCCTCTTCCATATATCATTTTTACAGTAAATAAATACAAATAAACCTCGTACAGTAGTTGTTAAAGAGCTCTTATTGCTCCCTATGATTTTTACTCTTTTGGTTCTTGAGAAGCACTTTAAAGGCAGTCTCATCGCAGGAAATTGTCACAAGAGTAACATAAAAATGTCGAGAATCCACGCCCAGGAATTATTAGACAAATACGGTAAAATAAAACGCGTTTTCAAATAGTCAAGGAGGCTGGGCCGTAAACATTCAAAGGGAGTCTACGTCGAAGGAGAAATAAAAGATCTTGACATGCCACTTGTGGTGGTTTATTCCTCCTACTTCGAATCATTCGTTGATGTGACACATAGGAATTGTTTTCTATGAATAGTTTTAGTCCGGCTGCTTACTGTAATATATAATATGAATTATGCACTTCGAAGAAAAAGCATTTCTCATTTAAGACATTATATAGTGAATTTTAAGGGGTGGAGGCATCACCGGAAGTTTCCGCGTCAGCCGCCATTTTGAAAAAATTGTCCTCGTTTTTAGTTTTTTTTTTGCGTTTATCTTGCAAATGGTTTACATTACGAAGAATACTGTTTGCTAGAAAATCGAGAAAATGAATTTTGCATATTTTCAAATTATTTATAAAGTCGTTTTTTGTCACATCACAGGAAGTGAGTTTTATTATCCGTTTAGAAATGTTCAAGAACATTACAAAACTAAAAACATATAAAATAGGTACAAATAATTATTAATAGTAGACGAAAATTTATGTTGTCGTAATCGCACATATCTAAATGGTGACGTATTCATTTTGTTACTTACTTCCGACGCAAATGCTCACTAGAGCCCAGTTCGAATCCTGAATTGGACCTCAGCTAAACTCAGTGGAGTCGGCGTGGTTCGAACACGCGACTGGTGAAATATTCCGTGGACGCCAGTCGATCTGAACGTCAACAGTCAACAATAATATTACGGAAAAAGTATGTACAGCGTCGTTGACAATCGTAGATTAAAGGACAATTATTATTACACTTATTTAAAATGATGATATATTATTATCTACAAAATATTCATCAATTTAATCGTACGAGCACTAAACCTATTAATTATTTTTAAAAATATACCGTAAAGTCAGCAAAATTGAAATACTTACATATTTATAATGTAATTTATTTACCGCTAAATTTTCGCCATTCCTTTTTTCACTTTCCCATTCTTAAGCTTCTGCCTCCCTCTCGATAAAATTACATCTTCTACTACCCCTAGAGGCTAGTAAACTACCCCGACTAAATTCGATATCGTCATTATTTTATTTTGAGATGTGGCCCTTGAAAATTCAATTGGTGGCTCAAATATTTGTTCCAAGTTTCGCTCCGTTCGTTGTTGAGAACTAAAGAGCTATGGAAATTGCGAGCAAAACGAGGGATTTTTCTTATTTAAATTTCATTTTAGGAGTATTAAATTTAATCGGTTTTATCCGAAAACATTTCAGAATATTCTGTCAAGTAAATTGAGGACGGAAATTTTGCATCAATAGCGAATTACCTTATAATAGTTACGAGGGGTCGTTTTTATATTCCCGGACTGGGCTGTTTAGAATTTTGATGCAATTTTTCATTATGCTGTTTTTTAATCACATATGCCTTGGTAACTTGTGTGGCAATTTACAAAACAATTGCAACATTATTAATTTTATTATCTGTCAGTTTGTGTCGTCGCGCGTTGTATATCTATCGAAATGTTATAAAATTCCTTACAAAACAAGGAAAAGCTCCAAAAATTATTCTTGAAGAAATGTTGGCTGTATACGGGGATGATTGCCCTTCTAAGTCAACTATTTGCGAGTGGTCAAAATTGTTTAAACATGGTCGAGAATCACTGGATGATGATCCTCGTCCAGGGCGCCCTGTTGACGGGATCACTTCAGCTGTTGTTGAAAAAACCAAGTGTTTGGTACTGGAGGATGCAAGACTAAAGAAGCGACAATTAGCAGGTAGCAATTAGAGTATTATGCAAACCTGATGCATCGCCTTAGAGATGCTATTAAAGTGAAGAGACGCGGAAAACTGACGCAAGGTGTCTTGTTGCTCCACGACAATGCACCAGTGCACAAGTCCAGACTTTCAAAAGCTGCTGTAGCTGATTGTGGCTTCGAAGAAATTGAACATCCGCCTTCTAGTCCAGATCTAGCACCCAGTGACTATTTTTTGTTCCCAAATCTCAAAAAAATACTAAGGGGGACAAAATTTAGGGACAATGACGAACTTATAGCAACTGTTGAGGGCCATTTTGCGGAAAAACCAAATGAATATTTTTATACTGGATTAAAGATGTTATTGAAACGGTGTTATACCTGTATTCAAAAGCAGGGGAACTATATTTAAAAATAAATTTTTTTTGTTGCTCTTGTCTTTTGTTTTCATGCCTAGTCCGGGAATATAAAAACGACCCCTCGTATTTTTACAAGGTGATTCTATACTTACAGTCTTATAGATCAAACTTTAAGGATTGTTGTGACAACAAAATAAAAACTAGACTTACTTATACTGTGTATAAGAAAGTAATATATTTTTTAAAATTAGCAAAATCAAGATGGCGTACTTAATATGAACATGTTCAATTCCACTGGTTTGGTTACTTACAGAGATACAAAAAGTTGAAATTGAATAGAGAAATCCAGAATGACGTCAAAGCCAGGGGGCAACCTACTATTCCAACCTCACTTTTGCATATTTTTGATTAAATTTGGAACAGTTTCAGCTAAAATGTAATTTAAATAATTTTTTGGCTGGAATGTAGAATAGGTGTTTAAGAGAAAATGCGTTTTTTATTTTAGGAGATCGTTTATTATGCTTACATATGACCTAAACAAGACCTAAAATTAGACCGCGGAAGAGTGTTTTTAACATGATTTTTTGAAGAAAATGAATTTTTTTTGTGCAACCTCAATGTGTCAAAATTGCAAAAAATTGAATAAAATGACGTTTTTGTATGTTAACCTGAATGTGTCAAAATGGCTAAAAATAAAGCCCACAAACTCGGTTTTGGTATTTACTACACTAACAAAGCTAACAAAACCGTACTAGAGCCCCACAAACTCGGTTTTTGTTTTTACTACACTAACATAGCTAACAAGACCGTACTAGAGCCCCACAAACTCGGTTTTGGTATTTACTACACTTAACAAAGCTAACAAAACCATGGCAAACACTATTGAAATTTATATTAATCTAAAACAAATGTAATATTGTATTTATGTCAAATAATTTCGAAAACTAAGAAAAACAAGTAATAAAAAGCCTTATATCTGTCAAAAATATATTTATTTATTGATATCTCCATTACATAAATGTATAAAAATGTTAAATCACATATTTAATCTGTTAATTTTTCAGCATAACCAGTGTTGACTGTTGTCCCAATTTTTACCCTAAAAACTAACAAAATCGGTCCAAATCCTTGCTTCCGCGGCCTAACTTTGCTTTATTCTAGGACAAAGAATAGGAATGAACCGATTGACACAAAAAAATTCCTCTTAAACACCTATTCTACACTTTAGCCAATTTTTTCATAATACACAATACTTAATATAAAACTGCATATAAAATAGTATTATGTTGACAGTTACATTTAAAGTTAATATAAAAGATCATTTTGACAGCTGCCCCCTGACAAATTCATTTGTTATGGATTCGTCTATTAAAATAAAGTTAATGTCACGGTTAAAGAATAATTAGGTTTGCCAACATGATCTTTTCTAGCAGTCAGAATGTGTAATGAATCTAGATATCTCTGGTTGTATCAGAGATACTATGTTGATACTTATTTAAATGTAAAAATACACTTTATAGCTATTAATATAACAAGAATATTATGCGATTTATAATACCGAGGATGTTGCTAAGCGACGAGGTGAAACCGAGTCTCTTTGAACATCCAAGGGAGCTTAAATCGCATATATTCGCGTTATATTCAAAGCTTAATCGTATCATCAAAGATAGTGATGTTAAAACAAATCAACAATTTTATCTGTCAATTAGTTGACAATTCGCGTATTATGGACGGTTTTGATGTTATTGGTTGTATCTAACTTATTAAGGGTCCTTTCGAGTTATGAAATAAAGTGCTTTGCACAGCTTTGCGAGATTACTTTGTATATCCATATTTATGAACTTATAGATTTGAAATAGCATTCATCTTGTTAATAAAGGTTTAAAGATTGGCGCTACAGCGTAATTTTGTAATATTATTTATTTATAACAACAATATGACTATAACAAAACTCGAAAAAATTGTCATTTTTACCGCGTTGTAAAATATGAATAAATATAAATTTTTAAAACTATCGTTGTGTAGCGCCAAAATTAAGACTTTTATCTTCCAAATGTTTAAGAAAAAATTACACAATTTTTAGTATTAGACTAAAAAACCGACTTCTCGTGAACCTCTACGAACGTAGAATTACCGCATTGGGAGGTGGCGCCGACACGCGGTAAACATGGAAATCTAAACACTCCTCCCCGCTCCACGCCTTGTTTGTTTCGCTAGCTAGCTGGAATACTCAGAACTCAGGTCAGATTCAACTTTCAACGTTCAGATATTCATCAGCATGTTTAACAGCGAATTTTTAAAAATTTGAACTTTCCTGCTAACTCGTAGGATTACTTTAGAAAATATCTAATAAGAGCATTTTTTGTGATATTCATTTTAAAATTTTCGAAATGAACAAATTTTTCTGAAATATTAATTAATTTAAAATAATTTTTGTCAACAAATTTTTTCAATAGTAATATATCAAGGAATCATTATTTTGCTGGTAAAATTTATTTCAAAAGATTGTTGCTTGGTAACATTTCGAGACAAATGACATGATCAAAATCCCGAGCTGAAGGCGAGGGATTTTATCATTCAATTTGTCGAGGAATGTTACCTATAAGCAACAATCTTAAGAAATAATTTTACCTGCAAAATAATGAGACCCGAGATATATTTTGTTAGATTATTTCACTTATGTCAATTATACTGACAAATTTTACATAGTTTCATAAACAATTACAGTAACAAATGGCTTGCCAACGGGGGTTTGTCGCGCGGTAAATGCCCAAGACCATTTGTCACCGACAAATCGCCGTTGCCTAAGAGAAACAAACACCACATTTTCAAAATAAACAATCAGTTTTCTAAAATGTCAGAAGTGACATTTAATACAAAAATCTGACGTGGCCATCACACAACCTTCCGCCATATCTAGACTTTAAACAGAAATGTATACGTGCAATCCGGTACCCATATAAAATATACAAATAAAAATCTCAAATATTCAAACACAGAAATTTGCATCACCTGAATAAAAAGATTCATTCACAGGAAAACTCTGCTGTGTTGAAGCCATCCTTCGTTCAATTACTACATTTAATATCTTACTTAGGACTTATATATAGCGCTAGTATGCCAACTTGTCACCCGTCTCACCTGTCAATATTTTTTACGCAGAAACAAAAATCAACCGATCATGGATTACAAGATATCAACGTTTTATTTGATAAATTCATTTTTTAAATTTTACTGCAGTTCTTTAATGCTACCAGATAAAGACAATTTTTTTATAACGTAAGTTGCAAATAACTTTTCCTCTTATTCTCATTACAAATAAAAATAAATACTATATTTTTCCAAATTTATATACAATTTTGACAATTAACCTTTTCAATCTTCAAAAAATATCACTTTCGATGAAGATATTTGTACCAAAATCTAGGGAGCTCTTCCAATTTATATACAAATGTTAAATACCAAATATCAAAATTTTCGGGTAATTCGTATTTGAGTTATGCGACTAACAACCCTTGACCACACACACACACACACACATACACACACACATACACACAGACATCATCGTGAAACTATCAAAAATGAGTTGTAAGGACCCTAATTCGTGCTCATCCACTAAAAATTCACCACCCGATTTTTTGCATGATTCCAATACCTTCCTTTACAGGTAAGCGGAAGGTAAAAATATAGAGATATCATTCGAGAAATATTCTTCACAAATACCACTCGCGACTCTTATTTTATCAGTAAACTTTTCTTTCAAACATTGTTTACCTTTAAGCAACATCCTTCGAGTCATCTGCTCAGAATAAATCCCTCGAGCTACGCTCTCGTGATTTATTCGAACAGATGACTCTCACGATGTTGCTAGGTAAACAATGTTTTCAAGAAAAGTTTACTGATAAAACTTGAGTCCCTTGTGATATTATATACGACTATTTCCCAAATAAACAGACATAAAATATGAACTAATAAATTTACGTTGGACTGTCCTAATATTGTTATTATTAAATGTTTTTTAATGCCGGAGTATGCAAAATTTTACACTGCTGCAGACCGATTAGAATAATTATTCGCGGTTTTTCGTATTTTTAATTAAAGACTAATTTTTTGTGTCGAAACGGTTGTTTATTTTGACATTTAATTTTTTTACTAATCTTTGAGTGTCAAAATTATAAATTTTAGTTTCTTTCGTTTCACAAGTTCATTAATAATAATTGCTTCCAAACTAAGGTTTTTGACGTAACTGTATTTTTTGGCGTTATATTTGATATATTTTTATTTCATCGTTAGAAGTTGTCGCAAAAAGGTTCATTTGACACTTTTAATTTCAATTAAATATATATATATATATATATATATATATATATATATATATATATATATATATATATATATATAATCTTTTTATATCTCTTAATACCCTTTCGGGTGTCGAGATCGGGTTTGCAGTAGTTATTTTAACCGGTTTATCAACTCTTTCCATTCCTTTCTATTCTTCGCTAGGTTTTTTGCGTCTTGCCAACTGACGTTGTTCTTGATTAGTATTTCTTCTATGTTCTTTTCCCATGTCTTTTGTGGCCTTCCTCTTCTGTTCTTTTTTACTACTCTGGCATTCCACACCATTTTTGTTTGTCTATTTTCTGGCATTCTTAATAAGTGGCCATACCATGCGAGTTGTTTCTTTTCAATAGTCGTATGTATGCTTTCTGTTTGTAAATTTACTCTGGTTTGGTCGTTTCGTATTCTGTCTCGTCTTGTGATTCCTTCTACTTTTCTTAAATATCTCATTTCAGCTGCTTGTATTTTACTTTTTGTTCTTTGGTTCATCGTCCATGATTCACTTCCGTATACTAATATTGGTCTGTAAATTGTTTTGTAGAGTATCATTTTTGTTTTCTTCGTTACTTGTCTGTTGTTTAAGATTACGTTTTTTAGTGCGTGAAAACTTTTATTTGCTGCCAGTATTCTATTATTAATTTCTTGCTCAAGACTTCCCTTATTATTTAGTGTTGATCCTAGGTATGTGAATGATTCCACTTGTTCAATTTCTCTTCCGTTTATTTTTATGTTTATTATTGTTTCTTCTTTTGAAATTACCATGATTTTTGTTTTTTCCGCGTTTATAGTCATGTTGTGGCTTTTTAGTTCTTCCTTCCATACATTTATGTTGTGTTGTAAATCTTTTTCACTTCTAGCGAGTATTGCGAGGTCATCTGCAAATGCACATTCTGCGATTGTCGTTCTATTAAGCTTGTGATGTCCTATGTGTACTTTTTTTGTTTTATTATTTACCTTCTTCATGATACTATCCAGGAAGATGATGAACAGTAGTGGGCTTAATGCACCTCCTTGTCTTAACCCTTGTGTGGTTACAAATTCCTCCGAGTTTTCATTTCCTGTTCGTATATAGTTGGACGTTGTTTTATATATACTTTGTATGGCGGTAAGTAATTGTTTGTTTACGTTTCTTTCTTTTAGTATTTTCCACATCCTTTCTCGCGGTACTCTATCGAAAGCCTTTTCTAAATCTATAAATGCTATATATAGTTTTTTGTCCTGCTTCATAGTTTCTTCGGTTATCTTTCTTAACGTAAATATATGGTCTTGTGTTGAGTACCCTTTTCTAAATCCGCTCTGGGCTTTTGCCATTGATGATTCTGTTGCTCGCCTTAATTTATTTTCTACTATTGCTTCATATAGTTTGGCCGCTGTGCATAATAATGAGATTCCTCTGTAATTATTGCAGTCTCTATTATTTCCTTTTTTATGTATGGGGAAGATCACTGCTTTTTCCCAGTCTTTTGGTATTGTTCCTATTTTCCAAATTTGGTTTAACATTTCTAATAGTATATGCTCTCCTTCATCGCCCATATATTTCAGTTGTTCTGTTTTTATTCTATCATGTCCCGGCGCTTTACCGTTTCGCATTTTCTTCAGTACAGATTTCATTTCTTCTTCTGTAATATTTTCTGCCTCTTCCCTTATCCTTGTGTTTTCTGGTGTATCTCCGTTTTCTACGTTTTCAGTGTTAATATAATTTTCTTCTAGTAGCTCTTGAAAGTGTTCTTTCCATCTTTGCATTATTTCGGTCTCATCTTTTATTATCCTTCCATTTTTATCTTGTAGTTGTTTCAATATTGTCTGTTTTACTTTATTGCAATTTTTAACTGTTTTGTAAAATATCTTTTGATTTTCTGTGAAGTTCTCCTGAAGTGTTTTCCCGAATTCTTCCCATGTACTCTTTTTACCTAACTAATGAATTATAAGTTATCAATAAATGTTGCATATTAAAAGGTAATAATAGTGTAATGAATCTAGATATATAGATATACGACGATTGTTTTGTCTTCAAACGCTGACTTTCATGCCTATATGGTACAAGATGTGCAAATATGCTACGTAAGCCTCGCTATAGACTTCAAAAATCTACTAGAAATTCATTAAATTTAGATCTTTATAATGTTTTACCGCAAAATATTAAAAACTTAAGTAAAAATAAATTTAAATTAGTGATAAATTTTTTTTTGTTAAAACACTGTTCAGGAATATTTGAATTATAACTTTAAAGATTTAACTGACATATTGAAATGAAACACTTTTCTTATACTTATTTTTATTATACTTTGACGTACTATAAACAAAGTCTGTATGTAAAATAGTCAATAAATCTAAATCTAAATCATGTTTACTTTAAAAAAATCATCACTAATTTTGCGAATTAAAAAAAAGAATTAATCTTACAGTTTGACCCATAAGAAGTATAACACCTTGTACTTTACGGCTTAAACTAAACCCAGATCCTAGCTATCTAGATCTACGCCACAGGATCGATATTTCATTATCCGAACCCTCAACATCCATCGTAAATTTCCTCTCGAATGTACCTCCTGCTAGTCTTTTGTTTCGAAACCCCAATATGTTAAACATATGCGCTCTGAACAGAGCACAATATGGAACAGAACCACAATGTGCCTGTAACTGTACACCGTGCTTTAGTTAAACCTGGCAACGTTGATGCTGAATCGTGGGTTTATAATAGCGTTACTTAGCAACGCTGCTAACGGCGGGTGTTAACACTGTTGCCATGTATGGACGGAGAGATAATTTGCATGGGATTATAGAGAATGTTTTTTTAGTGTGACTGAAAAATAATTAATTTTACTGAATTTTGGAATAGGTACATTATATAATTATTTTTTAGTGGAGAAGCTTAAAGACCTGTTCACACATGAATTCTATCAAGCTTCTGAATCTTGGAAAAAATTTAACTGCTTTGAATCTATTGATTAATTAGAAATTCTTTCCAAGACTTATTGAAGATTGAATTTAGCGGCATTGCTATTTGACAGGCAATTCTCACTATGATTAGTGTTGCCGTCTAGACAAGACTTTAGTAAGTCTAAGTCTAGATTAAAAAGTCTTGTTCTTGTCTTGTCTAGATACAAGACTCTAGATAGGTTTTCAAGACTCTTGATTAACTTGCGCATACGCGATATTACGTTTAAATTCTTGGATTACGGGCCGCCTTTATCAAGCTATTCAAGCTCGAGTGGCATAAGCTTCGTATTATATACTTATTTTATATTGTATATAAGATATATTTATTTTTTTACCGCTATTTTCCCCTGTATTTTGGTGATATAAGCCTATATCAAAACTGTTTGAGCTGTAACGCATTTACGCATACCGGCATACCAATAATGAGCTTTTTTTTCAAATTTTATGCATTATTATGTTATGTTTTTCTTATACCTAAGGTCTATCTCTATATCTAGGTATAGTTTCTTGGTTTTTGTTCACATAGATTTTGAAAGGATTTTGTTATCTTGTTTTGAAAGGTAAGGTACCTACTTCATATATTTTATCAAAATTGCAGTATATTTTTTAATAAAACAATTTTCTCGAATTATAGAAATATTGCTAGAATATATTCTGTTGTATCTATTATCATTACATTTATTGATTTATTGAGTAGGTAAGTACAAGTAAACTGTCTTAATTTAAATTGACAGCAATACTTTCAATTTTGGTTGAAACTTATCTTATAATGTACCTATGGGAGTAAAAAATTCATATTACCTCCAACTTACTCGTTAATCAAGAGTCTTGAAAATTGTCTAGAATTTTTACAAGAGTCTTGATCTAGAATAACAAAGTCTTGTCTTGTCTTGAAATTTCAAGACAAGACTTGATAATCTAGACAAGACAAGACAAGAGTCTAGAAAGTCTTGATCTAGACGGCAACACTAACTATGATTCTTTCCCGAATTAAAAAGAATGAAAGCATCCTCAAAGAATACCTGTGTAATGAGGGCTAAACATACTGTGAGTCAACGGTATATTTTTTTTTTTTTTTGCTGGTAAGAATTTAACTGATAGTCCAAGACCAAGCAGTCAAATTAGTGTGGACATTTTATTAGTCGTGAAATTGAAGGGTTTGGGTCTTGCATATCTGCTGAAGATGGAATATCCGGTCTGCCAGTCCAAAGTGGCCGGATTAGGCTTCTTCAAGTAAAATAATAATAAATGATATTTTATATTTTTATGTCTTCCTAGTATGTAATTGTTTAATTATGTCATGGATACGAGGTATGTTATATACTACATTATACCCTAGGGTATTAAGAAATTGCCATGGTAATATTGAGACATCACTAATGTTTTTCTTCTGAATTTAATATATTTTCTGTCTGTTATTAGGATACCAAAAATATTAACAAAATTTGAAACGTCAAAGCGATATGTCACGCGCGCAATATTTTAAATAAAATAATAAGACATAATATATTGTATACACCACGGGCATCATTGATGTTTATAGCCCTCGGGCGATTTACAGACACCCGGGCCACAGGCCCTTGGGATTGTAAACATGTCGCCCTCGGATGAGCATAAACATCATAATGATGCCCTTGATACATAAATAACTATTATAACTGTAAAAAATTAGCTTGTTTTCGGATTATTAGCAGTTATGATTTAATATTTTTATTATTTTTATTGCATAGATAAGCAGATAAACCTGATAACAAGCAAATTTTTGACATTTATGAAAATTTAAAATGTCATTTATTATTTTTTATTTGGTATATTTAAGATTGGAGGAGTAGAAACGTTCTGGCAATAATATGGTTTACAAATAAGAAATATCGATTATTTCCAAATCTACATACGCCAGAATTCTTAATTTATATAATTAACATTTTTGTAACTCAACTTTTTATACTTGAGAAAAAAAATTGTTGTTAATCTGTAAATAATTAATTAACATTTGCTAATGAACCTTTCCCTATAGACAGTTAAAAATTTAATACCAAAAATCATTGGGGATTAAATAAATAAAAACAATGGACTAAATTAATACCTTGATAATAAAAAGATTTAATTAAGGTCATTATTTACAAATTATAATTACGTTAGCAATTAAACCCGAAATAAAACAAAACATCTTCTCAACAAAATATAACATCAATTTTTGGCAGAATTATTCATAAAAGTCGAGCACGCATTAAAATTTAAGTGTCTACCCCTTTTAACACGAGTATAATCTTATTGCCATAAATTTTCTTTAATTAAAACTAACGTTATTAACATTTAGCTTTTTAAATGTGTAATAAAACCGCGGGAAGTAAATATTTCACTAGGAAGAGCCCTGTTTCAAGTAGGGGAGACCGATGTCAAATATAACAGGTATCAATTATTGTTATAGTAAATTTAGATCTTTAATCAATATTAGTACCTTCCATACTAACTTAACCCTTTAGTGCCCGACGGTACTTAAAAGTCCTTGTTTCATTTTATTTAATATATTTCATACTACAACGTTTTTACCAGTCTCTTGCCTATAGGTACTTGCTGGTACCATGTTCTACACACTGAATGTAGTCAGAGCACTTTATGTTGAATTTTGTGCATTATAACCACAAGTGTTTGGACAGTCAAGCAAGCTGCATGTGCGTTGTCAAGGTAGGGTTTTTATTCTATTACTTATATTGTTGCAGCATAAGTGATGTTCAAAAAAATATATATTTGCTTTCTGTCATATTTTATTAATAATATTAATTATATTTGTATGACATTCGGTTTATATTTCATCTAGAATTTCGGGTTTTGTAAACCGGACTCAAAAGTACCGACAGGAATTAGGAATGGCTGAGAAAAAATTGAAATGGACCCAGAAAAAAGTTTTATTGGACAAGGAGCTAGAAGAACTGCTCAACGAAATACTTCTTGAAGATTTACCGTTAGATAATAATGTTTTCACCGATGAAGAAACAGATGACGATGATGAAGTTGATACTAATGATGAAGAGTCTATTTTGCCTACTTCTTCAAAAAGTGTCACTCATGAAAAACAAAACGATATTGAAATGTTGAACACCAACATTGTGAAGAAAATAATATTCCAAATACTAATTGGACCGAAAGAGATTAAACTGAAGAAACCACTTCTACAAAACAAACCGGTATAGAAAAAAGGACTCCGTCGAATATAAACAAAGAAAATATAGTACCTAATATGAATACTCGTTCCAAATAAATTGTACTGGATGTTGAACTACAGGACATTGAAAATCAAAGCCGTGAAGGAACAAGTATTCCAATTCCAGATAGAAAATGGTCAAAAAAATAAAACAACTGTAATTCCAGCAATCGAGGTAATCACTGGGTGATATATGTTGAAAACAGGGGCCGTTGTGAGATTTGCAGCGCAAAAGCCTTGCAATCGCGTCCGCATAGTAAGTGTAATACATGTGGAGTATTTCTTTGTTGCAATGAGAAGAAGAATTGCTTCTTAGAATATCATAACATGAACTAGCTGTGATTGAGATCATTTTTATGTTCCTAATTATACTTATATTGTAAAAGAATATATTTTTTTTTGTTTTTCATATTTTTTAAGAAATAATATTTTAGTTTTTCATATTTTTTAAGAAATCATATTTTTTGTGAATAAACCTTTATATAAACACACTGTTCTAATTAATTTATTGAAAACAATCGAGTTTTTTCCTAATTTTAATTTTCAGAGATGGGATTTTTTATTCCTGACGGTACTTCTAAGTACCTATTATTTAAAGGACTATAATTTTGTAACTAAATGTTATAAAAAATTTAATTTATTGTTTTCACGACACGTATGTTATTATACACGGAAATTATAATTTTACTAAAGATTTTGCAAAAAAAGTTTTTGGGCACTAAAGGGTTAAGTTTGAGCAGCATTGTCGTTATAAATGGTGTTGTAGTTATTAGTTATTATATATAATTTTGCTTTGGTGTACGTCTACCCTAAAATTTTACAGCGTTTCAGAGGTGTACGCCTTCCACGTTTACTGTAATTATAATTGAAATATGATGCTTTTACATATGAGTGTATTAAGAAAGAAAGTCTTAATGCTTATATATTTTTATTTTTTGAAGTAAAAATAAAATAAAAATGACGTTTTTTGCGGTATTTTGTCATAATTTGATTGTATTGTATTATGATTTCGGGATTTGAACCTCATTTATATCCCTAGGGTGACTTGATGGCACACACACAGTATTAATTTGTTACTTATACTTTTAGCCACGGCGTTTACTTTGCTACCATGTGTGTTGCAACCCGGCGCAAGCCCTTGTTACAGCCTCAAGCCGGTGGCCGATAGCTAGAGGTTGCCAAGTTAATTAGATCCCAACTTGGAATGGTAACGGGAGTAGGTACCGATCCAAATCAGGTTGTGAAAATTTCCTGACCTGACCGGGATACGAACCCACGATCCCTATAACCAGAGCCTAGTATTCTACCACTATGCTATCCCGACGTGTAATTATTTGATATGATTATTTTGGTCACTATATATGACAAGAAAAATTAAAAAAGCAAAAAGTCTGCAGCTAAGCTTCCTTGTTCAAATAATTAATAATAATTTTTGTTTGGCTTAATTTCTTTTAAAAATATAGAAGTTATTATGGGATTACTGGAGCCATGTTTACAGTAGTTTTCAACTTCAAAATCACATTGCATAGCTAGGATGCGAGAAAGTACGACTTTCGAGCTGGTTTCGGGCAGCCGTAGTAGAGACGCGTGAAAATATCGAACTGCTGAACATTAGTCGTCAAATCCAAAGTGTTGTCCCATTATATCTCATTTAATTTATAATACAGAAGAATGAATAAAAGTTTGTTGTTAAGAAAGGTTCGATTTATATCCCTGTGTTTCAGAAATTAAAAATTGGTTTTTGTTCAGCAGAAGAAAGATAACAATCTAGAAAAATGTCTGATTTCAAAGTCTTTTTTCCCAAAATCATAAGACAAAGAACATCTATTGGTAGCATGTTCATATGTTGTAATAAAAGATATAACCTCTAAATATTACCTGACCATGAAACGCGAACACCTCTGTTTGCTATAAACTACTAGACGGGCCCCTTAAAGAAAAATCGTATTTCATTTTACATCTTTCATAAACACAAAATTATACTGCAGTGAAGATAAATCTGAATATATAATTCATGTGTCACGTGATACATATTTGACTAATTTGATTGGCTAAAATAGGGCAGTAAGAGGCTATCAAATCGATGATATTTTTATCACCGCTGTTACATATCAACTGTTTCTGTCAATTAATTTCCTACTGTCAGTTTCATATTTAAATATTGCTGTTTGTCAAAAATAAGACTTAAATTGAATGAACCTGATTATATTCGGTGAAGTAATACCAGTGAAGACAAAATTGAGAAAGTGAAACAGAATTTAAAACGTTCTTGACAGCTTTTGAAAAAATATAACCAAAGATTTTGGTTTCATTCATTATATATTCTCCCCAAATATAACTCGGGCTATGATTAATCATAGGTGATAGCATTCGTTATGTCTTCAGAAAATTGAACTCGTGCTGCGTACTCGGTCAATTTTCATCGACTAACTCATGCTATCACCGATGATAATCATAGCACTTGTTATATTACCCCCGAATATATCATGTAAGTATATGTGTTTACTTCATTATGTACATTTTGTTACTCTTCGACCTTCATACCAACAAACTAATTAATATAACGGTACTACAAAGATCTGCCTCTTCTACAATGTACTAATTTGTAGCTCTGTCTATAATATCTGTGTTGGTAAACGTATATAATATCCATTATGTATGCATTAGCATAAAGACCCTATGTTCACATATCGATTGATTGTTAAGTTAGAATTAATTAATCATGCTTGGATTGTAATCCCACAGTGAAACAATACAATAGTACATTGTTATCGAGATGGAGAGTTAACAATTAATATCTATTAATTTGTTATTGTACATTTGTAACATTATATTGTAGTATTTTCTATGAGTTTATATTATTTGTACTCATTTCTGTATCATTTGTAATAATAATAATAACAATAATTTAAAAAATTACCGTATTTTAACATTTTAAGGCGACCTGCTAAGGTTAAGGCGACGATATAACTTCCCCCTTCAATACAGGGTGTTCCACAACTTAGGACAAAAAATTAAAGGGTACATATTTTAAGACTGATCATGAATCAAAATGATTTTTTTTAAATTCGCAAAAAATTGCATCGTATTTCAAGCAAACATTTTTTGCCAGTGGTCGGTAGTTATTTTTAATAATTTTTTTTAAATCTTCTATAACGAAAGTAATTGTTTACATAATATCTAATACTAATAAATGTCAAATATCAAATATAGCATCAAAACAGTGATACTTAAAATGTACACACGTCAAGTAAACTACCCTTAACTTCGCAAATTTAAAAAAATTCTTTTTGTTTCATGATCAGCACGTCGTCGTACAGTATAAACCCATTAATTTTTTGTCTTAAGTTGTGGAACACTCTGTATAATCATGTGTTCGTAGTTTACCAATACTTAACATGATTTAAATACAATTTTATTTAACAAGATGTTTTATTGAAAAATCCACTGTTACCGCAGCAGTGTTATTCTCGACCAAACGGCTGCTCCGAGGCCGGCTACGTCTGCTACTGCCCCGTGTTGAGCCAGTTTTCTCGGAGCGAGCGTGTAAACGTTGTAGTGTCTGTACAATTAATGTCACACGACCAAGGAATCGGCGACGAAATTTACGACCGATTATTTGTCAAAAACAAATTAACACAAAAATGTAGAAATTAATTTATAATTCATGTAACACGTGGTACATATTTGACTAATTTGATTGGTTGAAATAGGGCAGTAAGAGGCTATCAAATCGAAGATATTTTTAGCACCGCTGTTACATATCAACTGTTTTGTTTATTAGTTACAAACTGTCAGTTTCTCAATCTGAAATTTGTTTGTCATAAATCAGACTTAAATGTGTCAGGATTGAGATAATAGGAAAGAACACGTCAAATTAAGAAAAGTAAACAGAATATAAAACGTTTTAGACAGCTATTGAAAAAATATACCCAAACATTTTGGTCTCATTCATTATATATTCTCGCCAAATATAACTCGGAAGGTAATAGCATTCGTTAGTCTTTAGAAAATTGAACTCGTGATGCGCACTCGGTCAATTTTCATCGACCAGCTAATGCTATCACCGATAATAATAATAGAACTTGTTATATAACCTCCGAAAGCATCATTCTATAGGATGACTATTTTGCGCCAGCACTACTATAGTATAGGGTCTTTCAATAGGAGTGATAGTTTTTTCAATAAAGATTTCTCAGTTTCTGATATATATTTTATTTACTTCTAGGTGTCAAATTATTTAGTATAGTGTGCAGTTTTATGATGCAGCGTTTGACGCCTTTAGACCGGTTGGAAATAATAAAAAAATATTACCAAAGTTCGAGCTCAATTGTGGGTGCTCAACATTTATTCACCCCAGAATTGGGTCGCCCTCACCGTTACTCTGCGCAGGCTATAAGACGCACTGTGATAAAATTTGAGTTAACATTACTAAGACAATAAGCCACCAAGAAGACAACGAAAATCACAGCTGTAGCGGCCAGTGTTGCAAATGTGCCAAATTCTGCCAAATTGGAGCGATCTTGTGATCAGTATCAACAAAGCCGTGGTGGACATTTGAACGATATCTTGTTCCGAACATAACTGCATTGTCTAAGCTTCCAAATAAAGCAAAAACTTAATTGATATGTCAAACCGTTGACGTTTTATTTAAAATTAAAATCCTATCACTCTTAATGAAAGATCCTATATAAAGATTTATTTATTGTTTATATAAAAGACGTATGAAGACTACATAACATATTTCCAAGTGAATCAAAACATCCTCCCAGTAAATTAATTATTTCTCACAACAGATTTAGTACAAAACCACATTAGTCCAACGCTTGTCTATAAATTTTCTAAGGTCTGCAATTAATAATTCCAGGGCCGATTTAGCAGCTTTCAAAGTACATTTCTGTTTCACGTTTTCCATTAGAAGCTATAATTAAACTGGACTGTTCCATTACGGTAAGAAACGTTCTTTGTGGGGTGGAATGTAGACCCCCCCCTAAGGGTTGGCTGCCCAGCCCTCTAGATGTGTACGCTTTGTTATTAGTTTCTAACTTAAACAGCTGTTGAATGAATATTAATCTCGGATATTAAATTATTCCAATATTTGAATTGTTAATTATTAATTATTTTCAGATTATTTCGGGGATGTTTTCATCGAATTAACGGATTTGTTTCGAATATTCGAAGATAAAAATTATGTTTTATTTCACGCTCTAACCCTGTTTATTCTTTTTTACACAATTGGTCTTTTTTATCAATTTACCATGCCTGTTTCCAAGACGGTATGTTGATCTTACCGGTTGCTAGGCTAAACAAAACGGTAAGTACCTAATTTACTCACCGTTCACTGAACGGTAAGTAAATTCAAACTGAACGATAAGTAAATTAACAGAACGGTAAGTAATTTACTTACTGTTTAATATTTGCTTATAGACAAAAAACGACCAATAGTGCAAAAAATGATATAAGCATCACGATCGTTAAGGAATTATAGATGTCAGACAAAGCATTGTCTTCCATCGGTAAACTGTCCTTATCGTTCTTGATACTTAATATACTATTATGCTTCTGAATTTTGAGAAAATAATCCTGCTGAGAATTGCCAAATAGTGGCACCGATAAATTGAATCTTCAATGAGTCTTGGAAATTTTTTTTATAATTTCAAGCTATCAAAGCTTTCAAAACACCGAATTTCTTTTTTCAGGATTCAGAAGCATTAAAGAATCCTCAAAGAATCAGAGACACATTTTACGGTGTCTTTAATATGAATTAAATAAAGGTATTAAATATAATAATAACTTAAGTTCACATTCAAATAAGAGTTGATTTTGATACAAATCCATTAATTGGAATTTTTTACAATTAATTAGAATTATTATAATAAAAGAAAATGTTTTTATTTAGAAATTTCTTCGTATCTATCACTACTATAACCTAACAATTATTATAGCACAATTTTATATCAGTTGTAATTCGTATTTTCTTTATTAAGGTGATCCTCTACCCCTGGCAGTAAACAGTCAAAAACATTGATTCCGCACGCTATTCTATAGCGATTATTGTTTTGTTAAACATATTAATAACAAGTAATTTATGTTTGAGGGGAAAAAATTATTTATAGAGCCATATTTGTAAAAAAACTGCAATATTTTTAAAAAAGGTGGTTTTCGCGCGCCACTGTACAGCTTTTATTTGTAGGTTAATTAACTTCAAATTTTAATATGTTGCCAACAAAGCTTGGATCTACGAAACAACCGATCAAATTTTTTAAATTCGTTTTAAAATAATAGTATATTATATATTGAGGGACTAAAGTGCATGATTTAATCCTGAGGGTGAAGTTTATTTCACGAGCCGAAGGTGAGGGAAATAATCACCTGAGGGATTAAAGATACTTTAGTCCTGTGGTATGTACGCTATTTTTTGCACTTCATCCTCAAATGAATGCAAAATAGTTTAAAATAATACACATTTTGCAATTTTGACAGTAAATTTTATGACAAATATTTATATTGTTACCATAGATACTCTGTAACAAATAGCACGTATTTACTTGACAACGGGAATAATTAATTCAATTTCTTGACAACGGGATTAAATATGAAAAATAATCCCTTGGGATCAAATTAATAACCTTAGTCCCTAAAAATAAAGACCAAAGAAGAGTTTTAGTCCCGGAAGTGCAAAAAAGATATTTGTGTTCAAAAAATAACAAAAATTGTCAAAATTAAAATTAACATATTTCGATATTAAAGCAAAATTTTAAAATTCTGCATCGACCATTTTGTTGATTGTACTTTTATCTTCAACAATATCTTTAGATTATTATATTTAACAAAACAATAAACGCTGTGGAGTGGCGCGCGAAATCCATGTTTTTGGCTGTTTTCTGGCACGGTAGAGGATCGTCTTAAGCTCGAGTAAAATGTTATACTACATAATTTCACTGTGTTATTAAGCATGAGACTATTTAATATGTTTGGATTACTGTTTTATTGATCACAAAACAGAAATCAATAAGTATTATCGGTCAAAACGAAAGTTGAATAATTTTTTTATACGATCGACAGAGACTGAGGACATAAGTGAAGAATTTTACAGGTATTAAAAGTAGAATTTTTGGACTTCATTTGGTTCATTTGCAGACCAATGCTTTTTGCAAACCGTTGCTGAAAGTAATATTTTCAGAAAATCTGTTCCAGAAATCATAAATAATTTATTCAGAGTTGCTGAAATTAATACTGATATTATAATTTTTAATCAAATTTTTTTTAAATCTCAAATTTGTTGTATTATTTTTCTTTATACAAAATTTTAGCTTTCGTATGATGTTATAGATGAAAAAATACAAAAGGTCTGTGATTGCTACTAAAAATCAATTCATCGTACAAAAAATGTTTTGTAGAAATTCTGGCTGAAAGCATTTCGATTAATTACAGCCCTCGCTAGGCAAATGCTACAATCTCTAGTCTCAGCAAAAAGCTACTTTCAGCCCTTGGTATAAAAATAACTATTTAATATTGTGTAACTGAAAATTTCCATGTTGATTGTTTGATTAATCTACGACTAGATTGAATAAAAGTGGCAGTTTCTATTGGCCCAAAATTATTGTTGCGTTAGTAGTCAAATAGTTATTTGTATCACAAGGCCAGAAACTGACCTTTTGCAAGAGCGAGTATTTTTGACACGCCGAGCCACAGGCGAGGCTTGCAAATTACGAGTACTAGCATAAACAGTTTCTGGACGTGTAATACAAAATATAAAATGAATTTAATTAATTTGTATTTCATTATACATAACCTAAAAAATTGTGCACTGAATACTTGCATTTGAGCTTAAAATATATTTATTTCAGTTTCTATTAACGATTTACGTCTAAAATTTGTCAAAATCTTGTTAATTCTTGTATAAAAAATATTCAACGCATATAATTGACATCTGCTTGACAACTGTAGTAATGTCAAGATGTCAACCTGTAACTTCCGGTTGTTTGCCGGCCTAGGCTGGCAACAAAGAGTTTCTGGCGGATTTTGAGATATGGAAAACTAGCGATGCCGACCGGAGGCATATAAAAGAAATTTGAGTAGTAATTTATTATCACATTCTAAGGATTCATTAATGATACTAATTTGAAAACTTTGTATATTAAAAATGCTGTAAACGATATGTATTTCCTAAATATAAAACTTTCCTTTGTGATATGAGCACAAATGAAAAATCATGAATATGAACGACACAAAAAATATCGGGATATTTTTCTCAATATTCTCCTCTTGAGAAAACGTTTCAATAAAATGTCCTCTTTGGCATATTGGAAACAAAACCAAAGTCAATATATTTCTACTCGTGTTTGAAAAATGTAAAACATGCATATTTCAAATCAAAGTTCAAAAGTTCTGATACACTGATATAACATCGTTTCAAAAATGCATTTCGTTTTAGCAATATCTGTAACTCACAAACGATAGTTGGCATCGCGAACGGAAGGAGTAAACGTCAAATTCCTGCTGTGATTGCAGGAATCCTAACATTGCAGCAGGAAGAGAAGCTGTATCTGTATCTGTTTCTGTTATTACACAAAATATGAAAATATTTTTATAGATAATGGACAAGTGGGCAAAGTAAGGAATTACTCATGAGACCGAAGACTGAGTGAGAAAATTTTCTCGAGAAGTGTTTTTATTATTAGCTTTTATCCACGCCAGTGATTTAATAGTCATATTATTTTCATTATTTGAGTGAGGTAATTATTTATATTACCTAACTAATGAAGTAATATGATGTGCTTTTGTATATTACATCTCGCATTTACTCTCTTCACTCTTTCGTAGCCATGGATACTACTAATAAAAATAAGATTTTTGTCAATATTTGACAGCAGTATTGTCTATCTATTTATTTCTTAAATATTCTTGGAATAAATCAATTTTGAATTACTGGCACTAGTGATGCAGACGAGACGAGAATTTCTCGAATCTCGTCTCGTCGAGACGAGACTGGTTTTTGTAAAAAAAATGTCGAGATTCTCGAATCTCGACATTTTCGTCGAGATTTCTCGAATTTTTAAAATTATTTACTTTATTCAACAATTTTTAATTTTTTTCCACCAATTCGCCTTTTTGTTGTTGTTGTTGTCATAGTCAAACTCAATTAAATTGTCAAGTCAACCTGTCAACATAGATCTATCATTTTACTGGCATTGACCATGTAAAATTATTAGATTAAATATTTTATTATTAGGGATGAAAGTGAAATATTTCCGACCGGTTAGTACTTTTACTCCCTAGGGAGGAAAAGTCAATTGGAATCCCGCATAAATCGGGAGGAAAAGTACTTTTCCTTCTAGGTGGACAAGGTACTGATCGGTCAGAAATACCTCCATTTCGTCTCTAGTAATAGAGAAGAAAGGTGGCGTTTTCGGTGGAGGTATTGAAAAAAATAATTTAATTACCTAGGCACTAAAAATGACATTTCACAGACTGTCAGCTGTCAAAAATAGCACTTTTAATGTTAATCGGCGAAAATTTTTTTTTGTAAAAATGGTCGAGAAATCAAGACGAGATCGAGATCGAGACGAGATAACAATAATCGAAACGAGAAATAATCGAGACGAGATCAAAATTTTCTAATTCGAGACGAGACGAGACGAGAAGTGAAAAATCTCGTCTCGTCTCGTCTCGACGCATCACTAACTGGCACATAATAAGCGAATAGTAAATATCATGTATAACCTTACAAATTAAATATTTGTTTGAAATAAAAACTGACAGAATGACCTGCTTTCAATTAAATTGTTTGTACCCTGTTGCTTTGATTTTAAATCAAAATTATAGAAACTGATCTATCAATTGTCAACTATAATTACACAAGAGCTTTTTATTTCGCCGGATAAATTTTTGTTTGTATTGAAACCTTGCTGCCTAGCAATTTGAAAAGAAAAATTGTTTAATAAAACAACGACACCGTAGGTGGAGTGATTTTATTTTAAAATAATTTTTCGAGTCAAATTGCTGTCAGGTGACAAGGTTGAGATGTCAAACAGAAATTTATTCGGAGGAAATAAAATGCTCGAGTGTAATTCAACGAGATAATTTAACGACTCCTTTAGTTTCCCTTCACAAATATTCCCAAAATCTTATCATTTCATTGACAAATATTAGAAATATGAAGCAAATGATATTTTAGTTCTTTGTTTATTGTATTGGTTGCTAAGAAAAAGGTAAATAAGGTTTGGTTTAGTAAGGTTTTTATCCATTGTCAAAGCGATAAAATTGTGTTTTGTTTATGGCTTACTTTATACAGGAGTGGAATTATCAAAACAATAATTTTTTAAATTTCATATCTGACGTTTAAACAAAAATATCAATTTTTAATAATTTTGAGAGGTCGTGGATAAAATTTTGTATTTCACATGTGGGCTAAAGCATATTAAAGCACTCATGTGATTACACGACTTGGTCTACGACCTCGTCGTGCAATTCTTCACATTCAACTGCTGTAATAATGCTCTTATCCCATTTGTAATATAAATAACTATTTTCTACAACTGCCAAAAAATGATGACATTTTTAAATTGTTAGCAAAGCGCGAAGTTAGTGTATCTTTTTTATGTTATGTTACCTTGACAAAGTAAGTACTTAAAACCATGAAAATAAATTATTTTTTCACGGTTTTGATAAACATGTTTTCAAGGGTATTAAAAATGATTAAAATTTTAATAAATTTAACAAAATTTAATTACAATGTAGAAAACAGTTGTTGTTTGTATTTCGTACGTTCGAATGACGCACAAGAAAACATCAATATCGATATCGCGCACCTAATACAAAATAGTTATTTGCGATACAAGTACGTAAAGCAAATATTTAGTCACGAACGGGTTCGAATTGAAACACGAGCGCAGCGAGTGTTTTAAGACCCGTGAGTGACTGCTTTACATATGTGTATCGTATAAGATTTTATCTACGATAGAATTTTAAAAACTCGAAAAATATAAAAAAATCCTTTTAAATTTGAATTAGGATCAAAACAAGTTTGCTTTGACAAGAACATTTTCAAGTTAGTTACCGATTGTTGTGCGGATGTTTTTGCGTGTTTTAAAACTTTAACCACTCGTTGCTGCGCAACCCGTGACTAATCTTGCTATTAAACAATTGTTTTACAAACTAAAAACTGACAACTAATTGTCAATTTTACACACTATCGTATATAAATTACTATTGTGCTTGTGTTAAGAATAATGAGTATATTCAATGTGGATGAGGCGAAAGAAGTATTCAATACTATATCTACTGATATATTTAAAATGTAGTTCAAATTTAACTATTTTTAACAAAAACGTTAAATTTCACTGCAAATAATATAAACACAACGTATGAAACATCTAAAATAAAATTAATTTTTCAAAAACATGTGGACAAAATAGTTATTTACATTATAAGTGCAGTAGGTTTTATTTTACAACGCGAGGTTTTATTTTACGTGCTTAAATAAAACCGAGCCATGTACAAATACCTAACGCACACATGTATTATATTTTTCGCCGACATATCTATTTGTATAAAATATCGTATTTTCTAAGTAAAATGTCAAAAATCGGGATATTTGAATATCTAAAACAACAAGCAAATTCTTTCAAAACCAATTAGTAAATTTCTTAGATCTCTACTTGAAAGTTACAGATTTACGGGCAAAAATTCATTAAAAATAAACATAAATAATTCAGGCTGCAAATTAATTAAAAACAGAACGGTCACGTAGCTACGAAAAGGAGAAAATCGGCAACACAAGAGAACAACATTCAGCCCTGCTTCTAAACTTCTACAATCTAATGTTTGCCCTCTTTTATGCGTGTGTATGTGTGTAAATGTGTGTGGTTACTATCGATAGTTAAAGGTTTCCACAACAAATATATTATATTGCATCATACTATTAGGTACATTAAAAATCTGATGTGGCCAGCACACAACCTTCCGCCATATCTAGACTTATAAACATAAATGTATACGTACAATCCGGTGCCTATTTAAAATATACCTACAAATAAAGATCAAAAATATTCAGACACAGAAATTTGCATCACCTGAATTAAAAGATTCATTCACAGAAAAACTCTTCTGTGTTAAAGCCATCCTCCGTTCAATTACTACATTTAAAATCTTACTTGACTTATATGGCGCTAGTATGTCAACTTGTCACCCGTCTCACCTGTCAATATTTTTTACGCGGAAACAAATATCAACCGATCATGGATTACAAGATTTCAACGTTTTAGTTGATAAATTTATTTTTTAAATTTTATTAGTTCTTTAATGCTACCAGATAAGGACAATTTTTTATAACATACGTTGCAAATATCTTTTTCCCTTATTCTTATTACAAATAAATACTATATTATTCCAAATTTATAGAAATTCTTGACAATTAACCTTTTCAATCTTAAAGATATTTGTACCAAAATCTAATGAGCTATTCCAATTTATATACAAATGATAAATTCCAAATATCAAATTTTTTGGGTAATTCGTATTTGAGTTATCCGACTGACAGAAATCCGGCCCTGACCACATAACTACACACATACACAGATACGTACAGACATCATCGTTAAACTATCAAAAATGAATTATAAGGACCCTAATTCGTGCTCATCCACTTAAAACTCACTACCCGATTTTTAGCATGATTCCAATACCTTCCATTACAGGTATGGCGGAAGGTAAAAATATTGTATATTGACAAACAACGTCATCAGTAAATTAATAAGCGCCACATAAACTCCCATATTTCGGATAAAATATCCCATTTCACAATATCTAACCACTGTTCCATGATTATCTGTGCATGTTTACCACGGATCTAGTGCATTAACAGTCATATCTAAACCGCATTTTACAATCACGTCCAATATGTCAGCTCGCCAGCCTGCCGCTAGGGTTTTTTATGTCATACGTGTGACAACACTGCTAATAAACAACGGCTGTGAACACATGTAGAACAAAGAGACAATACCATGTTTCATTATTGGATTTATTAGAGTTTGTGATTCAGAATTGCATGTTTCCGATTTGAATTTGAAGCAAGTAATAGTGTATTGGTGTTTCAGGTCGAGTGTAAAAAACTTTAACTGCTTATTCCTCAGGATATTTAAGGTAAAAATGTCATATTGTACATATTCCTATTCCTTCTGGTTAATAAAATATAAATATAATACGAATTTTTTAAAATTTTGTAATCAAGACACTTTTGGAAAGCAAATCGTTTCATAGAAAAATTAATTAGTTTGACATCTATCATTTAGTGACATTTACATTTGAGATTAAAAATGCATTTTTAATAACTTACAGAAATGGTACGAGTACGAGCAATATACAGGTTGGTGGAGGTGAAATGCGAACATAGGGAAATATATGACAATGGAGTTATCATGCTAGGCATCTTGATATACGTGGAATAAGTACTGTCAATGTCAAAGTAGCTGTCATATTATTGAAGTTTTTATTTTCATTAAAATATTTTCTTTGCATAATAATGTATGTGTACGAGCAGAACGAGAAAGTTTACATGCACTTTTAGATTTTATTATTATTTCTGTTATTGATTACTCTTTTTGTCAGACAAATTCACATTACTTCGTTTTGTGACACTACTACAAAATATATCGAGATACCTGGCATGAAAGTTCGATTGTCATGTATGTTCCCTATGTTCGCATTTCACCTCCACCAACCTGTATAATATAAATGCTTAAGAGGCTCGTCTACCTTTTTTCGAATTTCTAGAATACTCTCCATATTACTTTTTTTCTATTTCACACTCTTCCCCACTACTATACGGCTGCCCGAAACGCGTGTACTTTCCCGCATCCTAGCTATGCGATGTCATTTTGAAGTTGAAAAATACTGTAAACATGGCTCCAGATTCCCGTAATAACTTTAGTATTTTTTAAAGAAATTAAGTAAAACAAAAATTATTCGAAAAATGCATGCTTCTTGCAAAAAAAAATTAATTTTTTTGCTATTTATAGTGACCGAAAAAATCAAATAATAACAAAAAACCGCAAAACGTCATTTTTAAATTTTTTACTTCAAATTCCTAGGCCAAAGACAAAAACTAAAAATATAGAAGCATTAAGACATCCTTCGTTAATACACTCATATGTAAAAGCATCATATATTTCAATTATAATTATAGTAAACGTGGGAGGCGTACACCTCTGTAACGCTGTAAAATTTTAAGGTAGACGAACACCTTAATATAATTTAAATATTGCTCGTATTATATCTGTAACTTATAAAAAATGCATTTTTAATCTCGAATTGTAAATGTCACTTAATTACAGCTGCCAAACTAATTAGTTTTTCCATAAAACTATTTTCTTTTCAAAAGTGTCTTGATTACAAAAATTTTTAAAAATCGTGTTATTCATAAAACTTCAACCTCTTGTATTTTGTTAACTAGAAGGAAATGGACATACGTTCAATGATATTTTTTGCTTAAATTAACATCGGAAATAAGCTGATAAAGTTTGTTACACTTAACCTAAAACACCCTGTATAACAAGTGTTTAACGATGTTATTACTCCAATATCACAAACAAGATTTTACTACAAATTTTGGTTGAAACTGTAACACAATCTTAGCTCATAGCTAAGCTAGAATACAAAGTTCTGAGAGCATAAAATTTTCTATAATAGATGAGCATCTTTACGATATGCCTCTCCTGACGCACGGATAAAACATTTGAGTGTCGTATAAATATTTTAAAATTGGCGGTTTCTTGAGCTGTCGATAGAAAAGCGTTTTGAGTTTGTTTTACAAAAAGAAAACAAATGTATAATACGACTTTCCGGTCTGGCCGTCACGTCCAGTGTTGCCGGCGTTGCCGTATTTATTTTCATGTCGTTTTTACGACCCCTGGACTTATACGGACTTTTATATTTTTGTCTCGTTTCTTCTCTGTAATATAAAATGAACTTTGTATATTTTTATTGACAAAGAATGCGATAATTTTAAAATAATGACGGAGGGGACTATATTTGACATCGAGCAGAAATAAAGGAACATAAATTTATTGCATTTACATTTACAAAAGAAATACATTTTGAAACGATGCGAATTATTAATCGGAATAAAGCTTTTGCATTTTTTTTTCAGAAAATTTTCTGAGACGTCATTATTTTAAACAGGAGAAAGTTAAGAATAAGAATGTAACCCTATGGCCCTATGGCTTTACGGCCATTCATTGTACATCAAGAGCTAGCGGTCAAATTAGTGTGGACATTTTATTAGTCGTGAAATTGAAGGACTTGGGCCTTGCATATCTACTGAAGATGGAATGTCCAGTCTGCCAGTCCTAAGTGGCCGGATCAGGCATCTTCAAGCGTGAGAAGATGGGGCTAAATAAAGTATAATTTATATAAATTATGAGGTCTGCCATTTGTACAGGTTAAAATAAAGAATATTTCTTATTTATAACCCAGGAAACACAAATATATACGTACTACATATATATCATGTAGCAGCCATTATATCAAAGTAAAATGCGATGTCACTCATACATATAAAAACTTGTTATTTTTAATCAAAAATGTCCGCCATAACCCTATATAACAATTATATAATAATCATATTCCAGAGTTACGTCATAATTATATAGCGTTGATATAGATATTATGTAGTTTTATAATTGATTTTAATTTGAATTGTTTTCTATTTTTTTAAAAAAGGAGACACTCTTACGGCCTAAAGTTGTATGTTTATTAGTAATCGATTAGTAAGGCACTATGTTAGCAATTTAAACCTAGACAATTACAACAATTTCTAAACGTCCTCGTTCCTCTTCGGTGGGATTCGAACTTGGGATCTCATTGTTGACAGGTACAGCGCCTTAAACCGCGCGACCATCCTGGCTTGTTGATTTATGGTGAATGATAGTGTTATAGTTATAGCAATAATACCAGTATTTTTTAATTACGTACGGGATTTACAAAGCTAGTTAAGTATATTGTGTATATTTTGTACTACCTACTGGAATCAAAATATTTACCTTAAAAATATATTTGACGTATAAAAAAGTACAATTCTTTAGTTGAAAGACTACATATTTCTTTACAAACCAAACAAATTATTTGAAAAAAATAAATTATGTTTACTAAACAAATATATATTTTCCATTATTGAAAGATTTTATTTATTTGAGATAAAAAA
Source organism: Agonum fuliginosum (assembly GCA_947534325.1). Classification (NCBI taxonomy): domain Eukaryota; kingdom Metazoa; phylum Arthropoda; class Insecta; order Coleoptera; family Carabidae; genus Agonum; species Agonum fuliginosum. The sequence goes on along the minus strand of OX384045.1, from coordinate 6,210,850 downwards.
ATTACTAATAGGTTATCACACCGACTACCGACTTTGTGCGCATGAATTTCTCCAGCCGCATAGTTGCTTACAAATATAAAAATAAAATTTTATTTAAATAAATAAACTGGCACTGGTAACAAAAAAATGTTGCATGCGTACAGATGACATAAAGTAATCTAAAAATATATAATAGATTAATAAAATTCTTATATAAATGGAATATAATATTCAAGTAGAATACATACAATGTAACTATTTTCAAATAATATATTTAACTATATAAAGAGTATATTATTTGTGTTATATAATTGAGATATATTTTGACATAGATAATATATTCCATTAATAATATCGTAGAGATATTCCACAGTGAGAAATATTATGTATAGTCTACATAAAAATGCTATATTATATTGAAATTTCTTTGTGATATCTTAACTATATAATTTTTACAAGTGTGTTTGCTGGGAAGAAATATTGGCAGACCGTTTCTCCTCTTCCAAATCCTCGCCAGAACAACATTAAGTTATACATTACAGATGACACTTTATAACTGTCAAAAATTTGTTTGTCAGCAGCAATTTTTCTAAAATTGTGAAACATCTTGTATAAATGTTACTAAAACCCGTTTTACATTACACTAAATCTTGAACAAGATCTTGTTCCATTTTTGAAACAATATAAATTGTGTAGTATCATACAGCAAATTGTGTGAAATATTGCATTGCTTTGTAAATTGTCTGAAAAAATAGATAAGCGCAGCTGTCAAATTATTATTATATGCGAACTGCGCAGAATCACAAACTAAATATTGTAGGTAGGCATAGACGATTTAAATCCATATAGGAGTGACGTCATAAAAAACAAGCAAATTATTCGTATGAATCAAGATTTTACTGTTTAGTACAGCATGAGTTTGGTAGATGGTGCTGGCAGTCTTTCTCTATACGCAAAATTTAAAAGCAATAGTTTTTGTTTCTATTTTTAAAATTAATTATTATTTTACAATTTTAATACATCGCATGATTCTGTAGGAAATAATCAAAGATTAATGAAATAGAAAAAAAACTAAATAACAAAACACGTTAACCTCAAAATTTTATGTTGACACTTGACACAAGAAGGACAAAATTGACAAGTTGTCAATAATAAACAATAAATGGTATATAACGAACTTTTGTAAATCTAAAAGAAAACAATAATATGTAAGAAAATATATTTCATATAATGAATACTATATTATATGAATATTCTCTTACTGCCGTTAAAACACAAATTGTAAGCCCCGCCCCTTATGACGTACGATATGCGTATAGATTTATACGAGTAAAATGTGTAAGAAAGAGATAGCTTATTTAGTGAACGTGGTGGATAGAATTTATCTGATATGACGTCACTCCTATATGGATTTAAATTGTCTCTATATAAAATTGTCTCAGTATAAAACAGAGTTCATTAAAAACAAAGCAATTCATTGCTCAAGATATTTTTCAATTTGTTGCGCAATTTCTTGTTCAATATTTAGCGTAAAGTAAAACGGCCATTAGTTACCCGAATATTTTGGGCTGGCGCCGTCTCTGCATCCCCATGAGTAATAGCCCTCAATCGGAGTAACGCGCTCGTTGAATAAAAATCTATGAATATGAATATGCGCGTACTAACGCTTTATTCTTCTTCGCGTCTGAATTATTCTGTTTCACGCTATAAAGTTAAAAGAATTCAGTGGTCGTGTGAGATACATGGGCATCACGCTGACTTTGAGAAATGGAAGGTTTTAAAGAGTTCCGTGAGCATGTGCGGAATTTAGAACACAAAATGGCTCACACACTTTTTATTGTTTCTGTCGATAGTTTTCTATATTAGATAACTTGGGAGATATTTCATTCACTTTATTTTTGCTCTTTGCTTGAGAAACTTTCGAGAGACAATAATGGCCGACGGTCTTAAAATATTATCATCATAAGATGGTACACAATTTAAGAGGATACTTACTTTATCCTAGAAAAACGAACAACTTCAAAATTGCCCGAGATTTTTCAGTTTTTATCTTACAAGATATCTAATGCTTCTGAATCCAGGAAAAAAGAAATTCACTATTTGATTGAAGCTACCAATGGATTAGAAATAAATTCTTATTTTCCAATACTAAAGCTAGATTCAGACTTATCCAATTATAATTATAAATGGCTAAATTAACCAACCAACGTTCGCATTTATAGGTAATTGAAATTCTAATTTTGTAGAAACGCTGGATGGTTAATTTAGCACTTATACTTATAATAGGCTCATCAACCATTTCCTTTTTATTTTGTTTATAAAACTTCATAACAATTATATCGACCAGTGAAAATCTGGTTTGAAAATTATCATATATAATATCCCAAGTGCATGTCAAATTATCGACAATTACATGCACGAGGGATATTCGAAGGACTATTTCGCGATTAAAATTTAGCCAAACGCTGTTTCTCTCGTGAAAAATAAAGCAAAGTTTAAAAACTTTCTTTGACAGCAAGTCAGAATCACATTTAAACCTATCCTTTAAATTATTGATAATTTGCATTAGTGCGAATTATCGATAATTTGCATTAGTGCAAAATTATCGTGTAATTCTACGTTGATTGGACGACATATCATCGTTTTTCGAAAAATTTACAGAGAATTGAATAAATTTTATTCTCGTCTAGGCAGATCGGATCAAAAAAAAAATTATAGTCCGTGTACATCGTCAAAATTGAATTTTTTTCCCCTGAAAACACTTTTTTTTCATAGGGGGTTGCAGGGGAGCAAAGGGGGTATGTCAAAAATTGCATGCATCGTCTTGAACTAGGCACTTAGATCCGCGAAAAACAAAAAACGGGGACAATTTTTTCAAAATGGCGGCTGACACGGACACTTCTTAAAATACTCAATAAGGTATGGTAATAAGAAAAAAAAATTGCTTTTGGCTCGAAGTGCACAATAATTTCACTAAGCCGCCGGACTAAATGCCGGGTAATGACTAAAAAACCTGAAAATGCAACTTAATTTTAAAACTTTTTATCCAATCATCGTAGGAACTTCGTTTTTCGAAAAATTTACAGAGAATTGATTGAATTTTATTGTTATGTAGGCAGATCGGGCCAAAAAAATTTTCTAGTCCGTGCACATCATCAAAGTTGAAAATTTTTCCCCCTGAAAACACTTTTTTTTCATAGGGGGGTTGCAGGAGTGCAAAGGGGGTTATAACAAAAATTTAATGGATGCTCTTAAAGTAGACACTTTGAACTTCCTTGGAGTTAAAAGTTCATTGAAATCTATCGAAAACTCGCTGAGTTATAGCGGTTTGAAATTTGTCGATTTTTTCTCAATTTCAGCTGAGCCCTTTTTTTGACGCGGAGTGTATTTGTGAGTACCTATAGTATAGTAAAGAGAGTGGGTAGAGTATGACGAGAGGTCTTGTGCTGCCCACATCAGATTTTTTACCTACGGTTTTGTCCATTTGCCAGTCAATTAAAAATTATCAAAAGCTTCTTGTTATTTCTAATTTTCTTTTCATCCCTAGTGTAAACAACTGAAAGCTAAGAAAGCAGATAATCTAATCAATTCGAAGTTGTCTCGTAAACCTGCTTCTAACAAGAACTTTACTTTGTAGTTTCTTTTATTTTCCTTTCGTACTTTTTATTCTTCCGTGGTGACATCTGATCCACACAAAAAACAATAAAATTTTACTGTCTGAAGATCGTTAAGCAACTGTTTTGTGAATAACTGCAAAGATGATCGAAAGAGAAATAAAATTCAAGAAGAAGAGTTTTTATTCCAACGTTTAATGACATTGGAGTAGAAAATATAAACTGCAGTTATTCTCATAATGCAGTCCAAGGAATCTATAACATTTTTGTTGGTTTTAATGCGTTGAAAATAACGTTTAGATTCAAAGGAATTGAATTTATGTGCGCGTTTTACTTTTTGTTGAGATGATTTATATGTTTTGATGTCTCAACCAAATGCATTTCAAAATGGAGGAACGTAAAATGCAGAGCTTGCAGTTTTATAATTGAATTGTACTAAATGAAATTAAATTCTACACGATAAATATAATTCATTTTAATATCAAAATTATAACAAAATTAAATACTGCATTTATTAAAACAGTAAGGAAAAATACTTGCAGTAATTATTATTATAGGTACCTACTTCAATTGTATAAAAGCAAAACTAGATTTGTAATTTAACTAACAAAACATGAAATATTGTATTAAGGCGGGAATGTAGCTGTATGAGAAAGAGGTAAAACAGTGCTCTACGGTTTGTATAATATTGAATCTAATACTAACGTAAGATCATTGAATTTTTTTTACGACAATATTAAATATTCATTCTACAGTGCGGCGCATCGATTTTTCCAAATTTGTTCATAGTATTGTTTTTAAAAAATGCCGAATAAAGAGAAAAATACTACTTTTACATGTTTAATTTAGGGCATTTTAAATACAAAATCTATTAAAATGCATGCGTCGCACTGTAGGTAACATGTTATACAGTATATAAATAACGCGTTTGATTATTTCTTTTGTCTTAGAAATACAATATCATACAAATACGATGCCACTTTTAGAGCGCGTTCGCTATTGCTGCCTTTGTTCGACACACTAAATCTGTATATATCTCTCCTTTTTCTCGACGAAATCGTGGACAGCTACATTCCGGCCTTAAGTAATAATGTAATATCGCACTTCGGACATTGACTGCACTCTTCGAAAATGTTAAGAGTAATTTGTAAGATGATTATTTGATTTAAATATACAAATTATAAATTAAAACTTATTTCGAAGGAAGTAATGACTGGATAATTGGTTTAAAGTTGTATTTATTTTTGTTTTTTTAAATGACGACGTTTCGGCTATGGCGATGTAGCCATCTTCAGGTCCTTCAAGTCCTTGGTTAACAACAATGATTTAAAGTTCATATAGTTTTAATTACTTTAAAAAAAAACATGTCGACATGTTGGCGAGTCCCTGACTTAAACTTAAAAATTATTTCATTCATAAATTTTATTGCGCAACATAAAGAAACATACTAAAATTGTGACATTTCAACGTATTGCTATTTATTTCAACAGTCAACTTCACTCTGTAAAATTTCGCGTGCACAGCAATACATTCCTAATAAAACAAAATGGTTGTAAGCTCCCCAAGTAAAGCTTAAGAAACCAGACAGCACAGTGTGTTTAAGCTCCTGTGCTTCGTGTTATACAATTCAGAACTGAAACTGTAGCACTGAAAGATGTCAAACTCTTCAGCAGCTGTTTGTCTTTGTTTCAAACTTTCAGTTACTGAAACGTGCTGCCAGCCTGGGGTTACACGATGTATGAAGTGAAATCAATTTCATGAAGAATTCTTTACTTTTCACCCGCTGTTGCAGTTTTATTCTTTTCTATATTTGCTCAATGAAATAATATATTTTTATAACCTAGATTCGGTATATGTCACGTTTTCTATAACAAAAATCACAACTTTGTGAGTATTAGTTGAAAATTTTTAGGATTACTGAGTATTATTATTGAAGAACAGATATAAAAATTGTTTCTTTTGCAATATATTATGTAAAAAATTGAAGTGGTTAGCTTAACGGTAGAGTGTTCGCCTAGCATGCTAGTGGTCTCCAGTTCGATTCCAGCGACTGACAATAATACCACTTTAGCCTAGTGGTTGGATTCCACTATAATTACAACTTCCATTCTGTAATTGGGAGTTAATCAAGTTAAGTTAAGTTAATCTGTATCATATAAAAAATATAAAAAGATAATTCAAGCAAGACGCAAGACCATTCCAAGTAAAATTATTAATTTGAAATTTTTGACACTTCTCAGTTTGAAATTAAACACTCAATTAGTATAATATCATATTGTATGAAGTATTGTATAGTATTGTATGAAGTATTGTATAGAGAGCTCAAATACGTCGATTTTCACCGGAAATTTTGATGATCTCAAATTTATCTAAATTGTTTTTTATTAATTATTGGTAACATTAAAATATTGAAATTTATCAGTTTTTTTAATAACGTCATTAAAATATTATTATCTTGATTATTATTGACGGAATTAAAAAACAAACTGATAAATATATTTATTTTGTTAACAATTAATAAAAAAAATTCAATAAATTTGAAATGATAGTCCCGTCGACAATTGAAATCGTAATAAACGTGCAAAAAATTATTTAAAATTAAATTCTTGAAAGATCAGGATATCGGGTTTTGGTTTATGCGGGATTGGGATCCACTTATGTTCCCAAACTGTTTTACAGTCAAACGGTCATTTGACCAAACTTTTATTCTTATAACCTGTTATTTCACCAAACGGAGTTTATCTTACACGGGTATTTGGCCGAACTGTTATTTGACTAAACTGGTATTTTACCAATCTGTTATTTAACCAAACGCTGTTAAACCAAAACGTTATTTGACCAAATCGTCATTAGACCAAATCGCCATTTAACCAAATCGTCATTTGACCAAATTACCAAAGCGACAGACGCTAGTGACATCTTTAGTACACTAGAAGATCCACTTATTTACCCAAACTGTTTTACAGTCAAACGGTCATTTGACCAAATTTTTGTTCTTATAACCTGTTATTTCACCAAACGAAGTTTATCTTACACGGGGTTATAAGAATAAAAATTCGGTCAAATGACCGTTTGACTGTAAAACAGTTTGGGCAAATAAGTGGATATCCTAGTGTACCTACTAAAGATGTCACTAGCGTTCGTCGCTTTGGCAATTTGGTTAAATGACGATTTGGTCAAATGACGATTTGGTCAAATGGCGATTTGGTCAAATAACGGTTTGGTTTAACAGCGTTTCGTTAAATAACAGATTGGTAAAATACCAGTTTGGTCAAATAAATAAATTTCGTTTGGTGAAATAACAAGTTATAAGAATAAAAGTTTGGTCAAATGACCGTTTGACTGAAAAACAGTTTGGGCAAATAAAGCGCTCCCTCTTTTTTTATTACCTTTAAAATAAGGTTAAACTCGACAAGGGGTTGCAATTTAAAAATGTTGGGGTGGTCATCCTCTTAAAAAAAACTCCACGTTGCATGGAACTATCTAAGAATGTAGTTTTTATAACTCTTTAGTGATCCCTAAATTTTCAATTTTTTTAACCCATTCAAAACTTATAGCTCCGTCCCAGGACTTTTGGGAAATCCTGTTATAAAAGAAACGTAAATATGATACACGAAAAATCTTTGGAATGCTTACAGTTAAGAATATTTCCATCAGTACTAATGTTTTCATTCTTTCCAATGTTTACACAATACAATACAGTCCTCCATAAAAACTGTTTACCTTTAGCAACGGTAGTAAACGCTGCTTGAAATAATACAAATGTTATTATTGAGCAAACTTTAATTTAAATTTGAACAAACAGACGTCGCACTTGTGTTATCCGCATGAAAATGTTAACATTAACCCACTTAGCACGGCTGCATCAAGGCTCTTGTACTCCTTCACTCGAATTAGAGGCGCTAAATGTTGCTTTAATGTTTTACTAAGCATACTTTAGTTTAATATTAAATAAGGCTCATTTGTAACACCGTATGTGTGCACATTTTGAAATGAACATGAAGGAAATAGCTGTTTTATACTATTAAAAATATACATTCATTATTATTTTTAGTGAGTAATGTTCCTCATTACTTTTACTAATAGAATTTCTTGTAGGTATTAAAGTATTCAAGCAAAGTATAAACATAATTGTCCGTTGTTAGATAACACACATTTCCGAAATAAAAGATTTCTGACAGCTGTCAGTGCAAATTATTCTTGTAAAATGAATAAATAAATACATACATGCATACATAAAATCATGCCATTCCCGTAAAATAGAAATGGCACGAACCCCTTAAGAACGTAATGTAGGAACGTTGCACGCAGCAAAAACATGCCTTTGAATGGGGAATGAAATTGACACTAATTTTAATCAGATTGACTGATTTTTTTAAAATTTAAAGATAAAGATGAGCTCCACGTCCATTTGTGTTGAAATATTAGTTTTATTTTTTGTTTCAACTTTACAATGCCATAAACCTGCCATAACTTGGCTAATTTGACATAACTGTTACTCAGCAAATCTAGAAAAATTGCAAATTTCAACACTAGACGGATCTAGATTGAACTTCTATCTTTCAAATGAACCCTTGTTTGTATTGATATGTTCATATTTAGTACCAATTTTGATCCCTCTACGAGAGCGCGTTCCCTATTCCTGCCTTTGTTCGACACACTAAATCTGTATGAATCTATTCTTTTCTCGCAGACAGCTACATTCGGGCCTTAAAATAAAAACTCATACATCTTAACACGAATCTTTACATACATTGATTGAATGAACGAATTATTTAATGTAGTAATTATTTACCGAAATATTTTTTTAAAGTACCACTTCCGGTTTGTAGATTGAAATCAAAATTATATTGGGTTATTAAGATTCGTATGAAAACCCTAGATATAAAATTTGTAATTTTAATGTTATCGCGTCCGAAAAAATCTGACGTGGCCATCACACAATCTTCCGCCATATCTAGATTTTAAACAGAAATGTATACGTGCAATCCGGTGCCCATTTAAAATATACAAATAAAAATCTCAAATATTCAAACACAGAAATTTGCATCACCTGAATAAAAAGATTCATTCACAGGAAAACTCTGCTGTATTGAAGCCATCCTCCGTTCAATTACTACATTTAATATCTTACTTAGGACTTATATAGCGCTAGTATGCCAACTTGTCACCCGTCTCACCTGTCAATATTTTTTACGCAGAAACAAAAATCAACCGATCATGGATTACAAGATATCAACGTTTTATTTGATAAATTTATTTTTTAAATTTTACTGCAGTTCTTTAATGCTACCAGATAAAGACAATTTTTTTATAACGTAAGTTGCAAATAACTTTTCCTCTTATTCTCATTACAAATAAATACTATATTTTTCCAAATTTATATACAATTTTGACAATTAACCTTTTCAATCTTCAAAAAATATCACTTCCGATGAAGATATTTGTACCAAAATCTAGGGAGCTCTTCCAATTTATATACAAATGTTAAATACCAAATATCAAAATTTTCGGGTAATTCGTATTTGAGTTATGCGACTAACAACCCTTGACCACACACACACACACACACACACACACACACACACACACACACACACACACACACACACACACACACACACACACACACACACACACACACACACACACACACACACACACACACACACACACACACACACACACACACACACACACACACACACACACACACACACACACACACACACACACACACACACACACACACACACACACACACACACACACACACACACACACACACACACACACACACACACACACACACACACACACACACACACACACACACACACACACACACACACACACACACACACACACACACACACACACACACACACACACACACACACACACACACACACACACACACACACACACACACACACACACACACACACACACACACACACACACACACACACACACACACACACACACACACACACACACACACACACACACACACACACACACACACACACATACACACACACATACACACAGACATCATCGTGAAACTATTAAAAATGAGTTGTAAGGACCCTAATTCGTGCTCATCCACTAAAAATTCACCACCCGATTTTTTGCATGATTCCAATACCTTCCTTTACAGGTAAGCGGAAGGTAAAAATTGTAACACACGGCGTAATGGACGAACGAACGAACGCACACACACAGACATAATCTCGAAAATGTGAAATTCTTACTCTAGGGACTCTAAAACGTGCTTATCTACCAAAAACTCACACTAGCAAATTTTTACCCATCACAATACCTCCCTTATATAATGTGAGGCGGGAGGTAATATTTTCATAAACTTATTATGAATCAAGATAATTAATAAAAGTACTACTTCCGGTTTGTGGGTTGCATTCAAAATTTACTGGGTTCTCAAGATTAAAGATTAAATATTAAAACTTTAAATATAAAATGTATTTGTATAATGTTTGATTTTTTTTAGTTATCGTCAACGAAAAAATTGTTCCATACGGACACACACACATCCCCACACACGCACACACACGCGTGCATAGACATCATTTAGAAAAAGTTAAATTCGTATTCTAGGGACCCTAAAACGTGATTATTCACTAATAAACTCACACTCGAAAATTTTTACCCGTCACAAACGCATATAAATTTTTAATTTGATATCTTTAAAAATAAAAAATCTGACGTGACCACCACAAGACCTCCCGCCATACCTACTTTATTATTTTTACTTATTACCTATACAAATATATTAATATATAAGTACTACTACTGCTACTACTTACAAATATATTTTAGTCATTTTATTTAAACTGCAGATAAGATATAAACGATATTTTACTATTGTCACTTTCTTATTTTACGTAGTAACAAATGTTAAACGATCATGGACTACAAGATACCGAAATACTAAATTATAAGTATTATACCTACTTCAATTATTCATTTTGACCCATCACAATACCTTTCTTATAGAATATGAGACGGGAGGTAAAAATTATAGAGGTGTCCCACTTTCTGTAGACATCCGGTATATTTTCTAAACCAATGATTCACACACTAAGTTTGGTTTAATACAATAAACATTATTTTAAATAATTATTAAAAACAGACTCAATCAACTTTATTACAACATGTTTACATTGAAGTACCGATCGTTACAAAAATCTTGCTCATAATCTGTCACAATCATAACAATCTCAAATTAAAAATCAAAAATTCGAACGAGTTTTCATGAATTATTAACCCTCGCTTATCTTGTTCACGTGTGAAAATATCAATTTTCCCTTGCGCGCTTTCCGCGTGAAAACAGTGAAAACCTTGCAAAGCTCGTTTTTAATTCGGAAAATATCATTAAAACTTAATTACAACAATGTTTTACAGCTGCAATTAATAAAAGCTGCTAGCTGCGTAGATATTTTCAAAACGAAATTACAAGAACAGGTATTTGCATTTATATTATGGTGAAACAGTCTTTTGAATTTAAACGCGCACCAATTAAAAGTAAAAATTGCTTTAGATTTCGCGAGAGATTTTCCTTTACGTAGGCTTCGCGAATAATTTTGTAAATTTTCTCAAACGTTAACTAAAATATTTGCTGATGTACTTTTTAGTTTATGAATAGTTAACGAGTTTTTAGCTACGTAGCTATTTATTTTAATTAAATCCACAACTCTTCAAAATTAAAATGGCACAGTTGAGTAAAAATCTGACGAAAAAGAAGTGGTAAATTTTATTTATTCAATGTTGACGTTTTAAACTGCAACAACTTTCAACAACTGTTTATTCGCAAGTGAATTTAATTTTTTTGTGCACTTCCGGGAATAAAACTCTTCTTTAGTCTTCATTTTTAGGGACCAAGGTTCTTAATTTGATTGCAAAGGATTATTTTTCATATTTAATCCCGTTGTCAAGGAATTGAATTAATTTATCCCGTTGAAAAGTATATACGTGCTATTTGTTACAGAGTATCTATGGTAACAATATAAATATTTGTCATAAAGTTTACTGTCAAAATTGCAAAATGTTGTATTCTTTTAAACTATTTTGTATTTGTTTGAGGATGAAGTGCAACAATAGCGTATATACCACAGGACTAAAGTACCTTTAATTCCTAAGGTGATTATTTCCCTCACCTTCGGCTCGTGAAAAAAACTTCACCCTCAGGATTAAATCATGCACTTTAGTCCTTAAATATACAAATATACTATTAAATCACTCAACATATTTTTAAATCACTCTGACGTTTTAAACTGACATTATTTCGTCAAAAATTCATAAAAACAATGACAACTTGCCAATAACGACTACTTTGATTTTTTTTTGTTGTGTCAAAATAAATTTATAATTCATATATTTGAAATAATTTCATCAAAATTTAATAAAATATTATATAAACCACGTGAGTTTCGAATGTTTATTCACTCGAAGAAATTATCCCACTCGCCCTTCGGGCTCGGGTGCTAAATTTTCTTCTTTTGAATAAACATTCATGTATCTCACTTGGTGAATAAATTAATTTAATTGCCTCCTGTTCCTGACAATGAGCGAGATTCAGCCAAGACTGTTTTTACATCTAATCCTCTCGCGCAAGTTCTTGTTACAACCACTAGCCGGTGTCCGATTACTTTGTGGTTGCCAATTTAATTGTATCCCAACTTGAAATAGTGACGAAAGTAGATAACGATCCATATAGCTATATATTTGATTAAATTTTTTTAGGTCATATTTTACCATTACTATCAATGGTTAGGTCAGGGTCTGCCTAGCATGCTAGCGGTCCCCAGTTCGATTCCCAGCGCAACCGAAAATAATACCACTGGATCCGAGTAGTTTGATTTATCATAAGTGTCAATATTTTTAGAAAAAACGTTGTTTGTTACTCGATTGTGAAATGCTTTTGAATTCTAGAATGATCTTTTTTACTCGCTGTGCTCGCAATAAAAACTTCTCGAGTTCCATTTCTCAATCTAGAATCAAAAATAACTATTTTGGTTGTTGCCATCATCGAATTTTCTACCTAAAGCCTCATTCACAATACGAAATTAGTAGTTATAGTCAGTTAGTATAGTTAATGTTAGTGATTTAACATATGCATTTCACTCGTAGCGTTCACAAAACGTAATTACAGTTAGCGAAGGGATTTTCAACCTCCAAACCTGTAGTTAGTAGTTAATGATTTTCTGTATAAACTACCAATCAGAATCTAGAACGAGAATTAATTTTGACGCTTGACGTTTAAGATGAAATTAATATTCGAGATCACCTATGTCATAGACACATTTACAATTTTCTATCATATTTATAAATGCTTCTTTAGCCATTTATATGAAAGGATAATTATGAAAGGAAAACTTTAAGTAAAACAAACATAAAATAGGTATGTTAAGCTGGAATAACCCCATTAGCAGAACCGGCCTAAACCAATAGGAATAATTAGTATTCGATTATTACTAATTAATTACCCTAATCCCTAATTTATTACTGTGGTTTTTACTACACTAACAAAGCTAACAAAACCGTACTAGAGCCCCACAAACTCGGTTTTTGTTTTTACTACACTAACAAAGCTAACAAAACCGTACTAGAGCCCACAAACTCGGGTTCGTAAAACCCTCGTTAATTTTTATTTAATTAGTAATAATTGAGTACTAATTATTCCTATTGGTTTTGTCCGGTTCTGCTAATGGGGTTATTCCAGCTTAACATACCAACATAAAATATACTTATATAAGCGACAAGCAGACATTTCTGACTTTTGACGCTAATTTCAAAACAAGTTTGTTTTACTAGGCTAACTACAACATTAATTTTGTAATTGTGAACGACAGTAGTCAGGTCAGAACTAACTGATTAACTATAACTACTAACTATACCTACTGACTATAACTACTAACTTCGTATTGTGAACGGGGCTTTAAGCGCAATAATTTGGTTTGTTTTGAATTTTCAGTTAGTTTTGAATCAGCTATAATCAGGGTTGTTCACGTAGTCTACGCGACGTAGATTACGTGTAATTTTACGCGTAGACAAACACGTAATCTACGCATGCAGTATCTGTGTAAACAATGAAATAGTTTAGACAATATGTAGACAAAGAACAAATCTTACCGAAATCGAATAAAATTATAGGCTAGATTTTCTGACAATTGAATTATTTACATACTTTACGCAAAGTCTACATTGTCTACATTTTACATAGTTTACGCAAACTTTACGTGTTGACGTAGAAAATAATACTTTACGCGTAGATGAACAACCCTGGCTATAATAATATACAGGGTGATACAATTCGCAGTGCAGTAACGAATTAATAATGATTGCTATCAAGGTAGCTGTCGATTTGTTTTCCGTTTTGCGCGATATAAAGTTCACACTAAACGAGAAAAATCGTAATGAATTTTCCTGCTTCCTGCTTAAAATTCGAAGCACGATCGCCATATTCGGACACGACTGAGATCGTGTTTTTTCAAACTTTGTCTGTGTTTGTTTTCCACGGTTTGTATACTGCTGATTCCTTCAGAAGGATAAATTTCAAAGAAACGACAGAAAATAGAAAATCAATTGATCCACTGGTTGATTAACCATTTCTTTAAAGGATTTTCTAATTAAAGGAGATTAAAAGAGGAAAATTGACGATTCGACGACATTTCTAAATTATAATATAAAGTTTCAAATTTTTAAATAGGTACTTGTGTAGAAATAACAACAATTCACAGCAAAAATGAGCGATAATTTTGACATTTAATAGTTATTTACGATACAAGTACGTAAAGCAAATATTTAGTCACGAACGGGTTCGAATTGAAACACGAGCGAAGCGAGTGTTTTAAGACCCGTGAGTGACTAAATATGCTTTACGTATGTGTATCGTATAAGATTTTATCTACGATAGAATTTAAAAAACTCTAAAAATATAAAAAATCCATTTAAATTTGAATTAGAATCAAAACACTCATCAAAAACTCACGGGTCTTAAAACACTCGCTTCGCTCGTGTTTCGATTCGAACCCGTTCGTGACTAAATATTTGCTTTGTGTATCGTATAAGATTTTATCTACGGTAGAATTTAAAAAACTCGAAAAATATAAAAAATCCATTTAAATTTGAATTAGGATCAAAACAAGTTTGCTTTGACAAGTAAATTTTCACGTTAGTTACCGATTGTTGTGCGGATATTTTAAAACTTTAACCACTCGTTGCTGCGCAACCCGTGACTAATGAAATCTTGCTATTAAACAATTGTTTTACAAACTAAAAACTGACAACTAATTGTGAATTTTACACACTATCGTAGATAAAAACAATAAACGCACATTTCTACGTTATAATATAAAGTTTCAAATTTTCAAATAGGTACTTGTGTAGAAATAACAATTCACAGCAAAAATGAGCGATGATTTTGACATTTAGAAACAATTAACTTCAATGACGTCTAATATTAATATACATCATCTAAAAAAATATTTTAGTCAAATGTAGTCATGAGCTTTGTTAAGTTATTTGTTAACAAACATTTTTACTTCCTTGTACGGAGTAAAAAGGAAGTATTGTAATCGCTAAAAATTTCGGTTCTCAGATTTTCACGGAAATATCCGTTTTGACTTTTCCTCAATCCATTATTATGACTAGTTTCGTCGTGACGTCTATATGTACGGACGGTACGGACGTTCGGATGTATGTGTGTCGCATAACTCAAATACGGTTATACATAGAATGTTGAAATTTTGTATTTAGGTCAGTTATGACATCTAGTTGTGCATCTCCTATTTTTGGTTGCGATCGCCAAAGGGGCACTTTTTGGTATTTCTCGCATTAATTAAAAACAGTATGTTGTAGAAAGTTAAAATTTTGTATTTGAGACTCATGTTGCATCTAGTTGATCAACTCATATTTTTGGTTGCGATCGTCCGTGCTAAAAGAGCACTTTACTCTACGTATTTTTTGGTATTTTCCGCATAAATCAAAAAAATACGATTATTATATTATACTACATTTAATTTATTAAGAAAAGTATGAACAGTTTAATAGGCGAACAAAGAAGTCATGTGGTATCCAAATCAGATTTTTTTAAAAGTGAACCTTTTCAGGTCTTGGCTAAGGAAATATTATAAGATTCGAATTTAGCTTACAGATGTCTAATTATAAAAAAGAATTGTCAATAATTTTTACTTGAAAAATTTAACTTGAATTTAAATAAGTTTCAAAGTTTAAATCCTTTTCATAACAACCTGTATATTTTTTTATTCATAATACGTTACCTGAAGAACGAATCACACTGCAGAACTAATATCCAGAAAAATGATTTACATTATTATGAGTTATGAAAATGTGTTTCAATCAAAATTTAGTTTAAAAATTTTACAATTAAAATGAAGCCAAACTGCAAAATAAACTAAACATTAAAATAAACTAAAACGCGAATATAGGTTTACTTCATGTATAATTGACGAGCTGGTCATTTTAATGTGACAGTTGGCATTCGATTAGTATTAAAATGATGAATTAGTTATAATAATATTTGTATATCCGTCATTATGCGTGGGTAATATAATCTGCATTTTCGCATTAATATACAATAATAGGTATTTATTTACATAGAATGAAATTTCCATGAAAAATTCATAAATGCGATACACGAGTACGTGTTTAAAATTCCCAACCAAAGTTTAAACAAATAATCACAAAATCAAGTTAAATAAAAATTACAGTGCTGGTTGTTTTGCAGGGATGATAAATATTTATTTTTATTTTGAACCATTATTCATTTGTGTTTTATTGTACTTAGGCATGCGGATTACAACGGTCAGTACTGTGGGCAAATTATTATAGATGGTTTAAAAGTACCTACTTGACTTTATGCAAATAATATAATTTTTACTTTTTCAATTCTCATATTTTAATAAGCTTATTGAATGATTTTATAAAATAGATTTTCATTAAATCTGCTTCAATATGACCCGCTTTCAATACAGATTTTTTATTACTTATTTTTTGTTGATTCAAATGATTGCGACAATATTTCGCGATTCAAAAATATCGTTTTAAAACTACGATTTTTATGCAAATAATTTATTACAGAGTGGATGTAAAAATAGTGTATGGTACTCGTGTGTAATGGCTGTTAATACACGCATGTGAATTATGTCTCGTATCGTAAATTTAACGCGTATTGTAATAATTATGATGTGATCATAAACTCGTTGCATAATATAATATTATCAAATATCAGAGATGGGCATTTACTCATGAAGAAGGGTTTTATACGTTTATACCGTAAAAAATGCGTAAAATATGTAAAGTATGTAAATAATATAAAATTATAGTTTTAGCTGCCAAACTCTCAAAATTACGCATGTTTGCTTCGTTGCGAGTGGTAATTATTAAAAGTTAATCTTTCTTTAAAAATAGTTTTTTTACTCGTAAAAAATATCCTATAATACGTGTTATACGTGCCCACCCCTGAATGTAATGTCATTGCCTTTGTAACGATTATTATTGGACCAAATATTTAATAATATCATTTATCTTCGATCATTGAATAATGCATTCATTATATACGTAACTGTAGCAAGATAAACCCCTCCATATAGGACACACAATTGTATTATAAATTAATAATTAATCACCATTGCATTATAAATCCATTATTCAATACTACTTTGACTGTCATCACATCAAAATGTGAGGTTATATTAATATTTTAATGAATAAAATTGTAAACAAATGTTTTAAGTCGTAGATAAAACGTCGTATTTGACTCGAACATAATGGCTATAATTAATTCGGATGATTATACACTCGTCTTCAGCTCGTGCAGAAACTTTCATCCACTTGAATTATAGCCTACATTATGTGCTCGTTAAAATATATACTGTATTTCTTAAATAGTATACTCTTCTAATTATTAATAATTATTCTTATGTATTTTGTATATATTCTAACAAAAACAGATTTGTTAAAAAAAGACTTTAAGGCCGGTATGTAGCTGTCTACGATTTCGTCAAGAAAAAGGAGAGATATATACAGATTTAGTGTGTCGAACAAAGGCAGCAATAGCGAACGCGCTGTAAAAGTGGCATCGTATTTGTAAAATATTGTATTTATAAGACAAAATAAATAATCAAACGCATTATTTATATACTGTGCGACGCATGAATTTTAATACATTTTGTATTTTAAATGCCCTAAATTAAACATGTAAAAGTAGTACTTTTCTCTTCATTCGGCATTTTTTTAAAAACAATACTATGGCAAAATTTGGTAAAATCGATGCGTCGCACTGTAGAATGAATATTAAATATTGTAAAAAAATTCTAATGTTCTTACGTTAGTATTAGATTCAATATTTTACAAACCGTAGAGCATTGTTTTTCCTCTTTATATACAGCTACATTCCCGCCTTAAATAAAGTGATACATATTTTAAAATGCCTATTAAAAATTACCCTACCTTACTGAAAAGATACGTCAAAGTTCCACAATTCCAACGGACCTTTTGAACACCTTGTTATACACTTTTGGCAGTCATAAACACTATTTAAGTTAATAAAAACACCACTAAAATACATAGAAAACACAAAATTCCCACTCAAACGTTAAAAGTATACTAAACTTATAAGAGAACGAAACGGGCATCATAGTAATTATTAGATGCTTGGACTTGTCCTGTTTGGTTTATGTTGCATTTGGTATTGTGTTTAAGACAAATATTATCAATAAATTTATACAGGGTGCTTGGATACATTAGAAAAGAAAAGTTATATTTATAGAGTGACATGTTGAGTTCGTTAAATATACGACTGTGGTTCTGACAACTCTGGTTCGAATTGAGACATTCCAGTTTAGCTGCACGCAAATCTTCCTTGTACTATACTCTCCACTAACAACTATGAATGAGTAGAAGGCTTGTAACCGCACACACTGTAAAGTTCCATACCGATGGTTCACAGTAAGTTAAACGGTGTCTACGTTACAAAATTTTTGATAATTTATTTTCTGTTGGAAGATTTGAAATGGAACATACTGCGCACAAGGCAGTAGCTGCGCGGGATTAGACGCGGCACAGCTCTGTGTATGTGATGACGTATGTAAATGAAAAAAATTTAGTCATTCATATATTAATCTAAACTCACATTTTAATGTCAGATGAGTTGAATAATGTACTCATAATACAATAATACAATAGTGTTGAATTATGATTTCATAATACAATAGTGTGTCTTATGGAGGAGGTTATCTTACTAAAGTTACCTACATAATGAATGTATAATTCAATTTTTGGCTTGCCCATGTAACATGAGTATTTTTTCGCGGACGTGTTTTAATATTAAAATATTTTTGACTATTCTGTAGTACCAGAATTTATTTATTTAATTGGTGCAACTTTGTTATGCACATCTTTTAACAATATCTAAAGTTCATCTACTAGCCTTGAAGAAGACACAAGTGGTGTCGAAACGTTGGCTGTGTAGAAAATAAAGAAAATTGACTGCATTCCCGACTATTTCCTTCTCTCGTATTATTCAATGGTCGTAGATAATAGTATATTATTTAACGAGCAAATAATGTAGGCTATAATTCAAGAGGATGAAAGTTTATTCACGACCCGAAGGCGACGTGCTTTCGGAATGTCACAAAATTATTTCGTAATTATCATTGTCCTTGGGTTATTATAGCTAATAATATTATATTATACAACGAGTTTATGATCACATCATAATTATTAATACGCGTTAAATTTACGATACGAAACATAATTCACATGTGTGTATTAACATCCATTACACACGAGTAAAAAACCTTAATACTGACTGAATTTCCAGTAACTGTTTTTAGTAAAATCAGCCAAGTCAAGAAATAGTTATTTATTATGTAAGGGATAGATGTAACAGATTTTAGCGCAAGGTGTGATGTTTGTTTCCCGACACGCAGCGGAAGGTTACAATCACACAAAGCGCTAAAATCTGTTATCTATTCCGTGTATAATACAATTTTTTTTTCTATAACCACTAAAACATTTAAGTAAAAAGTATAATGAGCAAAACATGGCGTATTTTTCAAATGAATTTGAGAATAGTAGATTATTACTTGTTCTAATGTTATAGGAGAAAAAATCGAACTGTAGAGGCGCTGCGATCAACGCCAAGATGTCCTCGCACCCAGGAAAACAAACAGATTGACAGTTGACAAAACCTTCACTTGTGATCTTGATTTGACAATATTGTTTTGTACATTGTTAAAATGGATAAGGTTAACATCGAGTTAAGTGATATTTTTGAATATATTTCTTCTTCGCGTATATGACATCTGCTTGTTTTCCTGGGTGCGAGTGTTCATCAATTGGCCGCAAGAGGTCAGCCACTTTGATTTTTTTCGCCTATAGAATTTGTCAAGCGTTGGTTGGTGACAAAAGTAACAAAAAATATTGTTAATTTCTCAAAGAGTAGAAGTATTTCTATCCCTGGAGATGAAATATGTCATTTGAGCACTCACAGCAGGTATGAAATGTCATCAAGGTTATAGAAAAAATTAAATGATTCCTCTAACCTGTTCTCGTTGTTCTTCCCTCTCGCAGCCATGGTTACACCGCCTCCTGTAGAGGGTGTCCAGCCCCATGCCGCCGTCCAGCCCAGCGGCCCAGAGGCTCTCAAGCGGCAACGGAGCATCGCCGTCGCACTCTCCACCAGGAGGTGCACCAGGTCCCGCACTCGCCACCGCCTTGTCGGGGAACACGCGCTCCGCCGGCCGACAGCACCACGAGGCCGCCGGCCGGGACTCCAAGCAACCCAGCGTGAAGGAGTGAGCACCAGGAAGCGCTAGCCACGGAGATGGTGGCGGTTAATGGGACATTGGAGCGAGTTTGAGGTTATAAATAGTGTCGGTAGTGACTTAGGTAACTTGGCGTGCAGGAGGTTGCACCAGGAAGCGGTGGCTACGGAGATGGTAGCAGGAGGTTGCACCAGGAGGCGCCGGCCACGGAGATGGTAGCGGTTAATGGGCCATTGGAGGGAGTTTGAGGTTATAAATAGTGACTTAGCGTGGAGAAGGTTGCACCAGGAAGTGACAGCTACGGAGATGGTGGCGGTTAATGGGACATTGGAGAGAGTTTGAGGTTATAAATAGTGTCGGTAGTGACTTAACGTGGAGGAGGTTGCACCAGGAAGCGACAGCTACGGAGATGGTAGCGGTTATTGTGACATTTATTTAGCTGGTAGAGACTTCAAACAATTGCACCAGGAAACGGGAACCTTGAAGATGGTGGCGAGTTACAACAATTACTAGCAATTACTAGCAGTTAGACTTAAGTGGATGGGTTTCACCAGGAAGCGGTAGCTTTGAAGGTGATGTCGGTTAAGGCGACGTGGAAGGATTTTATTTAAAGGAGTAGTGTGTCTTCAATATTTTTACAAGCTTATTAGATTGTAGGTAATCTAAGCTTGAGTGGAGGTTGCACCAGGAAGTGGTACCCTTGGAGACGGTGCCGGTTTAGAAAACATTGTAGGTTTAATTTTTAATGGAATAATTCCTTATTAGTCAGTTAGTTTGCAATTTAAGCGAGACATTTTAAGATTCTTTATAAGTTACATTTTTAGTCTGTTCTAAAATATTTATTATTAAATATCTGTTTTACTACATTGTTGTTTGATACTGTTGATTTAAATTTATTTTGGCATAGAACTGTCAAATGTATGGGTACGGATTTATTTCGTATATATTACTTAATTGTTAACAATTTATTTAATCATGTATTACAGTAGACGATATATTATATCCTGGATATTCCAAATGCTTCGAACAAATAACCAGTAGTCACGGTACTAACAATTTTTATTATTGTTATTATCCTCCGAAACCTCAATTGATTATTTTATCCTGGATATGTCTAAATAGACTTACAATTAACCAAGTTTTAGACATACAACAAATATTTAAACAATCATTTATATATTTTAGTTTGCTTTGTTAAATCGACAACAGTTTTATATTGTTATCTTGGATATGCCAAGATACTCCAACTTACGTTAAACTAACAATCAGTCAAGATTTGGACATGTAGCATTACAATTTTACAAATTATTACTGAAGTAGTTGAAATTTACTTGAATTGTCAAGTTAATTATTTTGGATGCATGAAGATCTTACATATAAAATGACAAGCTAACAACCAGTCTAAATTTAGACACAGACAGTCATCAAAATTGAAGTTTATATTTGATTGAGTTTACATTTTTTGAAAAGCGAGTCTGGTAAAGGGTAACAATTATGGTAGTTTGCTTGAAGAGTAAATAATATCTTTCTACCAGCAAACAGCACAATAATTTTTATTATTAAAGATTGTGAATTAGTACAAAAATGTTCTACCTACGTTACAAGTTTCAAAATGCAGTGCTAATATAATTAGAAGTGCTAAATTCAGATTCTGTTGAATCCACATGAAAGATCATTTAGAATATACGCTTATTTCAAAATAACCAAACAGCTACGACTTTTCACTATTAATTCAATTACAATTTACAACAATTACACGACGAAGTTACGTCTTATTAAACGCTAGCTGCAATTTGCAGTTTGCAGCACAAAAACTTAAATTAAACGTCAACAAGGATTTGCTCTTCTGGGATTAGAAACGAATTAGATGAAGACGTATTAGTTAACGTCTTCGCGTTATTAAAATGTCAGTTACACAGATCTTTAGCTTTAAGTTAGATGTTAAGGTTTAAGATTATTAGTTTACTCTTTGAGAACACCGTTTAAAGGAGAAATTAACAAATGTTTATTAAATTATTTTTGTTGCTTTTGTGACACTTTACGTTCATTGGGTTGGTGAAGATGGTTGAAGTATCTGAAAAACAAAATTGTATTAATTAATAATAATAATAATTTTATTAATCATGTTTCATGCATTTATTATTTATTATTATTGAAATTCGCTCAAATAAGTCACGGTACACAAAAAATAGCGACGTTCACAATAGGATACTTTACCATAATAATACGTTTCACGTGTATTCTTACTTACAGTAATAAAGAAACTACCAAATTGTATTTTTTATTTTGTAACATTTAGAAACAGTTAATTTTACATGAGTAGGT
Organism: Agonum fuliginosum; assembly: GCA_947534325.1. Taxonomy (NCBI): domain Eukaryota; kingdom Metazoa; phylum Arthropoda; class Insecta; order Coleoptera; family Carabidae; genus Agonum; species Agonum fuliginosum. The sequence goes on along the minus strand of OX384045.1, from coordinate 6,188,121 downwards.
ACCTACATTTTAATTCCAGACCCATTGTTTAAGAAGATTTTCAGGGGTAATACCATAAGAGATGATAATTTTTTGAGAATTGTTTTGTCGTTTCAACGGCAACTTATTTCTAACAATTTCACGACACAAAACATCATCTGACAATTTCCCGAAACGAAGTTGAGGGGAATTTTCCGTGATGTTTTGTGGAGTGAAATTGAAATAAGTTGCCGTGGAATAGACAACAATTCTCTCAAAAAATTATTATCTCGAATGGTATTTAGGAAGAATAATTTTCTTGTTAAAAATACTACCAAAACGACTCATATTGCTAAACATTTTTGACGTTTCATGTGACAAATTAATTTATTTTATCTACGACTACTATGAAAAGTTTATATTTATGCTTTCAATTGTCAACGTAAAGTTGATTGTTACTGAGGACCAAGCAAAAAAACATTTTATTGTGCGTCTCCTATGACAACGCGCAATAAAGTACTTTTTGATTACATAAAATAAAAGAAAATGACAGAATCAAACAACTTTTTTATTTATTTATTTGATATTATTGGTATCGTCATGGTTACGAATAAAACATAAATTGATTGAACGCAGATTGAACTAACTGAATACTATTATTATTATAACAAATAATATTAGTCGTAGATAAAATTATGTGTGTATTACGAGCGTAAAGTGTCTTTGTTCCTCTTGCACTATTGCAGCTCTCGCCTTCGGCTCGCGCTGCAATTACCGTGCGCGAGTAACAAAAAGTCACTTCACGCTCTTAATACACAAATAACTATTTTGTAACTACCGTAACAAAATAAAACCTAATCTACATAATTATGTTGTCAGATACATCATTTTACATTTTCAATTCTATTGGTTGCATTACGTCATTTGACGTCATCATTACGCAATATGATTGGTTAAACCATATGTGTCAAAAAATATTCATCTATACATCTACGTCACACAAACTTAAAAAATTAATTATAGGTTTATTAAGAACAATTAAGGCTTATCAGTACTCTCAATCGCTTTCAAATAACATGAAGTTTCAATAAAAAACTTTTTAAAAAATGGTAAACTTCCCTATTGTAATAATTTTAAAAACAATATTGTATTAAAATTTCAAATGTGATTTTTCTGTGATATTTTTGTGTTTCAAAGCCACGGCAAGCTTTCATGCGTTCTAAATATAGATCTCTCCGTATAAGCATGTTCTCTTCTCTTCAATACACAGAGATTAAGTTGGCATTAATCGAAGAGCAGCTTATATTGGAACGCGCAGCAGATTGCCAGAGTTTCCCAACGAAGCTATGCGACGCTGAGTTTCAAACTGAATTAAATGCAAACACACAACTTATCTACACAGCCCTCCAAGTACTCCACAGTAGTACTGAGCCCTTCACTACAACCAATTACTTGTGTATTAGAAATTAACCGATGATATGGGAACGGGTTCAACACCAGAAGATGCAAATCTAGAATATGTAACATAATACCTGCATCAAAAGATTCAATCACAGGATTCAGTTCTAGAATTTGAGATTTGGCATAAGTTCAAACATAGGAAGATGCAAATCTAGAATATTTATAGTCAAACCCAAGTATTGGGTTGTTCATTTAGTTCAGTTCAAACTAATTTGCGTATCCCCTTTGTGGTGAAGAGATCAAACTTATTTTCTAGATTTGCGTTTTCCTATATTCAGACTTCCGAAATCACAAGCTTGAAACTATAAATCCAATCTTGTGCAATGCCTTCGTGCAACAAAATCAATCAGTGCGTTCACAGTTCCGAAATCACAACCGTAAAAATTTAGTTTGTGCTTCTGTCAAACCTGGCAAATATTTTTACCTGGAATTTATTAATACTGAGTGAAGTGGGTATGATTCTGTAATAGTCATTGCATTTTATTTTTAATAGATGAGTGCAGAAAATCTGTTAAATTTACCGCAATGTTAGGGTTAATCTAGCTCCTTCAAATGTTGTCTCCGTTGTTTAATTAACAAATATTCACTTTCAGTATTCGGTTCATCGTGTTCATTTAATGTCAGGTAATAAATAAAAATACAATGACAATATAGTATATTATATATTGAGGGACTAAAGTGCATGATTTAATCCTGAGGGTGAAGTTTATTTCACGAGCCGAAGGTGAGGGAAATAATCACCTGAGGGATTAAAGGTACTTTAGTCCTGTGGTATATACGCTATTTTTTGCACTTCATCCTCAAACGAATGCAAAATAGTTTAAAAGAATACACATTTTGTAATTTTGACAGTAAATTTTATGACAAATATTTATATTGTTACCATAGATACTCTGTAACAAATAGCACGTATTTACTTGACAACGGGATTAATTAATTCAATACCTTGACAACGGGATTAAATATGAAAAATAATCCCTTGGGATCAAATTAAGAACCTTAGTCCCTAAAAATAAAGACTAAAGAACAGTTTTAGTCCCGGAAGTGCAAAAATTTATTAAACTGCCAGAAAATGTAACTGACATTGACGTATGTTATTTAATTTTTGATTGGTGCAATCAGTGCTGAGAGCGTTGCACAGGATTGAAGATTGAAATGTTTAGCGATTGTATACTTTTTGTTTGAAACAAATTCGTTGCACAAAACCACTGCACACGCATTCTTATTGGTCGCACGACTGCATAAGATTGGATTTACAATTTCAAGCATGTGATTTCGGAAGTTTGAATGGACCTTTAGTTGTCACAGCCACATTCGTCACATAACACACTCAGTTATCAGCTCATAGAATTTTATTTTACTCTTAATTTTTCAGCAACTTTAGATATACCATTTCCATATCAGTTTTAAAATCCGTGATTTATTTTTAGTAACTAATTAAATTCTATAAAATAAAACATTTTCTCTCCAAGGTAAACAATTGAAAAGCTCCGTTCCAAGGCCACCTTCGGCATATTTACCGAAAGCTCGGGAACTCTTGTATTGTTTCGTATGTCTGGGCAAATAATGGTTTGATATTCTGAACGCAAACAAATGAAATACGAGCCAAGCACCGGATCCAATACGTTAATTAATTCTCCAGGCAAAATTCTCTGATTAGACTCTATAGCAATTGTTTTAATGAGGAAATGTGAGAGATGTTATAAAGGATAATGGAAATATATTCTATATATTTTTACTTTTTTACAGCGTAAAAGGTGAGGTTTGTTAATTTTTATTCTATGGGGAATTTGAGTGACTTTATTTAGACGTGTCAAGGGTGTTGTAAGTAGTGGTTGTATATTAATTAGTCCATAGTTACATATGAAATTTTGATCTATATTAATGTTTGCATGAAATATAGTACATAATTTTATATTTAATTTGCATTTAAGTCTCACGCCACTGGGATTTTTAAAAAATTAGTTCATTAACCTGTTTTAATTTATTATTTTTTGAGCTACTGTGCTAAAAAATAATCACATTAAAAACGTAGTCTGAAAATTACCATTATAGCCGAAATAGGCTATACTATTGTATTTGAAATATTAAAAATTTATTATAAATAATTGATTGATTCAATACAAATTTCTAAGTTCGAGTTTTTCATTGTCATTTGATTTGGTTAATGCTTATTTTAGTATGGATAACTAGTGTTGTTGACCAATATAAATTTCTGTTATAATTATATTTTTGTTTCTGCGTAACAAATATTGACAGGTGAGACGGGTGACACGTTGGCATACTAAAGTCATAAGTAAGATTTTAAATGTAGTAACTGAACGGAGAATGACTTCAACACAGAAGAGTTTTCCTGTGAATGAATCTTTTGATTCAGGTGATACTAATTTCTGTGTTTGAATATTTTAGATTTTTATTTGTATTATACTTTTAAATGGGCATCAGATTGTACGTATTACATTTATGCTTATAAGTCTAGATATGGCGGAAGGTTGTGTGCTGGCCACATCATATTTTTACTCTAGTTGTGTAGTATAATGTAATTTACGATCGCGATTCTCCTTGGCGTATAATTTACATTTTTAAATGTTTTTATTTTTATATTTTCCATTTGTACATTTCTGATAATTTTTCATATTGTATTGTATTTTATTAAGAAAGTATATTTTAAAACCTGTCAGTAAAAATTATTAGTAGGTGATGTCACGGTGATGCATTTATTTAGCACATCTAGTTGACATTGTAACAGCACAGTTAAATGACACTGCACTACCGTATTTGTATTATACATCGTGGTTAGGACATTAAAAACATTGAAAAATTTGACCACCCGCCAAAGACTTAAAAAATTTGCAAACTGCACTTAATTAATATTTTTCCATGCTTCACCTGATAAAAAACACAAAACTTATTATTTTAAAAACCAAGCATTTCTGCTTTCCCAGCTACCGAGTTTTTTCACAAAAAATTAAAACCTCCATTTTCTGTCTGGTTTTTATTCTAGATTCCATCTTGTAACGTAGTTGACGACTTTCATAGTTTCATTGTTAGTTTCCATTTTCGAAGCAGTGTGCTGATGGCGCCGGGGTGCACTACGTCCTTTGTCCGTTTCTATTAGACAGACAGTAATGAAGTTTGGTCGAAGGTAACTATTGTCTAGTTCCGTCTGAGTTAAATTCAATTACCTTTGAGGCATATTTACTTGCAATGCATTTGCGAGGAATAAAGAATAGAAGACTGGCAAAGAACGCAAATAAAGTTAGTGTAGGTCGGGTAACAGGCGTAATACAATACGTATGTATGTTGTACCCAGTGCTGTAGATAATTTTATCTAGATAAATCATCTAGATAATATATTTGTATCTATTATCTTATCTGCCGGCTCTCCAGCTGGTACCGCTTATACTTTATAACATGTCCTTTTTATATTTTTTTATATTATCTATAAATTATCTAATAATTATCTAGATTACGCACTATTGCAGCTCTCGCCTTCGGCTTGCGCTGCAATTACCGTGCTCGAGTAACAAAGAGTCACTTTAACGCTCTTAATATATACAAATAACTATTTCCGTTGATCGTTTATTATTGACTATTATTACTGTAAAAAATCATACCTATATTAATTACCTCTATTTTTGCATGATTTTTATTAATCAATGATTTTTTGTTGAATACACTTAAAATAGTTATATTAGCTAGCCGTAAGTTGTAAAAAATGATAAATTGAATAAAACGAAATGATTTTGACAGTTCTTGCTACTAATATTTACGTAATAAGCATTGATGCTTAGCAATATCAATCATTACTAACCTAACATATTTGTCATGAAATAAAATTATTTTTTCTCCAAATTGATAAGGTATGATCAACCGCAAAATATTGTAACTAACTCATGTGTTGATAGGCGATTAATAATCTCGACAATTTACGAGCTCGCTTCTCTCACGCGTTAAAATGTCTCAATTATTAATTGTCCTCATTAACACAGTTGATAGTTAAATAACTAGGTACTTTACGAAATCGTACAATAACAAGTTACTTTAGCTCCGCAAAACCATAGTGAAAAGTGCAACTTTAGCTCAGCTTTTTTTGACCAATCAGAGCACTGCCTGTCCACTCGATCGCTAACGAGTATTGCCGAATTGTCCCGATTTTAAGGTTCCTGTTGCCGAATCTACATACCTACATTTTGTAAATTATGTTGTTACAGACATAATTATAGTTTTTTCGTATGAACGGCATTATTTAAAAATTTTTATGTACGACTGCATTATAAAGTACTGTTTATAACATAATTTTGCAGCAATAAAGCAGCTCTTTATAATACTAGTAAAATAAAGTTTCTTTATTTTACTAGTAAAATAAAATAATAGAAATAATAAAATAATAATAGAAAAGGCACACTTCGCTAGAGATTAAATTTTAATTTGTCATTTGTCAAATGTGTCATTTTGTAAATGTCATTATAGATAATAGAAAATCTTGCGTATAGGGCAGTCAAACATAAAATCTTGTATGCAACACGTATATAATAGGGTTTTATTGACTCGCCCATTTATGTGCCTCGCTTCGCTGCGCTCGCTCGTCCCCTAAACTGTCTCGCCAATAAAACCCTATATTATATACTTGTTACATAAATAGCTATTATGACAGTTTCCAGCACTTTTTTTAAGGCGCTATACGCTTGCCACGCTAGTAGCGTCAGAATTTCATTAATTCTGGCTTTATTGTTCAAAATAAAAATCTGAAACTTAACATGAGTAATGACGAAACATTATGTAATCGAAAAAATCATACAATACATTGTTGCGACAACAATTAGAGAAATTAAGAGTTAATTTTTGCATTTTAATATTCAAGATTTTTACTTTATTAATGCATACAATTTAATTTTGTTTCATATAGATAACCGATTCCTTACGATGTTCTGAAGAGTGCTACAAGAAGTTTTTTAAAAAAAAAACTTCAACCAATAAGTTGAAAAATATTTTAAAATTGACGAAATTGATTTTTTTCACAGGTTTTCACCAATTAATTACCAGCAGACTATTAGGTATTTCAAGAAAATCGTCATGTGGCACCCTAAGGACAGTCTTTATTAACTTACATTTCAAATATGAGTTCATAGATTTCAAAAACAAAGTCACAATCTTTAATATTGTAGCATCCTATTTTGCTCTGAATTTCATAGCAAGTGTATGATCCTTTCCTTGAACTGGGCATTATATAGAATTAATTTTACCTGTAATTCATTATTTGTTGTCTTTTTATTTTATTTTTTAAAAGTAGTTTTTTCAAAGATAAATCCATTTTCATTCTGGAAGCGAGATTTCCACCGTAATAAATGAAATACAAAACAAACAGATTTAAAACTTTGCCTGGGGTAAAATTTATAGGCGAACATAGCGAAACATTATGAATATTTTAAGAGATGAGTATTTAAAAAAACAGACGTAAATTTTAAACGCGAGCTGGGATTATAATACCTACGCTCTTGGGATGAGTTATTGCTAAAGTTTTGCTACAAAATACTTTTTAAATATTGCTAATAAGACGTATGTAAGGCTTGGGAATAAATTTAAAATGATCAATATCTATTATCTGATGTGCTACGAATATGGCTTTCAACAAGACATTAAACTAAGCCCTTTAAGTAGAGGGTTGACCAAAGTGAGCCAATAATCGCTAAGGGTCCGTCTAAGGAAAGACATGTCTTATAGGTAAGCCCCAGTAGATTTGGGACCTTAAAATGTGATAATAGAAACAGCACACCCGAAAAGTTATACCACAAATAGATTCTACATATCTATAACGCCTTTTACTTTTACCCAACTTGAATGTGCTTAATAACAAGTAGTGCCGAGAGTAGTGCTTAATACTTGTACTGTTGTACTTAAGTAGGAATATTCCTTTTGTACTTATTATTTTAAAAATTTAAGTAGGTAGTAATATAAAAACTTATACTTAAGACTTATTTTCATTTCATAGTCGTTAATAATATTGAAGTACTTTTTAAATACCTACTTAAGTATTTCAATAATACTGAAATCATGTCAAAATACTTTATTGTTTAATTATATTGTTAAACCTGCGACCAACGAACCGGAATTCGATGTTGTTACTGTGAATTAATAATCGAATAATCGAAGGTTATAAACCATGCAATTAATAATCATTTTAATAATACTGGTACTTGACAAATACAAGTACTTTTGACAAGAAACACAATATACTTTACTTAAGTACTGTAAAGATTTACTTAAAAATGTACTTGGTAACAAGTACTGACCATAGACAGTACTGGTACTTTATACTTAAGGGTCTCGTCTCCGTAACAAAATATTGCGTGTTTAGAGGTGTAGCAGTTTCTGCTTTACTCATTACATATTAAAAATTTGAAAGAAAAACAGGTACTACTAATCTAGGATTATGCCCAGTTTGAATTCTGAAAAAATCTTTGAAATCCATATACAAAATTAATGAAAAAGTGTGTTTTAAGCAATTTTTTACATGCTTTTTCTTATTATTAAAAGATTTATTAGAATATGTAACTCGGCATAATCCTAGTTGCATTCTTCGTCTGTAAATAAATTTATGAAATTTAGCTTTATCTATAAACTTCGTGAGCATTGTAGAAATTGTTAGGCTGCTTTTCCGTATTTTTAGCGAGCGTTTCTATGCATTAACATAGGACAACCGCGGTGTTGAGCTACGTGGAGTCGATACCCTTAAGAATTATGGTTTAGAAACTTGCCCAACTCTTGTCATACAGATATAAAGAATAAAAGAATATATCATAACTTCGAGTACATAAGGGTATAAATAATTTGATAAGATAATTACGGACCAAAAAATAATATTTTGTTAGATAATGTTAATGCTAGATAATGTTAGTTGCGGTAACGTCATTATTGATTGTTATATTATGATAAGCTTTGCTAATTAATTACTGTTTATTGTTACATAAGTAGGAACTATATTAATCATGCATGTATTTTTGGGAATGTAGTTAGCAAGCATTGATTGAGAAGTTTTGGAGGAATAAACCAATTGTAAAGGTTATTTTGTAAAATTATTTCTGTGTGTGTTACCCTGCATTTAAAAATCTGACGTGGACACCACATGACTTCCTTGTACGCCTATTAAACTGTTCATACTTTTCTTAATAACAAAAATGTAGAATAATATTTAAAAAATCTGACGTGACCACCACAAGACCTCCCGCCATACCTACTTTATTCTTTTTACTTATTATACAAATATATTTTAATATTAATATAAGTACTACTGCTGCTACTATACTCACAAATATATTTTAGTCATTTTATTTAAACTGCAGAAGAAGATATAAAGCATAATTTACTATTGTCACTGTCATGTCATAATCATTTAAATTTTACGTAGTAACAAATGTTAATCGATCATGGACTACAAGATACCGAAATACTAAATTATAAATATATACTTTAATTATTCTTAAATGATACCAGATACAAAAATATTTATAAAATACCGATTGTAGGTAATAATCACATAATCTTTCATATAAAGTTAAAAAATTTGTCTTAAATATTTATCGAAATATTTGAAAAAAGTACTACTTCCGGTTTATAGATTGAAACCAAAAATAGGAGGTGCACAACTAGATGCTATAACAGTCCTAGATACAAAATTTCAACTTTCTACGTCTAACCGTATTTGAGTTATGCGACATACATACGTCCGTGCGTACGTATGCGTACGTAACAGGTCAAAACGGATATTTCCGTCAAAATCTGAGAACCGAAATTTTTCGCGATTACAATACTTCGTTTACTCCGTACAAGGAAGTAAAAATATCGCGGCAGAAGCCTACTGAAGCAAGCTGAAAATATCATGAACAAGCATCATTTGAATAATCGTGCTAGCACGATATGGTCATATCGTAATTATCAGACCAAATCAACATAGCAGGCAGCCATTGCTTTGTTTTTAGATTGTTTGAAATGTAATGAAAGTAGAAATATCATTTGAATGTTGTGTGTGTTATAATTATAAATTGTGTTAATATATTTTAAAGAAACAATTAATATCCCTTGCGGTTTCCTCGTATAACCGGTATTGATAGTTTGTTAAGACAGCTCCTAGCACTTTCAAGAAACTTTTTAGTAAAAACTTTCCTCGTGTGAACAGATCATACCGAAATCGATTATCCATCCAATGTATGTTGTTTGCAGTATTATTGTGTATTTAAATGTTAATTATTTATACTCTGCTTATAACACAAACTTCAAACTTTTCTATAGCCGATAAAGATGATTTAAACGTCCCAGAATGAAAATTTTAATCAACTCTTTTAACAGAACGTAAAACGGGCATTAAGCAGAAACTCCGGATAATAAAAAGCATCCTCCGGGAAGACAGCAGCGTTTCACGATTCCTGCTCAGCTCCTGCGGGATCTCTCACTCGTTCCCGAGCCCTCGACAATAATTCCCTTGTTTATTTCATTAATAACGCCGGCGAACCAAGAACTTTTACTTTGGGGAAACCGGAGCACTTCTTTTAATGCTTATGGATTTTTTATAAAATAAAATTGATATAAATGAGTGTTAGAGTGCTACGCACTCGTGCAATTTTCAATCAAGCGTAATAACCATTCGTGATACAGCAACAAAAATTGTCGACATAACTTGGAACACTAGTGGTATTATATATGACAAAAAATATTTTCATAGCACTCTTACGACCAATGCAAGGAATCGACTATTTAAAACAAAATTAATAAATATGCATTAATAAGGCCATAATTTGAAATATTAAAATGCATAAATAAATTCTTATTTTCTCTAATTATTGTTATCGCCACAACACATTATATGAATTTTTCGATTAAGTTATGCTATGTTTACTCATAGTAAATTTCAGATTTATATTTTGAGCGATATAGCCAGAATCATGAATTCTGATTCTATTGCAGCAATATTGCAGTCAACAAGTGTACAGCCTTAAGAGAATTTGTTGTTTAAAAGTTTAAGAAATAGTTGCCTGACAAATTATAAATAACAAAATTTCCCTATTTTAATTTCATTTATGTATTAAATTTTTTGTTATTTATTTTAATTTCTTTTCGTGAAAGAAGATAAATTATAATTATGTAATTTCGCCTATATGGAAAAACTTAACTTTTAATGAAACAGCCGTTATTATTTTATTATTATTTTTTATTTTATTTTAAAACAATTTTTCGAGTCAAATTGCTGTCAGGTGACAAGGTTGAGATGTGTCAAATAGAAATTTATTCGGAGGAAATAAAATGCTCGTATGTAGGTAATTCAACGAGATAATTTAACAACTCCTTTGGTTCTTCGTCACAAATATTCTCAATATCTAATCTCTTCACTGACAAATATTAGAAATATGAAGCAAATGGCATTTTAGTGTTTTGTTTATTGTTTGGTTGCTAAGAAAAAGGTAAATAAGGTTTTATCACCTGCCTTTTCATTTGCTGTCAAAGCGATAAAATTGTGTTTTGTTTATGGCTTACTTTATACAGGACTGGAATTATTATCAAAAAATAATTTACTTCTAAAATATTTGGTATTTTCAACACTTAAAATTAATAACAAACAATATTCAAAGTAGTAAACTCGGTTTTTAAGAATAAAATTGTAATATCCTTGTGATACTATGAACGATATAATTTTGTTCATTTCGCCAAATAAATTATCTCAGAAACTTCTTGATGGCAACATGTGATATGTCTTCTTTGGCACTTGCAAAAAAAACTCCCGTATCTAAACAGGGAGATCCCGTGGGTCCTTCGCTTACCGTCTAGTCCTACAGGAACATCTGATATATCCAAATTTCATCCGGCGCCCAAACAGCCGATAAAAAAGGCAAAATACAACAGAAAAACTCCATCCGCGCACGAAAGCAAAACAAATGTTTATCGTCGCGGCCGCACAGCGATTTTTATTAGAGTTTTTTCTGTTTTTTGTTTGAGGAAGGACAGGCGGACAAACCCGGAGAGTGTTATAAAGTATCAGGTTTAGTACATTTCTCCCAAGGAACCCGAGAATACACTGTATAGAATATAAATTATCTTTGCGGTATCTATTTGAGATATGGTACACTCAAACGTTCAACTGCCGAAATTTCGTCACATAAACTCATTCAGTTATAGAAACTATATTTCTATACGACTGTTATCAGGGGTAATACCATAAGAGATGATAATTTTTTGAGAATTGTTTTGTCGTTTCCACGGCAACTTATTTCTAACAATTTCACGACACAAAACATCATCTGACAATTTCCCGAAACGAAGTTGAGTGAAATTGCAATAAGTTGCCGTGAAATAGATAACAATTCTCTCAAAAAATTATTATCTCTAATGCCTGTGGCACACCGGTCGAGGAGCATCGAGGACCATCGAGTAACTCCTCGATGAAACGAAAGAACGCACCCGTCCGCGATGGATTTCTATTTAATCGGTGACAAATACATCAAAGTTTTGCGCGAAATCAAATCCAAAGATACGTCTGAAATGAGATACATTCGTTTCATCGAGGAACAACTCGATGAAAATAGCGGCGCCCCTATTTTTCGTCGAGGACGGGGTGCGTTCTATCGTTTCATCGAGGAGTTACTCGATGGTCCTCGATGCTCCTCGGCCGGTGTGCCACAGGCATAATGGTATTTAGGAAGAATCATTTTCTTGTTAAAAATACTACCAAAACGACTCATATTGCTAAACATTTTTGACGTTTCATGTGACAAATTAATTTGTTTTTTGTAACTAACGTAACAAAATAAAACCTAATCTACATAATTATGTTGTCAGATACATCATTTTACATTTACAATTCTATTGGTTGCATTACGTCATTTGACGTCATCATTACGCAATATGATTGGTTAAACCATCTGTCAAAAAATATTCATTCTTACATCATTTTCAATTATGGAATGGTTACATTCTATCACTTGTTACGGAATGGATTCATTCCGTCACTAGTGATGGAATGAAATGTAACGAGATATAATAATTTAACTTTATTCAATGTTTTGGGTTGGTGGGTAGCTTTAAAATACGTTTAGATTTATTAATTTATTAATTTTATGTAGAATATAATTTTATAAATACATATATTTTTATTTTAATAGTTTTAGGTTATGTTTTTAATGCAATTAAATTTATAGTCGTAGAGAAAGTATAGTCTGCAACACGTTTGGAATGGCTATTCCGCTCTCGTGGAACCGTGAAACTCGCCTACGGCTCATCTCACAAACTCTCCACTCGAACTGAATATGCATCATTCCACACTTGTTGCAGAATATACTATTCTATTTATAATAATAATATCCACAACCCCGAACTCTGGACGAGTTGAAGGAGGCAATTCGCGTGGAAGTCGCCCAAGTTGAGGAAGCGATGTTGGAGAGAGCCTACCCTAACTGCCAAGAACGCCTCCAGCAATGCATCGTCAAAAACGGTCACCACATGACTGATGTGATTTCCACACTTAATTGTCACAAATGCTATTTCATTGCGAACCCGAATCCGTAAATAAATTTGTTTTTGAGTAAAAATTACCGATTTTATGATTTTTTAAAAACTATCCGTCCTTTGTGCCGGATCCTGTAGTTGTTAAAACCTTACATATTGTTAGTGAAGAGAATACCGCAAGAGAAATTTTGTTCAGTTAATCAGGAATGTGTACCTGACTGGATACGAACCTCAGTTGTCAGAACTACTAAGTACAAGTTGATAAAATAAAATAATATTTATTGTTGACCTCATCTATTCCCAATTTTTTAATACCCATGTCACACCGGCGTGGCACGAAGCACGGTGCTCGATGTGGCATTTTGCTTCGTTCAAAGCTGTCAAAAGGGTGTCACACCGGTATAGCAAAATGCCATACGAAAATTTGTATATTGCTATGTTCACTTCGTACTTTGAAGGTTTTTGAAAATTATTTTTGACAGCTGAAAATTAAAATTCATCAATTTTTTGTTTTAATTAAATCAATAATTAGTTCATATATTGGCAAAAGCTTAAAATGTTATATTCTTATTATCTAATTACTTACTGTGACTATTTTGACATCAATAATTCATCATATGTCAAAAACTATATTGACGACTCACTGTGAAATCAGCAACAAATTTCCATATGTCAAAATGCTCGACGGAATAGCGGCGATAAATTTTTACGTTATTCATTTTTTTCCATCGAGCACCGTGCTTCGTGACACGCCGGTGTGACATGGGCATAATGAGATGAGAAATATTTACTTATACAAAACATAATCGACAGAATATCAAGTCTAGAAAGAGTTTTCTCAGTAAAATTTATGATTTCTTCAGCTCACAATATAATGAAACCATCACGAATAAAACTTCTGCTTCTCCCGCTAAGTTAATTCAAACTGAAAGAAATATAATCCCGATTTCGATTCCTCCTTCAAACAACAATGAACTCTAACAAACAGGCATCGCATCCCCTTGCCTTCTAGATCGAAACTCAAAATGACATTAATTCCAATAGAGTTACGCTGAACGTCAAACTTTTGATATACGAGCCGTCTACACAACCAGTTGCTTGGATTTCTCTCGTCTATTAATTTTATATAACCCTCTGATATTTGCCCCCTTTGCCCCACCCCACGCCAAGGAGATACGCCACTGGAGAAGTGACGTCAGAAGGCTAAAGGTTTTTGCTAAAGCAGGATTGATGATGGGAGAAATGTGTTACTTTTTGATTTGGAATTTTGTGAAATTTTGAAAAGGTTTTTATAAGTATTTTTACTTGTTTGAGGTATGAGTTCGTAAAGTTATTTAATTTAATTTTACAATACAATACTGGGTGTCGTCTTAACCCTTGCCGAGCCGAAAGCGGGTTGACCCGATTTTCAGTTTTCTGCATATAACTTCTTAGTTTTTTTTTCTAACTTAATTTCCTTTTAGGAATTATCCTAAAATATTGTCCTTATAAATAAATAATTTTAACCTTAACGAATACTAGCATGGATAAAGAGTAAATCGAGTTTCTCATATTGAAAAAGTAAAAATCATTTGTTCCTACTGCCAAAGGATGAAAATGGAGAACCGTCGTAAAGGAAAAAAGTGATATTATTAAAATTATTATTACCTCTAAAAATATTTTCTATGCCGATTCCATAATCCGGCAGCGAAAAAATAAAAATATTTTTGTTATTTTATGTTCTCTAATATATAATTAATATTTTATGGAGCAAAAATACTTATAGCAAATAATTAAAAAATGCTTAGTTTAATTAATACACTGTACTATGTGGATACATCCAAAATAAATGTAAGTATATTATATAATATTATCCTAACCCTAAATGTAATTTAAAAAAACTTAGGTCACTTTTGACCCATATTTGGTATTCTAAGTTTTGTATATATTTTCGCTCGGCTAGGGTTAAAGTCTGTTATGAAAAAATAATGCTACTTTTTAAATTTTGTTGTAGTTACATTTATATACAGGCTGTTCCACAACTTAGGACAAAAAATTAAAGGGTATATACTGTACGCCGTGCTGATCATGAAACAAAAAGAATTTTTTTTAATTCGCAAAAAAATTGCATCGTATTTCAAGCAAACATTTTTTGTCACTGGTCGGTAGTTTTTTTAATAATTTTTTTTAAATCGTCTACAATGAAAATTGTATACATAATATCTAATACTAATAAAACATGTCAAATTATCAAATATACCATCAAAACAGTGATACTTAAAATATACACACGTCAAGTAAATTACCCTTAACTTTGCGAATTTTGAAAAAATTATTTTTGTTTCATGATCAGCACGCCGTGCAGTATAACGGTCTATACCCTTTAATATTTGTCCTAAATTGTGGAACACTGTATAAGGTAAAGTATACATTTGTAGACAATTTCGATAAATGTTCAAAGGCATAAAAAATGCATCTTTTTCAAAAATTAATAACTTCGCGCCAAACCATCGGAAGTACTCAATTTTTTTCCCCCGGAAGGAAAATGAATGAACTTTATAGGTAGTGGATTGAGTCCACGATTTTTTCGCACCCGGTACAAGTTGTCAAAGTTTGACATTTTCTGACATCAAGAGCATTTTATTCTACGGAGGGTGGTAGGGGGTGAAATGAACTTGCATGATCTAAAAGAGGAAACTTCAAACTTGTCAGAACACATGTTCCATCAAATTCAACCGAGTTATGGCGGTCTAAAAATTCGGAATTTTTGATGCATTTTCAAGTGGTGCGTT
This sequence comes from Agonum fuliginosum, assembly GCA_947534325.1. Taxonomy (NCBI): domain Eukaryota; kingdom Metazoa; phylum Arthropoda; class Insecta; order Coleoptera; family Carabidae; genus Agonum; species Agonum fuliginosum. The sequence goes on along the minus strand of OX384045.1, from coordinate 6,172,438 downwards.
TTTTGCCGATTGTATTTTAATAAGGCCGGCATTACACTATAAAAGTTCTTTGGCAAAGATCTATATAGATTATAATCGTGCCTACTCAAATCTAAAAAACTCAGAGCCAGAAAATTCAAGTACAAGAAAATTCTTGGCCGGAATCATAGAAAATTCAAATTTGGAATCTGATTGATGCAGAAAACGCATGTAAAGGAATATTTTAAACTGGAAAAAATATGGCTGCGGAAAAAATCGGATTCTAGCTAATATATAAACTAATCTATGCTAACAAAACCTTTCTTGAGTCCAACAGAACTCCGTTTTTTTGACATAAACTAATTTATGCTAACGGTTAGAAGTTAGGTTAGGAGTAGCACGTGAATTATTGGTAAATACGTGCGCTATTTACTTTACTGCCTAGAAAGGAGAGGGGACCGATAAAATATAGATCTGTAAATTTGAGTTTGACAGCCTCACATACTGTTAGTCATTAGTTGAATGGAGTCGTATACTCATGTGACATTCCTGGCGAGCTATTATACTTATACTTATACTTATAATTCATGGTTTAAAAAAAAAAATTAATTGTTGCTAGTGTATCAAAAATCATGATTTTGTTACATAAATAAAAAATCTGAAGTGGACACCACATGACTTCCTTGTACGCCTTGTGTGTTCATACTTTTCTTAATAACTAAAATGTAGAATAATATAAAAATTCTTTTAACTTATTATACTAGTATACTCAGGGGTAATACCATAAGAGATGATAATTTTTTGAGAATTGTTTTGTCGTTTCCACGGCAACTTATTTCTAACAATTTCACGACACAAAACATCATCTATCAATTTCCCGAAACGAAGTTGAGGGGAATTGTCAGCTGATGTTTTGTGGAGTGAAATTGCAATAAGTTGCCGTGGAATAGACAAAAATTCTCTCAAAAAATTATTATCTCGAATGGTATTTAGGAAGAATATTTTTCTTGTTAAAAATACTACCAAAACGACTAATTTTGCTAAACATTTTTGACGTTTCATGTGACAAATTAATTAATTTTTTGTTACTGACGTAACAAATTATAACCTAATCTACAAAATTATGTTGTCAGATACATCATTTTACATTTTCAATTCTATTGGTTGCATTACGTCATTTGACGTCATCATTACGCAATATGATTGGTTAAACCATCTGTCAAAAAATATTCAGGGGTAATACCATAAGAGATGATAATTTTTTGAGAATTGTTTTGTCGTTTCCACGGCAACTTATTTCTAACAATTTCACGACACAAAACATCATCTATCAATTTCCCGAAACGAAGTTGAGGGGAATTGTCAGATGATGTTTTGTGGAGTGAAATTGCAATAAGTTGCCGTGGAATAGACAAAAATTCTCTCAAAAAATTATTATCTCGAATGGTATTTAGGAAGAATATTTTTCTTGTTAAAAATACTACCAAAACGACTCATTTTGCTAAACATTTTTGACGTTTCATGTGACAAATTAATTAATTTTTTGTTACTGACGTAACAAAATAAAACCTAATCGACAAAATTATGTTGTCAGATACATCATTTTACATTTTCAATTCTATTGGTTGCATTACGTCATCATAACGCAATATGATTGGTTAAATCATCTTTCAAAAAATATTCACAAATATATTTTTTCTTCAACCGTCTTAAAAGTTGGTTCTTTTAATACTGTTTTTAGTATTAAAAGTGGACGTTTTTGTTATTAATAAAGAAATGTAACTGTTGCTAGGTAACACTTTTAATCCTAGGCTTAAAAGTACTTTTAATCCTAAGCTTAAAAGTAGATTCTGTATTTCTACTAGAATCTTGGGAGCGTAATATTTCTTGAGCTTGATTATCACGCACTTCTTCATTTTTTCTACTGGTATTATCATCACGAATGGAGGATATTATACTTTTACTAGTGCTAGGTTTATCGAACCGTAATATTTTTTTAGCTGTCTACCATGTATGTTTACCAGTAAAGCTGATTTGACGTCTTCAATAACATCAATCTTTAAACGTACCAATTCATCGCAACAGCATTCACCCGAAATTTCCAGTATTACAACAATCTATAAAAATTAATAATATTTAGATAATTATATTCTCATTCCTCATATTTAAACACTTACTTTAATCATCAGGTATGTATTATCAGGAGCATAATTCCAGAAAAACTCTTGATTTATTTTAGTTTGACAGAACAATAAAATTTGTAAACAAAACAAAAGTTAAATCAAAGCTACCTTCTTAGTTTCAATCATATTTCAACAAAATATTTCAATAATTTAAAAAGTAATTTTCTTGGTTGAAGAAAAAATAGTATGTGTTATTTGGATTAAAAGTGTCTTTGTTTGATTCGCAATTTTTGCATCCGCTCGGCTTCGCTACGCTTCGCCTCGCAAATGTAAATTAATTGCTCATCAAACAAAGTATCACTTTTAATCCTAATAACACAATATACTATTAGTCATTTTATTTAAACTGCAGAAGAAGATATAAAGCATATTTTACTATTGTCACTGTCATGTCATAATCATTTAAATTTTACGTAGTAACAAATGTTAAGGAGTTTCGATACCGATTATCTATCTAGGGGATCTAAACAAAAATCTATTGTATTTCTGCAGAGTGACAACTTCTACCCACTAAATTTTGTTGTAAAAAACACCGAAAATATAAAAAATCTTATAGCGAAATATATTTGTTTATAAATATTTTATTACTATCTTTCAATTAAAATGTATTTTTAAGTCCTAAAGATTTTATATTTTAAAATTCATAATTTTAAAAATCAATCGAAAACACGGCAACAGCGCTAGTATTTTAGCTGCTTTACGTTGACTGTTGGCTGCAGTGATTCTAACCTAACTGTCAAGTGTTGTCAGGTAGTAAATGCAATAGCTCATAATAATTGTTCTTTTGACGCTCCAAGATTAATGCAAGCTATAAGAAATGAGAACTTAATTGATAGTTTTCGTCCAGTCATTCATTATTTCCAAGACACTTTAAAATTATTTAAAAACATTTCCTGACAATTGGTAGAAATTCATCTTTCTGTTTCAGAAATAATTAGTAATGGGGAAAGCTTTGATCAAGTATATGACAAACGTACACAAAAGATACAGATATTATTATTTCTACTGTACAGCCTTTAAAAAGAGTCAGATCTTCTGGAATGATTAAAAGATTAGCGACATTTGGAATTAGTTACGAAATAATTGCAAACAAATTTAGTGATCATGGACCCGTCATGTCCCTTGTAGAGTTTTTAGTAGATGAACACGAATAATTCTTACTCAAATAGTTCTTCCTACTTATTTTCGATAGTTTCGTAACGGTGTTTGTATGCGCATTGCGAAAGTGTGTCCAATTTCCTAAAAATGACTTGTGTATGTGTATTTTATTTGTTGTGAAAATATTAATATAATATCATTTGTTACAAACTTTATAAAATAATATGCTTCAACATAAACGCACTCTTCCTTTCCAACAGTATTTTAAATTTCGCGCCAATCTATGATTTGCGACGTTGCCGTAGTTATCGCTCTTTTAGTTATGTGTTACGTTTTAAATTTTATTTATTTGAATAACTCAATAACGGTGTGGAAGAATCCACTGAATTTTAGTTTCATGATTTATTAATGTCTGATTTATAATTACTGTAAATCTTTTTCTGGTGGTATTATTTTTATAGATTATACAGCCCTTTAAAAATGTATTCTCATTTACTCCCATGTAAAACAGAAATTTTTAAAAATTTATTTTTAAAAAACGGTGTGGACGATTGATCTGAAATTTTAACAGTGAACGATAAATACATCCATCTTCAACTTGTAAAATTTTCAGATGAATGGTAATATTTTCAAAAACGGTATCGAACCTCCTTAATCGATCATGGACTACAAGATAAAGAAATACTAAATTATAAATATATACTTTAATTATTCTTAAATGATACCAGATACAAAAATATTTATAAAATACCGATTGTAGGTAATAATCACATAATCTTTCATTTAAAATAAAAAAATTTGTCTTAAATTAAATATTTATCGAAATTTTTTTTAAATTTACTACTTCCGGTTTGTAGATTGAAACCAAAAATAGGAGGTGCACAACTAGATGCTATAACAGTCCTAAATACAAAATTTCAACTTTCTACGTCTAACCGAATTTGAGTTATGCGACACACATACGTACGCCCGTACGTACATACATACGTACGTACATACGTACAGACGTCACGACGTAACTAGTCATAATGGATTCAGAAAAGGTCAAAACGGATATTTCCATCAAAATCTGAAAACCGAAATTATTCGGGATTACAATACTTCCTTATTACTCCGTACAAGGAAGTAAAAATCTGATGACCATGGACAACAAGATACTGAAATTTCAAAAAAGTAGAATATTAATTTTACTTTATTGTATTTTGTATTGTATTAAATACTACCAGATTCAGCGAATTGTATTTTTAAAAATCTGCTGTGGCCGGCACACGACCTCTCGCCTAATTCTGTTTATTCTACTAATCTAATAAACAGTTTTACTAACATTTTAATAGTTTCATGTTCATGTAATATGTAAACGATAATGTAAACCAATATGCAAGGTGCAAGGAAATGATAACCGAATAACCCTCGACCATTGATAAATACTTATAATTTTGTGACAGCTACCTCAAGCACGTTGCTTTTAGGTTACCAAACAACGTGCTTTCGGAATGTCAGAAAATTATTTCGTAATTACCAATGTCCTTGAGTTATTATAGCTGACAAATACGCACTCGTAATGATAACGACATTGAATAATATACTACTTTAAATTTAACAATGTCTGCCAAGTCCTAAGTCTATTCAACACGTATGATATGAACAACAACAATTTGATCCTCTAATTAATTATTATAATACCTACTCATTTTGTACTCCTACGCACTACGCATGGCATTTTAACAAAAGCTGTACCTTGAACTTTCACGAATCTGTAAATTAAATATTATTTTACACATACACCGTCTTTGTTACCTTTTTCATATTTCAAACTTCAGAAATAAAATGTAACACATCTGCAAGCGACATTTAAATAAAAGTAATTAAAATTAATTTTCATATTCTGCTTAATCTCGAAACTCATATTTTAAAAGATATGAACATGAAATTTTAATATAATTTATACAAAAGTTAACAAAGCAACTGGAGAAAATGTTAATTTATTGTTTATACGGTATAATTCAAGTCTGATGTTAATTAAAAATAATTAAATAACTTATGGATGTGTAAAAATAGGGAAATACAGCACTCGGCACTCTATATTTTATAGTAAAACAGTATTCAATATAACTTGAGTGAATTTTAGCAGCAAATAGTAAAGTGGCTTAAACTGTAAACCGAATTCCAACAAGTGCACCGATGTTCAACAACCCGATACAATATTAAGAGATTTACTTCGGGTAATCGGATTATTCCAACCCGGACAGACTGCGCTTTGTTTATTCGTTGATTTGTAAATCACGGATTTCAACTCCCAACAGCTAAAAACACAATAGTTTACATTCAATTATCTAATTTTTTTGTAACCTTATAATTTTATTTTTCGTAGAAAAATTTGTTTTTTACGACATGTGGAGAAAACACAATTTTCGTCTCGAGAATTTGTGAGGAAAATAAGTTTTCCATCTCTAGAGAGGAAAGTAGGTAAGCAGTGTTACCACCAGTGTTATTTTATGATGAAATATTTTAAAAATTGTAACAACATTTATTATTAGTTCGTGAAATTAACTAACTACACCATCTCTTGAAATTAGATTAGTCGTTTCGTCTCGTAAATGAAGATTAATACCAATTATGATTAAGAGGCCGGTCTAGTACCTAAAATCCAGCATAAAATGTACTAACGTACCTACTGAGTGTTTTATGAACAGTACAACAATGGTAAAATTTTATTTCAACAAGGATTTCATAGAGAAAGAATGGATCTACAGATATGTCTTTTGAAAATTTTTATTAAAAAATTGTACATGAATATAAAAATTCCGAGAAATTAAAAAAAATCCTATTTTATGCAAACTTTACACGGTTATATCTCATATCTCAAAATTTTAAAAATGCACATTTGTAGATTCATTCTTTCTCTATTAAATGTTTATAAAAACATTACATTGTAGTCTATAATAAACTAACAGTTTACTTGCAACGAAAACACTTTTACAGTACTTTTCAACTTCAAAATGATATTGCATAGCTAGGATGCGGCAAAGTACGAGTTTCGGGCTGGTTTCAAGAAGCCGTAGTAGTGGGAGAAAAGTGGAATGGAAAAAAAAGGAAAATCTGGAGTATTCTAGGAATTCGGTAAAAACGTAGACGCGCTTAATTCTTTCGTTAATTATTTACTTACTTACTTACAAAGGTCTCTACTGAATAAGTAAAACTATTTTTTAAAAAAATAATTGTAATAAGTCTAAAGAAAACTTGTCATTTTCAAGTAACCCAGCGTACCATTTCGTAAAAGTTTACATTTGAAGCAATTCTGCGCGAAACAATTCAACTGCACTTGGATCCTCTAACAAATGATGACAATTCTCTGAGTAGGCATTAAATGTCCTGCAAAATGGCGTGCGATCATTAATTACAAAAGATAACGAGTGATCTGTTTTATTAATCAAGAGAGAGTAAGTTCCAGCACGTTTGCGAGGGCACTGAGGGTTAAAGAGGAAATTAATCAAATGGTTAAACATGGCGGAAGATACTTCAAGGAGATATTTAATACTTAGGAGCTTAGACTGGAGTTTGTTCATCAAATGATATCATGCTAAGATGCTATAGTCTTTTTTCAAACTAGGAGGAGTCAAAAAAGTCAGATTGACACTCTTAATACTCTCTCATGTTTTTGATTGCTGGAAAAGAATAATTCAATGTTTTCAAGGAATTAGTTTTGTCAATTCAGAAACAGGAAAAAATCTTCAAATAATGTATATAAGTAATTTAAAAAACACTAAGATTTTCTTTTTCATTAAATTTCAGACTCAATGTCTTCACTCTTTAATCACCTAAACTTATTTTGAAATTAAATTAAAAGATCGAATTTCAAATACTATTAACCTACTATCGGAGTAATAAGTATAGTCACTCGGATGTAAAGTTAAATAACTTGTTTACAAAAAATTTAAATAAAACTTTATACTAAAGTATGCACATTTCTACGTTATTGTATAGAATTTCAAATTTTTAAATGTATGTAACTTAATTAAGCTTACCTATAGCTATGGGCACTATACCAAAATTTGAATTTTTTTGCATGATGTATTGATGTATATTGACAGTAGACGTCATTAAAGTTAACAGTTTCTAAAAATGTGTCAAAATCATAGCTCATTTTTACCTTCCGCTTACCTGTAAAGGAAGGTATTGGAATCATGCAAAAAATCGGGTGGTGAATTTTTAGTGGATGAGCACGAATTAGGGTCCTTACAACTCATTTTTGATAGTTTCACGATGATGTCTGTGTGTATGTGTGTGTGTATGTGTGTGTGTGTGTGTGTGTGTGTGTGTGTGTGTGTGTGTGTGTGTGTGTGTGTGTGTGTGTGGTCAAGGGTTGTTAGTCGCATAACTCAAATACGAATTACCCGAAAATTTTGATATTTGGTATTTAACATTTGTATATAAATTGGAAGAGCTCCCTAGATTTTGGTACAAATATCTTCATCGGAAGTGATATTTTTTGAAGATTGAAAAGGTTAATTGTCAAAATTGTATATAAATTTGGAAAAATATAGTATTTATTTGTAATGAGAATAAGAGGAAAAGTTATTTGCAACTTACGTTATAAAAAAATTGTCTTTATATGGTAGCATTAAAGAACTGCAGTAAAATTTAAAAAATAAATTTATCAAATAAAACGTTGATATCTTGTAATCCATGATCGGTTGATTTTTGTTTCTGCGTAAAAAATATTGACAGGTGAGACGGGTGACAAGTTGGCATACGAGCGCTATATAAGTCCTAAGTAAGATATTAAATGTAGTAATTGAACGGAGGATGGCTTCAATACAGCAGAGTTTTCCTGTGAATGAATAATTTTATTCAGGTGATGCAAATTTCTGTGTTGGAATATTTGAGATTTTTATTTGTATATTTTAAATGGGGACCGGATTGCACGTATACATTTCTGTTTAAAATCTAGATATGGCGGAAGGTTGTGTGATGGCCACGTCAGATTTTTTCTATAAATTTTTGTTATTTCTACACATATACATTTAAAAATTTGAAATTCTATACAATAACGTAGAAATGTGCATACTTTAGTATAAAGTTTTATTTAATTTTTTTGGATTATTTTTAAACAAGTTATTCAACTTTACATCCGAGTGACTATACTTATTACTCCGATAGTAGGAGAATGAATTTAGTATGACATTATGACGAGAGTTAACATAAACATGACACATCAATCTGATATTTCGACGTTTGTCGATATATCTTGTCTAGATAATGACGTCACAGAGAAGAGTGCCTTTTGATTCTAAACGACATTTTTGAACAACGTTCCTTTTTGACAGTACGCATCACAGATCATCACGCATGCTCTTTTAGCCCGCTGTCACTTTGTTAATTTGAAGTTGTGACTATTATTTATCTGTGAACGTGTGAACCATGGCGTTATTTGTAGCAATTAATTAGGATAATGAAATATTATATTATGCTTTCAGAACATTTTTTAGAACGCCGCCTGAAATTAATCCAAGCAGAATAAAGAACTAGGTACTACTAGAAGAAGTTATTCCAAATTATAGACGAGGCGCAGTCGAGACTATGAATCTAGCTTAGGCAGCAAATCTGTATTTTTTGCCATGTTAAACACATTATTTATTATTATTATTATTATTTAATTAAAATTAATTTAGTGATTATTTTAAATATATTGATAGGTATCGCAAGAATTATACTATGCGTATGTTGACAGTTGCTATGAAAAAACATAATTAGTATATTACTTTACTAGTGGGAGAAGTAAAATGTCTCTGTCATGAGCTTCGCTCGTGATCAATTAGAACACGAGTTAGAGCAGCATTTTATTTCTCCCACATGTGAAGTACGATATTTTTCCTCACTGTGAGGAAAAGATTATTTATGTTGATGAATTTTATAAATGTCAAATTTGTTGATTCACCATAGTAACAATTACTTTTGCTGCCTAGGCTTTTTTACTATTTTTGCTGCCTAGGCAGCAAAAGTGACACTTTGCTAACTGTGAGCTGTCAAAAACAGCACTTTTAATGTCAATCGCCGAAAAACTATATTACGTGTATTGAACGCATTAAAAAAATCGTTGATTAATAAAGATCATGAATTAATACAGGTCATTAAAGGTATTATTTTTTTACAGTAATGATGCTCATTAATAAACGGTAATGGTACTTTGTGGAAATGCATTTTTTTAAAATCTGTCAAGAATAAATGCTCCAGTGGATAAATCTAAAGGATTTAAAAAAATGTATTTCAAACTCTGACCAGCTGAATCTTGCAAATAATTCGAATGTATGAAAATCTTAGCAAATTCGTAATAGGTTTATCCATGATCAATGGCCCTCTAATATTGGAGAATGCATAATCTAATAATCGGATAATATACGGCTGGCAAGACGGGTAAATTAGATTAGCAGACACTTAGTTGAACACAAGTGAAGAGTAAAAACGAAGGGCTTTTGATTTCCCTTGGCGTAGGCACAGGGCGAGATGCGCGATCTCTAATCATGCCCTTAAACCTTCTACTTCATAGGGTAGGTCGGAAACACCGGCACCGAAACCAAACCGCAAAGTGAGCTGAATAAATCATCAGATCTTACTGATTGTTTCACATTTTGTGACACTAGTCTGTTTTAAAACGCAAATAGTATATTGTATAGGGTGAGTCAGCTAAGTGTTCCCTATTTCATTTGTTTGTAAAGTCTCAAGTTTTTGTGTCCGGCAAATTTTTGCTGTAAATACAGTAGCCACTTGAGTTTTTGTTCGCAAAGTTTTATCATTATTGCTCTATTGCTTCCTAATTGGTGACTGAAATAATGATTAATTAATTAATAATTAGTCAAACGACTATTTGTAGGATATTAAAGGACCTTAAGTGGCATCCTTATAAGATTCAAATTCTGCAGGCAATTTCTGAAGAGGATAAAGCAAACCGATTGGAATTTGCAGAAGACGAAATTGAACGAATGAATGAAAACCCTGGTCATCTGAATAACATCATGTTTTCTGATGAGGCACATTTTCATCTTGATGGTGGATTTCATAGACACAATCATCGGTATTGGTCAGATGAAAATCCCCACTGGATTGCTGAACAATCCTTGCACTCTCCTAGAACGACTGTTTGGGCTGCAATTGGAGATTTTGGATTAATTGGTCCAATTTTCACATTGAAGTGAACCACTCGTGAAGTTTTTGTCTGATCGATTTGAAATTTCGGCAGTAAAAATTCCTTTAGAAAGTTTATGTTTTGCAAAAATTTCGTCACTTTCTGATAAAAATTGCCTAAGTTATAAAAAATCCAAATAGGGAATAGTTAGCTGACTCACCTACGAGTGGATGTGATGCCTATATCGCACGAGAACGAGTTTGCAGTCATGACCCCATAGGTCGTTGAAACATATTTAATTATTAAGTAAAATTAAACACTCGGTGATTGTTTCAAAAGTATTTTTATTTATAAAACTTAATGCGCATTTCGGCTGTTAAGCCATCAAATCGACTTGTATCGGTCACCCCTTTATGGTTATGGTTTTTCCTAGTAAAGATGACCTAACATAAATACAGAAAAGCTACACTTCATCCGCCCTAGTGTCCACTCCTGTCATATGAAATAAATGATAGAAAAAGATTTTATTCACAATCGGTTGGTAATATGTGCGTTTCCAACCTTCTAAACAGTTGGGAAGCGAGTCATTGTTTACTTTACTTCCCAGCTAGCCGGAAAAAACTTCCCGGCTAGCGGGGAAGTGAGCGTTTTCCAGCTAGGTAAACGTCACTTTCAGAAGCTTTTTTTGCAGCTTCTCGCAGTTCTAAAGGAATATTTTCGTCTTCACCATCTTCACTATCAGACAACATGATAATTAATATGCTCGATCTCGATAAAATGCAGCAAGAAACTAATTATTGACAGAATCAATAAACATTTTTTCAAGTTACCTGGCAACCCTAGCAACTTTTTCATAGATCTCTATATTGAAGTATCAAAACAAATTATAATAAAACTGTCATAAAATATGAATAAAATGAATATTTAAAACGGGCATATCAATAACCAATTGGATTGTGAATAAAATAGTATACATACCTCGCGGAAAGGCTCATTCCAGCCTCGCGTTCATAGATGACTTCGGTGCAAGCACCTCAGTCATCTAGTGAAACGCTCGGCTGTAATGAACCATTTCCCCGCTCGGTATGTAATATACTATTATGATAGAAAAAAATATGAGTTTATTAACAAAAAATAATAATTCAGGCTACCAATAATGTGATTGTTTTGGTTAAGTACATATTTCTATCATTTATTTCATAGCTAACTAGGAATGATTCGATGTGTTTCTGTAATATTTTAATGATTATTTTACTTAGAAATCTACAACGAAAAAGTAGCTTACATGGTTGTATTCAAAATTTTATATAGAATCAAAATCTTAAAAAGTATGCGGGATGTGCCATTTAAAATAAGGATGTTGATGTCACTTCCGGCGAAACAGCAAGTAATAAAAATTCATTATTTATGTAATTTAATGCGCCTTTGAATATAGTTTATAAACCTATAATATAAATGTAATTGACTTAAATATACAATTGTTTGTTTATATGTATACAGGTTGGTGGAGGTGAAATGCGAACATAGGGAACATACATGACAATCGAACCAGGTATCTTGATATATTTTGTAGTAGTGTCACAAAACGAAGTAATGTGAATTTGTCTGACAAAAAGAGTAATCAATAACAGAAATAATAATAAAATCTAAAAGTGCATGTAAACTTTCTCGTTCTGCTCGTACATACATTATTATGCAAAGAAAATATTTTAATGAAAATGAACATTTCAATAATATGACAGCTACTTTGACATTGACAGTACTTATTCCACGTATATCAAGATGCCTAGCATGATAACTCCATTGTCATTTATTTCCCTATGTTCGCATTTCACCTCCACCAACCTGTATAATAATAAATAAAATAGATGTTTTATATTATAAGCATTGCAGTTGCGCAATAGTTATTTGTGCAACTAGAAAGGAAACTTTCACCACTACTCATAGACAAATAAAAGTACTCTTATCGAGTTGAATTTGCCATTTACTGGTTCAAATAATTACGACACTAGTCTGTCTAAAGTAAACTTTAATTCCCGTAAACCCTCATCGAATGATTCGTTCTGAAGTAGTTTATTAGTATTCTCGTTAAAATTCGCAATCTCTCCCTCCCAGTCGCGTCGGCTGTGCTTTTCAACCCGATGCGTTTTTATTTCAGCGTTGGAATTGAACGAATGAGATATCGCCCTCTTGGGCTGCGCGCGTTCATGGCCTGCTTGTTCTAAGGTGTTTAATTAAAGCAGGTATTATATGCGAGGGGCGTATCATTCCCAAAACGTTTATTTCTAGGGCTGGAGGTTAGACGCTCGCGATATCTTGGAATGGGTTTCGGAAGGACTCACATAAGAATTAAATTAACTGAAGGAAAAGTTGCTTTTTATTGGAATTTGAAGTTGAAGCTGAGAATTTTATGGAGAATAATTTCGTTTTGTCACTTGATTGAAGATTTTGTTCACAAAAGGAGACTTAAATTTTCTTGCTTTAGACCTTAGCTTACTCGTAGCTTACGTACTATTACAACTATTCAAACTAAGAGGGATGAAAATAATTTTGAAGCAAATTCACTGCACCAATCACCGTCGCTAAATTAATAAATTTTGTTTTGATTTTGTCATTTTGACATTCCAGACATTTATTAGCTAAAAGTTTCGTCACTTTGAAGTTTGGTTCCAAGGACGCTTATCTTTGTCTATTCACATTGTTAACTATTTCTATCTTTATCCTCAATCGTATTGGTTGACAACGTTTGCATGTTATTATATAGAGTTTCTTTCATCTAGTACGTAAGCTAAGATCTAAGTTTCTTACTATATCTTGTTTAAAATAACGAAAGAATTTTGACTGTTTTGATGTTAAAAAAGAAGCTCTAAAATTCACAAAACCGTAAAAGAAAAATACATAAAAATAGCCAGGTAAAATTTAAAAATCTGACGTGGACACCACATGACTTCCTTGTTGTACGCCTTGTGTGTTCATACTTTTCTTAATAACTAAAATGTAGAATAATATAAAAAATTCTTTTAACTTATTATACTAGTACTACTCTACTGCTACTATACTCACAAATATATTTTAGTCATTTTATTTAAACTGCAGAAGAAGATATAAAGCATATTTTACTATTGTCACTGTCATGTCATAATCATTTAAATTTTACGTAGTAACAAATGTTATCGATCATGGACTAAAGCATATTTTACTATTGTCACTGTCATGTCATAATCATTTAAATTTTACGTAGTAACAAATGTTAATCGATCAAGATACCGAAATACTAAATTATAAATATACAGGTTGGTGGAGGTAAAATGCGAACATAGGGAAATATTTGACAATGGAGTTATGCTAGGCATCTTGATATACTTGGAATAAGTACTGTCAATGTCAAAGTAGCTGTCATGTTATTGAAATTTTTATTTTCATTAAAATATTTTCTTTGCATAATAATGTATGTGTACGAGCAGAACGAGAAAGTTTACATGTACTTTAGATTTAATTATTATTTCTGTTATTGATTACTCTTTTTGCCACACAAATTCACATTACTTCGTTTTGTGACACTACTACAAAATATATCAAGATACCTGGCATGAAAGTTCGATTGTCATGTATGTTCCCTATGTTCGCATTTCACCTCCACCAACCTGTATATTATTAAACAAAAGATAAACTATTGGAAATAACTCTTGAAAATTTATTATAATTTTCTATACATGATACAACCGAATTTCATACACCCAAGCAGATCATTTCATTTTTAAGTGAATCTGAAATCATACCTTACTTTCAGAAATATTTAATTATAATTTTTACGTACGGATTTTTCAGCAATTATTCCACGCACGTCATTTTCAGACAATCAGAATGATTTATTTTCAGTAATTTTATAAAAATAGTTACTCTTTGTTGATATTAACATGTTGGTGCCGCATTATTTGGTTATTCGAGAAATAATGAAGCAAAATAAATAATCATACTGAGTTGTCGATCTGTCAATTTTGAAACATGTTCGTAATGTTGCCAACAAATTCATTGTTCTTATTATATTACTCATGAATAATCCACGGTATAAAAATAAAAATGACATGATCTACGGCCACAAGTCTTAATTCTTATATCTTGATGAATGTAATCTTTCATATTTCACCCCGCGAATGATAACATTTCACCGTCGAAAATATTTGGGCGCGAGCCGACGAAAAATATCAGATGGTCGCACTTAGGAATCATTTGGTTGTACAATAGGCCTCATTGCGGAAATTACTCAAATTTATTTTCCGCCTAATTTAGTTTCTCCTTTCCTTTTTATTCTGCTTCTTCTTACTTCCGGTTACAGGATTTTACATTAATGAAGGACATTTTTGCGGAATACATTATTTGTAGACATGAAAACATGAGTAACAAATGTTTTTAAATATGTCGTGGATTAAAATGTTGTGTCTAACACGAGAGGAAAGCTCTTTTTCCACTCTCACTCGTTTCGCTCGTGACAAACTTCAAACTCGAGTGGGAAAAAGAAGCGCTTTCCTCTCTAGTTGGACAAATAAATATTTTTCGACTCCCTACTGGATATTGGCAACATACCTTCATAGTATCATGTGTGGATAAGGATGTCATATCCTTACCAGGTGTGGATATCAAATTCAAGGTCAAATACGTCAAAAAATTATAAATGCGTACAAATTATGTTTTTATCATGACAAATAATTATTAAAAACATTAAATAAACTGTTATTTAATAATTAATTATGTTTAAAAGCATGATTTTATTGCAAAAAGAGCAAATAAAATAAGAGTTTTTACGTTGACTACAATTATTCATGTCATAGCTCATAGGTCAGAAAATAATTGATGTAACCCTACTTTTAAATAATTTTTGGCTTCATAATTGAGTGTATTTTAGTGTTGCCGCGAGAGTCGAAACTAGTCTCGGTCTCGTCTCGTCTTGTCGAGAAAATCGAGACGAGACCATGAGGCAACTCTCGACTACAAATTCGAACCGAGACGAGATCAGTATCAAGTCTCGCCGAGAGTCTCGTCGAGACTCGTCTTATATAATTGATTATAGTAACTATTTGCTTAAAATTAAAATTAACAGAAATATACTTTTGTGAATATGATAGGATAAACAATTACTCTAAAAAAATTCACTTCTTGTTCGTGACGCATTTTTAGATGCTAATGATGCTGGAATATCAGGACCAGATCATAAATGGGATCTTTCACAAAAAAGTTGTATTTTAAGTAATATTCCCAAGATCAACAAACAATAAATGTATACAAACTTACATGTTTAAAAATAAAATCTTAATTTTGATCTACATAAATCAATTAGATATTTAATAAAAATAATACCTATTTCTAAAATTATGTAACAGTTAACAAAATATTGAGTTTAGTAAAGATATAGGTAGGTATACGAAACATTTATTTTAAAATTTATTTTCATTATAAAAATTCTAAATTTAGGTACCTAACTAAGTATAGATGAAGTAGGTACCGTGGAATAAAATAAACATGTATTAGTTAGAGTTATATATATCACAAAAGAGTTATTTCGTACAAAATACGTATAAATCATCCCATAAGACTGGTCCTAGGCCGCACTAACACTAACAAACTAATACTGACTTGTTTTGCATGTCAAATAAATAAATACCACACAACCCAAGTTGATTCGAGATTTTCGAGACTCTCGACTCCATGTCGAGATTAGTCGAGAAATTTCGAGACGAGACGAGAGAGACTTTTATTAGTTTTTGAAATTCCGAGTCGAGACGAGAGTCGGGTACACTCTCGACTACTCTCGACAATCGGCATCACTAGTGTATGTTATTGCAAAAACTATATTTCGTTATTTGATCGTAGAAAAATAGGCTGTATAACTCGAGTGGATTGCCTATATCGCACTCGAACGTTTATTAATGTTAAATAATGACTTGGCACCTCCACCAGATTTTGCGACGCAAACATAAAATATCTGTGCTAATCTTTAATATTGACAAAAATAAAAGTGTAAATGTTCATGCTCTACTACAATTTATCTCTCTAGACGCCGCATTTCATCTTCCATGTTAAAAATATGGTATTAATAATAAATACTCTGTACACGTACTCTGCAGAACTCTCAAAAGTCACGTACTAAAATATCCCCCAGCAAATATAAATTATTTCTCAAATTATCTTAAACTTTGATAACACTAGTTAAATTTAACTACTAATATCTTTTCCTAACGCTGACTATATTAATATTACATGCTTTTATCAAAGTTTCAAACAACAATGCACCAAATTGATGTAGCAAATTTAAGCTGGAAATTTAGTAACTAACGGATTTTCGCTATTGTTTTGAAACTATTAAATTTAGGGTTTATTTGTTTTGTTTTCACGCATATTTGTAAACGAGTTTGTATTTAATAATATAATGAATATTCACCAGGCGCAAAAATTGGTATAATCGTGCTGCGCACTCGGTCAATTTTCATCGACTAACTCATGCTATTACCTATGATTAATCATAGCCCGAGTTATATTTGAGGAGAATATATAATGAATGAGTCAAAAATGTTTGGTTATATTTTTTCAATAGCTGTCAAAAACGTTTTAAATTCTGTTTACCTTTCTCAATTTTGTCTTCACTGACATTTCCCCACCGAAATACAATCAGGTTCATTCAATTTAAGTCTTATTTTTGTCAAACAGCAATATTTAAATATGAAACTGGCAGTAGGAAATTAATTGACAAAAGTTTTTCACTCCCTGTATATAATGTTTTCTAACTGCAAATGCAAACTATTTGCGATACTTTTTACTTCCCCGATCTATGTAATAGAGGGAAGTATTGTAATCGTGATTTTTTGACAGTTCGAGATTTTGGTGAATCTTCACGTTTTTGACCCTACTGAACCCAAAAAACATAATTTTAAAAAAAGTCGGTCTGTCGGTCTGTCGGTCTGTGGGTCTGTGGGTCTGGATGTTGCATAACTTAAAAACGCGTTGGAATTTTGGACTGAAATTTTATATTTAAGACCTTGACCCAAATTCTGACTTCAAGTTCGTTAATGAGCTTTATTCAACCAGTGGTACCAACTTTATAAACATACCTTTTTTTAATTTTATCAAAATACTATCGTGTGTGGTATCAAATTAAAGCTCTCGAGAAAAGAATTCTAGTAGAAAAACAAAAATAACATATAAACGATCGTCAATTTTTTTTAAAAATAAATTATTCAAATTATACCGAGTTTGGTGTCAATTTAAAGCGCTCGGGGAGATAAGTTTAGTAAAAATGTAAAAAATGATATTTATGTGATTTTCAATTGTTTCTCAAAAAATTATTAAATTTTTTTTATTTAACCAGTGGTACCTACCAACTTTATAAACATAACTTTTTTAATTTTTATCAAAATACTATCGTGTGTGGTATCAAATTAAAGCTATCGGGAAAATAATTCTAGTAGAAAAATAAAAATAACATTTAACCGATCATCAATTGTTTTTTTTTATAAATTATTCAAATTATACCGCCGAGTTTGGTGTCAATTTAAAGCGCTCGGGGAGATAAGTTTAGTAAAAATGACATTTATGTGATTTTCAATTGTTTCTCAAACAATTATTCAATTTTTTTTATTCGACCAGTGGTACCAACTTTATAAACATAACTTATTTTATTTTTATTAAAATACTATCGTGTGTGATATCAAATTAAAGCTTTCGGGAAAATAATTCTAGTACAAAAATAAAAATAACATTTAACCGATCGTCAATTTTTATATTATACATCATTCAATTTATACCGAGTTTGGTGTCAATTTAAAGCTCTATGTAGGGGAGATAAGTTTAGTAAAAATGTAAAAAATGACATTTATGCGATATTCAATTTTTTCTCAAACAATTATTCAAATTTCTTCAAGTGTATTATCAAAAGTTCTCTGAAGAAAAAATTTAGTCGGAGAATTAATAACAACATTTAA
The DNA here is from genome assembly GCA_947534325.1 of Agonum fuliginosum. Taxonomy (NCBI): domain Eukaryota; kingdom Metazoa; phylum Arthropoda; class Insecta; order Coleoptera; family Carabidae; genus Agonum; species Agonum fuliginosum. Next base: position 6,154,103 of record OX384045.1, on the reverse strand, counting down.
ATTGTGGTCAGTTCTTTTTACCTCCCGCATTATATTTTATATAAGGGGAAGTTTAGTGAGGAGTTTTTCGAGTGTGAGTTTTTAGTGAATAAGTACGTTTTACAATCCATAATAGGAATAAAGTATTTTCCAGATGAAGTCTGTGGACGATAACTCAAATAATATCAAACATTTAACAACCAAATTTTAATACAAATCTTAAGAATCCAGTTATTTTTGTAGCAACCCCCAAACCGAACGTAGTACTTTGCGTAAATATTTCGATAAATAATTAATTTATCACAATATTTTCTATTTCAAATGATGGATTATATTTTTGTCATCTACAAATCGTATTCAAAATTTTTTTCTGTACATGATACTATATTTAGAAAATAAATTATTGTTAATAATTCAGAGTATGAAACATAAAATTAAAGGCGTTACGAAAGTAAGTTATTAAAAGTTATAGTCGGGGAAGTACTGTGCTGGCCACAGCAGATTTTTAACAGGAAACATCGACTCAAAATTGTGTCTCAGATATAAATTGGTCCAACCGATAACTCGTAAATCCAATTGCAGTATTCAACTTAATTCCCAAAACTCAGAATTAACTTCTTTAAATTTCCATCATCGTTTGAGATATTTCGCCCCCTCGATTGGCATTGCGTTGCGTTGGAGATTTTACGGCGGTATTCACTGTATTTTATTACGAGAAAAACGTAAAGGGAATCTGTGCTTCAAGCGATGATCTCCAAACCCTTTCTTAGCTTAACATTCTTATTAAATATTAACCTGATATCGAGCGCCATAGTCTTGGGTGGATGGGAATTTATATTAGAAGATTATGCGGTGGATTTCTGAGCGTCAATAATTAACTAAATTGTTTATTAAATTTCAGGGAGGGCAACTTAAATTGTAATTTGTTTAGTTGAGTTAGGCGAGCGCGTTAATATGCGGTTTGTTTTACTAGATTAATATTAATTCCTGAGTTTTTAAACTAGGAGAAGTACACTCTCAAAATAATATACAGAAAGTCGTTAGGTTCTTCGTTTTGGTTAAATTTTAATTTAGACGTTTTAAATCACCTGTTCTATCATGAACAAGTTCTTAAGCAGCATTCACTGCCCGAAATTTGGTGAAATTTGTCGAGATTTGTGAAGTTTGTCATATGACAATGTGTACTTGCGTTCACAACACCAAATTTCAGTGATGTGAACGCTAGTACATATTACCATATGACAGACTTCACAAATTTGTGGCTGTGAATACAGTTTTATACTGAAATCAAATTAGAAAATTGATAATCATCTTATAGAATCAATTTCCTAAAGACATTTTGAAAGTAAATATAAATATGACACTTCAATCTGACATTTCGGCATGTTGGATGTAAAACCTGTATTGTTTCAGCCAATCATAAGCATAGAAATCATTCTAGAATTTTGTTTTTACAAAAAAGTGTTTTTTTGCTTGGTCCTCAGAAACCGAGTCAGAAACTATCAACTTTACGTTGACAATAATTAAAAGCATAAATATAAACTTTTCATAGTAGTCGTAGATAAAAATTATTTTGTACCTGCTACCTTGTTACTCCTGCATGACATTATTAATTTACTAATGTTTAATTTAATAATTTGTGTTAAAATACAGTTATAAAGTTTTAAATTAAATACCTAATATAAACAGAATTGTTGATATTCTGATAGAACGTTTATTAGCACTGTAACAATAATTGTTTGTAAAGTATTTAAATAATCCACAGCGAATAAAGCAAATTTGTCGTAACGGTTATATAAAGTAATAAAATACAAAATTAGGTTTCCTCTCTGTATGTAAATACGTTCGTATGTTACATAGTTCCGCCACATAAATATCAAATTTACATAAATTTTTTACTCGGGTAAATATTTAGAGAAAAAATTGTCTTTTACGATGTAGTACATAATCAAATAACGTCAGGTTTTAAATTTACGTACATCACGGAAAATTTATTGTTATGGTAATGTTTGCAAAACTCAAATTCATAAATTCCAAAAAATGTTTCATTTGCCGCTTTTTTAATATTTATTGTCTGTGACGGCAAGAGGACTTCATTTTGCAGTAGGAGAGACAATAATGAGAACATGTCGTTAAATTTTAATAATTTCAAATTTTACTCTTGATGCATTAAACATTAAACAGATTACAATGGGCTCCTCCACTGTATTTTTTATATTTTTTTTTACAAAACTACATAAGAAACTAAGATGATTAGTGAAAACGCGATGTAAAAATTCCGCTTATTAAGCGAGATATGATTTTTTTAAAGTCTGGTATTTAGTGGTGACGTCGGTGGTACTTCCAGTGGCAGTCAATCAGTTTGTTTCACTAACATTTTTCTTAAAACAAATTATTTTTTTGTTTTATATTAACATGTCGTCGGGCTATGCCAAAAAACATATTTTGTAGCAGTTAAAAGTATAAAATGAAATCAAACACAAATGAAATAAGCACGAATAATGGAATGACAGATGGTAGTTACGTTCTCTGCCGCATCATATCTTTTCTTCTCATGTTCTCATCGCGCGAAATTTTTTGTGACCAATAACAACGCTCCATATGAAACAAACCACGCCTTGTACTACCTACGTCATGGAATCTTAAATAATTTATATCTTTTAAATGAAATTATTTAAAAACTTGTTTTCTTCACTATTAGTCATAACAGGACATCTAATTTATGTTTTTACCATTAATATTCCTTATTTAGATTATGGTGGAGATGCCTCTTATTGTTGGTATATCAGAATGAAAATGTATAATATTTTATTTTTTTCTTTAAGAGGATATTATTCCTAACATGAATCCCGAATTTTCATTTTGAGGAATTCAGTTTACCCCTCCTTCCTCCTACCAAAACGGTCAGAAATGTATGTCAGAGATAAACACAAGTTGAAACCCCGCCGTTTTGTGACAGTGGCATGAGTTACGCCGTAAAATAGGCAAGATTTGTTCAAAAAGTGATCATTTTCTGGAACAAAATACAGCCGCAAAAACAAACTTACAAGCTTGAAATTTTGTATACGTCTAAATAAAGGTTGTGTACAGTCCGCTATCTCAGTAATATATCAATATTTAGGGTTTTTATACACTTAATTTATTGTCAAAAATCGACGTATTTTTTATGCAATTAAACATTTTGCAAGCATTGAAAAATGAATAATTTGGAGTTAGCGGACTATTTCCATCTCTTATGCACATAATAGTAAAAAAATTAATATTATATGTTGTACCATGCAGTCAGGATTTGTTCCAGAAAAATAGTCTATTTTTCGAGTGGAATTATGTCCTCTTAAAGGAGGATTAGACATACCGATAAACAAAAATAATGTAACATAATGCAATAAATGAGGTCTATGTCACTGAATTCCGTTTTTCACGTAGAATGCGAATCTGCAAAAAAATTTGGGGTTCCCATTTAAGATTTCAAACTTACCCCCGCCCCACCCCCCAGGTAGTGATGCCGTGAGACGAGACGAGACGAGAAATAGTCAATTCTCGTCTCATCACAAATTTTCGAGACGAGAATTTTTAGTATTCTCGTCTCGGTCATTTTTCAGCTGTTCATTTCTCGTCTCAAGGAACTCGATTCTCGTCTCGTCTCAAATTTCTCGACAAAAAATTAGAGCCACCTAACGATTTTTGCAAGAACTATTAGATTTCGCGTCATGACCATGTCACACATGTAATACTTGTACAGAGTGATCGGAGTGATCAAAACAAACTGACAGTCACGTGATCCGCAATTTTCTTAAATGCTATTAAAACTAGACTTCTAGGAAGAAAAGTTTGATTTCCAAGTTCATGGGTGTGCGACTTAGGATAACAAAGATTTTTTATTTTAGTAATTTTATTAAACTCAACAATATTTTCTTAATGAATAATTTAAAAAATTACAATAGCCACCGTTTCGGAATTATAATTAGTGATGACCACCGAAAACCGCCAATATTTAAAAATAAAACTTGTGTGCAGCGCGCCATCTGTCGGTAGTAGTGAGTAGAAAAAACATCTTAACCTCAAATTTAATGATCAGACTACAACTACAACTGGAATGTATTTGATTATAGTTTTATTCGTTACAAAAAACATTGTACAAACCACTTGCGGGAAGACACCATCCCAAGCATTCGCGTACATGATACCCTCGCTTCGCTCGTGTTTCAAAAAACCGCTCATGTGAGATCAAAATCTTCCCGCATTTGGTTCGTAAATAACTATTCACTATTCTTGATTGTTCTTTTAATAATGTAGCTCCTGATGATGACGTATGTGACGTTGAAACTAGTCGACTGAGAAATAAAATATTGTTGAGTGCATCCCAGTAATTTTTCTTCATTCCTGATTAAAAAAGATATTTTTAATTAAAAATTTCGAGAATTCTCGAGTTCTCGAGAGTATTTCTCGTCTCAAAATTATGAATTCTCGTCTCGCCCCGAAAATCCGAGACGAGAAATTTACTGATTCTCGTTTCGTAATTTCGAGACGAGACGAGAATGAGACGAGAAATTTCTCGTCTCGGCGGCATCACTACCCCCAGGGTTGGGGTGGAGGAGTTGAATTTGGTGTCATTGGATGGCCCCCTCGAAAATATTTTAGTCGTGTTTTTTGGATTTTTCATCCGATGCTTCGTTTTCGAGATATTCCTAAACGCAACTTAAAATTGCCCACCGTGTATGTTACATATATTTCTATATCACTATATTATATCGCACAAATTATTAAATTTCAATAATGAGTACTATTCAGTGACAGCAAGTGACAGAATGATTTCGAGACATCTAGGAACACCTATGAACTAATTACCGAGATTGTCAATGAAAAACGTGGCCAATTGGTATACCTAATTATTCTTTAACCGTGGTTTCAACTGAATAAATAATTAGCTATATAAAAATTTAATGGTTTTTCCTATAGAACAAATGATGATACCACACCCAAGTAGGATAAAAAGCGTGATAGGCTATGTAAATATATAATTTATTTAGTTTTCTGTTTTATATTTGAACTAATGGTTTACTGAAAAATATTGAGCAAAACAGATGGCTCTTGAAGCAATGCAGACCTCATCTGTTTCATTTTTCATGGCAATTTCGATTCATAAATTATTCTAAACAAATTCAAGTCGCCATAAAGCGAATATAAACATTACAAATGAGACAATATTTGGAGAAGGCGACAGCCGTACAAAATATTTTTAAATAAGAGTTCTTGAAATTTGCTTTTGTACGTTTGAGAGAATGTGATGATAAATGAAAATGGCACTCATGTGTGCTTGTGTATTTATGGTGCGAGTAAAATGCGAAATAAGTGCGACAGAGATGCACACTGGCTGCCTCTCTCACATCTTTGTTTGTTTCTTTGATTTTGCTGTTTTGTGACATCTGCAAATACAAATGTAGCGAGCAAAAAATGTTGAGTAATGATGCAGGGGTGTTCACTGACATTTCAAAAGAATTTGCTAGAAAAATATATTTTTCAGCAGCTGAAAATGCTACGAACAATTGAACAAAACTTTGACCGTTGGTCTGAATAATAATTAACAAGTAGTTACTAATTAATAACACTTTCTTGCACGGATATTTAAAATTTGAGACAATAAAAGATATGTAAAATAAAAAATCTGACGTGGACACCACATGACTTCCTTGTACGCCTATTAAACTGTTCATACTTTTCTTAATAACTGAAATGTAGAATAATATAAAAAAATCTGACTTTATTCTTTTAACTTATTATACAAATATATTAATATATAAGTACTACTACTACTGCTACTACTCACAAATATATTTTAATCATTTTATTTAAACTGCAGAAGAAGATATAAAGCATATTTTACTATTGTCACTGTCATGTCATAATTATTTAAATTTTACGTAGTAACAAATGTTAATCGATCATGGACTACAAGATACCGAAATACTAAATTATATATATATATATATACTTTAATTATTCTTAAATGATACCAGATACAAAAATATTTATAAAATACCGATTGTAGGTAATAATCACATAATCTTTCATTTAAAATAAAAATAAAATGTCTTAAATTAAATATTTATCAAAATATTTGATAAAAGTACTACTTCCGGTTTGTAGATTGAAACCAAAAATAGGAGGTGCATAACTAGATGCTATAACAGTCCTAAATACAAAATTTCAACTTTCTACGTCTAACCGTATTTGAGTTATGCGACATACATACGTCCGTCCGTCCGTACGTCCGTCCGTCCGTACGTACAGACGTCACGACGAAACTAGTCATAATGGATTCAGATTCCGTACAAGGAAGTAAAAATAATAAAAGCCGCAAAATTTTACTTCTGGCTTTTAACCCACTTGACAAATTAAAATCTCCAGAACATTTCAAGAATGTGATCATTCCGTTTTGTTACTTGCTATTTTGCCCATTAAAATTTTATTAATATCCTAGCGATCGCTAATGTCTGCCCTTAGGAACATTATCAATATCAATGTAACATCCCAATGTTAATGATTTGGTAATTATATCCCAATTATTATATATCCCATGTAATTCTCTGATATGTTTGTATTGAGTACTTATGTAATTTTTGATCGTACTCTAATATATTTACGTAATATCACTTAAGGTAGGTACAAGAATAAGATATTTTTAAACATCCCATGAACGATTCATGTTAAGGGTATCGTCTCCACGTAGCTCAACACGGCGTTTGTCCTATGTTAATGCATAGAAACGCACGCTAAAAATATGGAAAAGAAGTCTAGCAATTTCTACAATGCTCACGAAGTTTTATAGATAAAGCTAAATTTCATAAATTTATTTACAGACGAAGAATGCAACTAGGATTATGCCGAGTTACATTTTCTAATAAATCTCTTACTAATAAGAAAAAGCATGTAAAAATTGCTTAAAACACACTTTTTCATTAATTTTGTATATAGATTTCAAAGATTTTTTCAGAATTCTAACTGGGCATAATCCTAGATTAATTCTTTCACAAAAATCTAGTACCTGTTTTTCCTTAAAATTTTTAATATGCAATGAGTAAAGCAGAAATTGCTACACCTCTAAACACGCAATATTTTGTTACGGAGACGAGACCCTTAAGTGAGAAAATTCTATTTTCCACTTTATGTATATTATTTAACTAGCACATAATGTAGGCTATAATTCAAGAGGATGGAAGTTTATGCGCGAGCTAAAAGCGAATGTATTATAGCCTTTATGTGCGAGTCAAATACGACGTTTTATCTACGACTGAATAAACAAAACATATCCTTACAAATTTTTATATGCATTTGCATATATTGTATTATTGTGTATATTAGTATTTTTTTACAAATGTTTGCATTTCATACAAAAATACTCGTAGATCAAAATATGGTATACAATTTTTGCATATTTCAATATTTTTTACATATATTTATTAAAAATACATATAACTGCATATTTTGTACCTTTTAACTCAAAATTTTAGTAGTTTTACCTCTCGCCTCATATTCTATAAGAGAGGTATTGTAATGGGTCAAAATTTTCGAGTATGAGTTTTTGGTGGATAAGCACGTTTCAGGGTCTCTAGAATACGAATTTACTATTTTCACGATGATGTCTGTGTGTGTGTGTGTGCGTGTGTGCGTGTGTGCGTTTGTATGAACCGACGATTTTTCGTCCACGATAACTTAAAAAGTATCAAACCGTTTATAACCAAATTTCATATTTAAGGTTTTAATAAGTATCTTAACACCGGATAAGATTTTGGTAGAAATCCGCAAACCGGAAGTAGTACTTTTAGAAGTTTGGAAAAGTTTTCCTTAAATATATTGGTACATTATTTATTTATGACAATTTTTGCAATTAAAAATAAAAGAAATTGTGATTATCTATGTGTACAGTTAATTATAAATACAAATTGCTGAATCTGGAAGTATTTAACAATAAAATAAAGTACAATTAATATTCTATTTTTTTGAAATTCCAGTATCTTGTTGTCCATGATATAAAATTTGTTTCTACATAAAATTTGAATTATTATGACAGTGACAGTACAGTTGACATCTTTTGCTTGCATATTGGTTTACATTATCGTTTACATATTACATGAACATGAAACTATTAAAATGTAAGTAAAACTATTTATTAGATTAGTAGAATAAGCAGAATTTGGCGAGAGGTCGTGTGGTGGTCACAGCAGATTTTTTACATTTCGCTCCATTTATGGAAGAACGTCATAACTTTAAAAATCTCATTTTTAAGTTAAGATTATAAAAATATTTCAAAAATATCATATATTTATGTGGAAAATCGTCATAAGTATTGCTTCTGCACTTTAACGGTAGATGACATTAGTGACGTTTAGCCACTGATACTAGCGCCCCGCAATATATGCGAAAGAACGTCAGTTCTCTATTTAACACAGAAAGTGTCAATATATAATAAGAAAGTGTCGCAGTTATTTAATGGAAGAACGTCATAATAATAATTGTGTCGTTTTAAGTTTTTCGTGACCTTTTATAAAATTGTAATATTTTATATGAAAGACTGTCATAATTTCAATATGTGACGAATAAATATATTATACGAAATAAACTGTGTGATTTTTTTAAAAGAAAAAAGACACAAGCACCTAAAACTTCCTTCAAACTATCAAATTTTGATTTAGCTCCACATTAACAGTAAATTACAACACTTTATTGCTTCAAAAAACACTACAGATATTTTACTTTATTGCACTTGTAAATAATAATTAACATGTAAAATTAACAAAATCTTTAAACCGACGTATCCAGAAACTGTGATTTTTGACTTATGACGTACTTCCATAAATGGAGCGATTTATCTTTAAGATAGGTAGACACACAAGTCGTATTCCTGAAGTTATACGTTGTTTTGTTTATTTTATATGATATTCTTGTGCATTGTTGACAAAATGTAGTATTTTTCTGATTTATAAAAATAAATTATTAGTACAAATGATTAAAATTATGTTGCATATATTTGTAAAATATTGCATATTGGTTTAATTTTGTGCATATATTGAGCATAATTTGGCCTTTCAATGCATATTGCATGCATATTTTAATCATATTTGCCTGCTTATAATCCGCACTAGTGATGACAAATGACAGTTGTGTTGAATAATGAACTCATAATACAATAGTGCTGAATTATGAATTCATAATACAATAGTGTGTCTTATGGAGGGGTTTGTCTTTCTAAAGTATTATTCAATATGGTCGTAGATAAATTAAATTATTATACAGGTTGGTGGAGGTGAAATGCGAACATAGGGAACATACATGACAATCGAACTTTCATGCCAGGTATCTTGATATATTTTGTAGTAGTGTCACAAAACGAAATAATGTGAATTTGTGTGGCAAAAGAGTAATCAATAACAGAAATAATAATAAAATCTAAAACTTCATGTAAACTTTCTCGTTCTGCTCGTACACATACATTATTATGCAAAGAAAATATTTAAAATAAAATAAAAATTGCAATAATATGACAGCTACTTTGACATTGACAGTACTTATTCCACGTATATCAAGATGCCTAGCATGATAACTCCATTGTCATATATTTCCCTATGTTCGCATTTCACCTCCACCAACCTGTATATTCTGGAAAACAAATTTTTAAGTATCTTTGATGACGCCATGGGTAATGATTTTAATGTCAGAAGTGGGTAGGCACATGACAGAAGCATGTTTGTAATTTATTTTGTAACTCTACGTTATTGAAAAACAAATTACCCGATATTTTTACGCCGCTCGTTAAATTTAAGAGCGACATAAAAATTTCAATTTACCCGCTACATTTTTAATTCTGCATATAAATATCTTCGTTTCGACTGAAATATACAATTGAAATTGAGTTTCATTGCGGTGTTTTATTTATTTCTTCTGTAAAGTACGCGGTCGGCATTTAAATTTAAGTTGCTGGTGACAAACTTGCTTCATTATCTGAATATTGACGTGGAAAAGTTCGAAAAGTTCAAGACGAGAGCGCCTTTAAAATAGATTAACAGATTAAGTTAATATCTTTCAACTTCAATAAGGAATTTCTTCGGTCTTTGAACAGTATTCGAAACATCGAAAAGGTTATAATTGTTCATTAAAATTAAAACACTTGTTTTGTTTCTCAAAATTAAAGAATTGTGCAATAACTTGGGTACATATTGTAAGTCATCGGTATAGATTAAAGCTCACTTTACACTATACAAGTTTTAGTACTAGTTCTTGTACAAGTCCTTGCTCCTTGCTCATGAACTTGTTCAGAGATTTTTCTATTTTACTCCATAGAAATATAACATTCGTGCAAGTTTTCATCATAGTATCAATTATAGAACATGTTATATTATTCATCACAGGTTTTATACAAGTTATGAAAATTTATACGTTACTAAGTGAGGGGTGCCCGGTTTAAAAAAATCTGACGTGGACACCACATGACTTCCTTGTACGCCTATTAAACTGTTCATACTTTTCTTAATAACTAAAATGTAGAATAATATAAAAAGTGGCCACCACAAAACCTCCCGCCATGCCTACTTTATTCTTTTAACTTATTATACAAATATATTAATATATAAGTACTACTACTACTTCTACTATACTCACAAATATATTTTAGTCATTTTATTTAAACTGCAGAAGAAGATATAAAGCATATTTTACTATTGTCACTGTCATGTCATAATCATTTAAATTTTACGTAGTAACAAATGTTAATCGATCATGGACTACAAGATACCGAAATACTAAATTATAAATATATATTTTAATTATTCTTAAATGATATCAGATACAAAAATATTTATAAAATACCGATTGTAGGTAATAATCACATAATCTTTCATTTAAAATTTAAAAAATTGTCTTAAATTAAATATTTATCGAAATATTTAAAAAAAGTACTACTTCCGGTTTATAGATTGAAACAAAAAATAGGAGGTGCACAACTAGATGCTATAACAGTCCTAAATACAAAATTTCAACATCTAACCGTATTTGAGTTATGCGACATACATACGTCCGTACGTCCGTCCGTACCGAGGCCGTACGTACAGACGTCACGACGAAACTAGTCATAATGGATTCAGAAAAGGTCAAAACGGATATTTCCATCAAAATCTGAGAACCGAAATTTTTCGCGATTACAATACTTCCTTTACTCCGTGTACAAGGAAGTAAAAATCTGACAGGTCAACAAAAGAGAACTTGCCCGTCTAGATTCTTTCCGTATTCCTAGAATACTCCCGATTTTTTTCTATTCCAGTCTTTTCCTCTCTACAACATCTGCTTGAAACCAGCCCGAAACTCGTACTTTACCGCATCCTAGCAATGGTAGTGTCATTTTGAAGTTGAATTATACTGTAAAATTGTTTTCGTTGCGGGTAAACTGTCAGATTGTTATTGACTTCAAGATAATGTTTTTATAAACATTTAATAAAGAAAGAATGGATCAACAAAGATGTCTTTTTAAAATTTTAAAAATACATTTCTATCAAAAGATATAACCGTGTAAAGTTTGCATACATTTTTGTAATCATGTAAAATTTTTTAATAAAAATTTTTAAAAGGCTCATCTGTAGATCCATTATTTCTCTATAAAATCTTTGTTGGAATAAAGTTTTACCATTCTATGCTGGATTTTAAGAAGACGGGCCTCTACATTCTTAACCTCCACTCCTAATCATTGTCTCATCGAATTAAACCATACCTTAAAATTCTATTCTGGTCAAAAGAAACTATGCAAAATTTCATGAAGATCGGACAAACGGTGTAGATCTCGATGTTAGTAAAACTATACGATTCTCAACATTCAAATTAGTTTCCCAAATGAATTAACTAATGTAAATGCAAAGTTTAACCAAAGTTCAGTTCATACAAAGTACACATACTCGAGTCGTTCAAATAATATAAAGTCAGTGAACAGAATTTCATTGAATTTCAGTTTCTATGGAAACAAATGAGATGCTGACAATAAAAATCTTACAAAGAAAATTTTGATCTGTGTTGTAGAACTTGTACAGAAAGTTAATACTATGCTTGTTTTACATTGTAAATTGTAAATATGAATCAAAATAAGAAGAATGCTTTCAGGACATAAAATACCAAACATTATTTTTATACGAAACACCATTTTGAAAAAGAAATAATGTAGATATCAAATTTAATTACCGTAGTAAACACGAATACACGTATTCTATATTTTATAATATGCCCCATTACTCATTAACAATTTTTTTTAAATAATTGTACACTGCAAATTTATCTAATAAAATAATAGTTATTTGTATCACAAAGCCAGAAACTGACCTTTTGCAAGAGCGAGTATTTTTGACACGCCGAGCCACAGGCGAGGCTTACAAATTACGAGCACTAGCATAACAGTTTCTGGACGTGTAATACACAATATTTTATGTGCCGATTTCATTACAAAAATATAAAATAATTATACATAACCTAAAAAATTGTGCACTGAATACTTGCATTTGAGCTTAAAATAAATATTTATTTCAGTTTCTATTAATGATTTATGTCTAAAATTTGTCAACATCTTGTTAATTCTGGTATAAAAAATATTCAACGCATAAAATTGACACCTGCTTGACAACTGTAGTAATGTCAAGATGCCAACCTATAACTTCGGCTGTTTACCGGCCTAGGCTGGCAACAAATAGTTTCTGGCGGATTTTGAGATATGGAAAACTAGCGATGCCGACCGGAGGCATATAAATAATTTTTTTAGTAAAGTCGTGGCTAAAGTATTTTAGTTTAACATGGCAATGGCAATTACTAACTCGTATGATTATGACACTCGCCTCCGGCTCGTGTGATAAACTTTGATTCTATAGTTATAAACTTCTCATCGAATAATATTCTATTATCCTAGTGGATAATAGGTAGGTACATTAATTATACAATTGTTTGCGTTGAGTAATGTGGTACTTCATTATTCACTAGTGAGTTTTTTATATTTATTTATTTGGCTCTATGACCAGAAAAACTTCTCGTATTACGACTCTTGACCAATAGATTGTATTCAGCATATTTGAACAATGCACAAATTTTAAAAATAAAATATTTTTGACAGTTGTCATTGCTTATCTTATCAAATAAATAAATAGCTTATTTATAGCCGTAGATAAAGTATAGTATTCTACACGAATGATTGAGACACTCGCCTTCGGCTCGTGTAATACACTTTCTTTCTCTTGAGTAAAGGCCATCAGTATACTCTATATACTACGTACCTGGAAGGAAGCCGTAGCGCACTAAAAACAGCAGCAGTGAGGCAAGTTGAGAGAGAAACAGACTTATGGCGTATAGCATATCGGGAGTATCTCTATCACTGTCTAACTCATGTAGAACATGGGCAAAATACTTCCCGTTTTTAAATACAAACTTTCAACTGTAACGCGCACGTCTCTTCCAGGTACGTTAGAGTTCACTGCTCCCATCAAATAATATACTGAACACGCAGCCAGAGTTGGCCGGAGCGGTAAGGGAGAGAAATAATGTGCCTATGTTCTACACAGAGCTGAGTCATAATTCGCCAACTTATTACTCGCCTGAACGCAACTGAGCCAAGAGAAAACCGAGCTGGACGGCTTATATATATACACCTTTTCAAGGTAGCGAAGCAGTTTCTGCCAAAAATTTTCGTGATAATCTATGTCCGCTCGATTAATATTGTATACCAATTTAAAATTCTTTAGATCAGGCCATCTCTCATATCGCGTACTGTACCTACTATTCTAATTCGCTTTCATTATAATTAAGAATTGGGAATTATAGTTTAGGTGATATTAAAATTGAAATTTCAACAAATAAGTATTTTAAATTTAAATTGTAGCGTGATGCGTGTATTAAAAATGCAAGCGAATAAATAATTATAAATTAATTTTAAACATTTTTATTAACATATTCGTATGTATTTCTTATTAGGTTCTGTTAATGAAATGGAAACCAATCTAGGGTAGAATAGCATCAGCTCCAAACGATGGATTTGAACCCGATTTACATCCATTACAGAACATTCTATATTTTAGTCCGGACGAGGAATCATCGTTTTATAGACTGTTGTGTGCTTATTTCTCGTAAAATTCACAAATTGGTAAGCAAATTTTAAAATTTAACAATAAAATATTTTATTTATATTATTAAATTATCATGCCAATTCTAAAGCTTGAGTAGGTATTTAACCGGCTTCATTGGCCAAGTTGCTATTGAAGTTTAAGGTGGTTGGCTTCTAGCCGTTAAAATGGTGAAAAGTATGTTTAGTTTTCCCATTAAAATTGAAGTAAGAATTGAAATTTTCGAATTAACTAAAATATTTTTGAAAAGTTTAAGCTCTAATGCCAGTTTTTTAAGTTTTTTCTTCAATTTTTTTATGTACATGGCTAAACATGTCCAATTTTGTGAATATTTCATGTGTATTTTAAGACAATCCTACATAAAAATTTAAAAAACTAGCATTAGAGCAAAAAGAGGGCAACTTCAAGCTTTTCGAAAACGTCTTATTGTTTAAACCAATTTTATGGGGAAAACTACATGTTGTTTTTCGCTATTTTGTCGGCTGGTGTTGATCCATTTTAAATTTAATTTTATGGAATACAAAATTCAAGAAGAAGTGTTCAATTTAATTATTCAGATATATAATTTAAATCTTTGTTTATTAAAGTAATACAGAGCGTTCAGCAAAACCTATAATTTGACTGCGCAACCGCCTTAAGTGATATTAAAATTTTACGCGAAAGAAATATTACTGATTTTATAAATATTTACCTAGTTTAAAAACACCCGAAACAAATATTGTTGTCACAATCACAGTATTTATATAAATTAGGTTGCCTAGCAATGTAGTACGAAACAAACAATTAATGATTAATATAACAATAACCTCAGCCTCCCTTACCTTGACAGTCTGCTGTCACAAGCTCACAACACTGATCGTCGTTTATTTCCAGGCTCACTACGCTACACTTCGTCCCTCGCAGGACGAGTCCGGTGCCAGACTGAAGGCTCAACGCCGGGTGTTTCTCCAGCATCCAGCGCGCATGCGCACAACTACGAACCCTTGTGAAACTGACAGAGACGGGAACATCTCAGGAGTCTGTTGTTTAAACTAGGGGGAGGGGAGGTGACTGGGTAGAGGTGTTTTAGTTTACAATTTTTGATTTGATAATGTGATAAATTCAGTCATACAACATTATATTCTTCTTCTTACATAACCAACGTCTCGGTTTACTTACTTTCTTCATGGTCTACAAACATACGTAAATCATTATAAAAACCTTCATAAAAAATCTGCTGTGGCCAGCACACGACTTCTCGCCTAATTCTGCTTATTCTACTAATCTAATAAATAGCTTTACTTAGATTTTAATAGTTTCATGTTCATGTAATATGTAAACGATAATGTAAACCAAGATACAAGCAAAAGATGTCAACTGTACTGTCACTTTCATAACAATTCAAATTTTATGTAGAAACAAATTTCATAATCATGGATAATAAGATACTGGAATTTCAAAAAAGTAGATTTAAATTGTCCTATAGTTTATAAATGGTACAGAAAATTAATAAAAAAATTTTGTTATATGTAATGAAACATAATTATTATAAAATTATAAATGCTTTATTTATCGACATAATTTAAGAAAAATCATATTGTTCTACAGGGTGTAACAGAAATAAGTGCTTTAATTTTAACCTGTAATGTCCCTCGACGAGAGAAATAATGTACCGTAATCAATTTTTTCCTAACTCTTCAAAGATTTGTCACAAATTTGATTACCCGCCTATGGAACACATCAACAATCAAATTAAAAAACAACAATTACCGACTGTCAAAACACATGTTCACTATTAATTTAATTTATGCTGCACGGTTCTTGTTATTCTGCGCAGTGATAGTGCTGGAACTGCCTGTTATTTGTTGCGCAGTTATTTTTGTTGTGCGCATTGCGCAATGCTGCAAGCTGCAATCAGCTGATTCGTGTGCGTGTGAGTGATGAGTATAACTTGAAGGTGAAGGGACTTGGGAAATTAAATATGACGAAGAAAGATAAAAATGTGTTAAAGGTTGTACTGTTTTCAAGTGTATTTTGTGTTAAAGTGAAGAGAATAAATAATTATAATAAATGTTCAAAGTGGCCTCCGTTTGTGTCAATACAACACTGCAGGCGTCGGTGAAACGATTCTACAACCCTCTCCAGCGCTTGTCTGTTGTCACGGATGATTGTCGCTGCATTTTCTATTCTTTCTTCTAAAACTTGAATTGAATTAATTGGAGCTGAGTACACCAAGTCCTTCATGTATCCCCACAAAAAAAAGTCGCACGGATTCAAGTCTGGCGATCTTGCAGGCCACGGAACAGGGCCGCCTCGTCCTATCCATCGTTCAGGAAAATTCTCATCCAGCCAGTCTCGTACAATGAGTGCATTATGACAAGGAGCGCCATCATGCATAAACCACATATTTCCAAGAATTGCTAGCGGCAAATCCTCAAGTAAGTCGAAAAGCATAGTATCTAAAAAATGCAGGTATTCTTGTCCATTTAAACGCTGCAGCATTATATGAGGACCAATGAGTCGTCCACCTATGATTCCTGCCCAAACATTTAAAGAAAATCTCTGCTGGTAGTTGTTTTCCTTGATAGCGTGCGGGTTTTCGTTTGTCCAAATGTGTGTGTTGTGCATGTTGAAAATACCTTCTCTTGTAATTCCCGCCTCATCAGTTGACAATACAAGTGATAAAAAATGTTGCTGCTCTTGTATTTTACCAATAGCCCATTCGCAAAATTGACGTCTACGAGGTGGATCTATATGTAATAAATGTTGTACTTTTTGTACATGGTATGGATGTAGATGTTGTTCTTTTGAAATCCTCCAAACTGTCGTATGTGATACTCCGTGTTGTGATGATAGTCTCCGTGTACTGGTTCCAGGCTGAGCTTCAATGCCATCCAAAATAGCCTCTTCAACATGTTCAATGTGATGATGACGTTCCCTACCATGATCTTGAGCTGCAGGATTATACGATCCATAATCACGGAGATGATGTACAACATTTACAAATGTGCGCACATGAGGCACACGACGATTTGGAAAACGTTCCATGTAAATTCGTTGGGCTTGAGCACCGTTTCCCAGAGCTTCACCATAGGTCAACACAATGTCTGTATATTCGTTACTTGTAAACGCAGGCATTTTGAAAGATTTTTATTTGTAATATCTGATTTATTACCAAAATATTACTTATGTCAAAACTTAATTGGAACAAGTGACACAACAATCAATTGACAATAACAATGATTTCATGGGTAATGCTACTGAAGTAAATAATTATGTGGAACGACTCGTCAATTTACGGGGTTGAAAAAATGCGATTTCTAAAAAAATTTTTATGGAACATTGTTCCTCACGACGAGTTACATTACTGGTTAAATTTAAAGCACTTATTTCTGTTACAGCCTGTATACGTTACAATACCAGACACAAAAACAAATGTGTCACGTAGTTTCACTATGATTGAAGATGGGTACCCCGTTAATGTTCTCAATCTATACAGAAAATATGTATCTTTGCGGCCTACCAATACTCCTCATCGCAGATTTTTTATAAAATACTCGGAAGGCAAATGCACGAAGCAGTGCATAGGAATAAATACGTTATCTAAAATACCGTCAAACGTAGCATCGTATTTGCATCTGCCTGAACCAGAACGTTTTACTGGTCACAGTTTAAGACGTTCATCAGCAATATTACTGGTTAATGGTGGAGGCGATATTTTAAGTCTTAAACGACATGGCGGGTGGCGATCGTCAACAGTTGCAGAGGGATATATTGAAGAATCAGTGGCTGACAAAATTAATATAGCCAAAAAAATCCAAGGAGTTACTGCAATGGATGTAGCCGCACCCTCTACTTCGGTTAATATTAGAAATGATGATATTGGTTCCTCTTCCCATTATTGATTTTCTTGCAAAATTCGCCAAGTTATGGCCAAAAACTTGAAAAAGGCGCTTTTTTTCAAAAATTCATAACTTCGCGCCAAATCGTCGTAATTACTTGAAATTTTGCGGACCTTGCAGGAAAAGTCTGATCTTTATTACCCTGTTGGCCAATAAGGTCCACGATTTTTTTGTCAGTCCGTATGAGTTGCCAAAGTTGGACTTTTTTGGATATCAGATACATTCGTTTTTCTAAGAGGGGTGGGAGAGGGTGGAGTGGATTTTTTAAAACATTGGCATCATCAAATTAAAGATAAGACTTCAACGTTTTCAGAACTCGAAGATTCATTCAATTTCGTCGAAATGCAGCCGAGATATCGCACTTTGAAATTTTGTCATTTTTGGTGCATTTTCAAGTGGTGCGTTTTTATTTTCCTCGAGTGTATATTAAAAAACCGCAAAAATCAGTAATAATTTCTCCGTGACTTCTCAAATATTCTCTCACGGAGTGAGTAATGTTGTACATTAGTTATTTCAAATAACCATAGTAACAGCCTTATTAAGAGTCTGTGTTGGATAAATGCTATTATCCTAAATAGTAAATAAACCAGTGGTCCCCAACCAATCCGATCTTGTTGATCGATCGCTTGTTTCACAACTGCCTGCTGGGAGGTTTTCATTTTTTCACGTCGTTGTTTTGTTTTTGCGCTCAGAACGGACGACTCTCTAGCGAGTACATCTATTTTCACGGAGAAATAATCCAAGTCGCCGTGGAAAACAGCGGCAAAAGGCGGCTAGCCCGCGGGACATGGGACAGTGTCGACTATTACGACACACGCTGTATATAAAGCGGGAATAATACATGAAGGACGAGAAATCTGCATTCGGAAAATTGGAGGTGAGGGATATGCAATGGGATGCTTCTGCAAGACAAAAGAAAATCTAGGACTGGTTGTCTGTTGGGATGTTTTTAATATTGATATAATACTCAAGGAAAAAAACTCACACCACTTGAAAATGCACAAAAATGGCAAATATTCAAAGTGCCACAACTAGTGTTGCCGCGAGACTCGAGACTAGTCTCGGTCTCGTCTCGTCTCGTCTCGAAAAGTCGAGACCAGACTTGTCGTTTCTACGCAGAAATGATAATTATAAGTAATTTTACCTAATTTATATATCAACAAAGGGTAACCATGGACATATCTACTGTGGTTTTATCTAATTTAATTGCTTAAAAAATGCATTCTTCGAACAAATAGAGCATTCTAATTGGTCAGAAGTGACGTATGTGGAATATTAATCAAAAATATTTAAATGTATTGAAAAAATCGGACGTGGACACCACATGACTTCCTTGTACGCCTTGTGTGTTCATACTTTTCTTAATAACTAAAATGTAGAATAATATAAATAAATCTTTTAACTTATTATACTAGTACTACTACTACTGCTACTATACCCACAAATATATTTTAGTCATTTTATTTAAACTGCAGAAGAAGATATAAAGCATATTTTACTATTTTCACTGTCATGTCATAATCATTTAAATTTTACGTAGTAACAAATGTTAATCGATCATGGACTACAAGATACCGAAATACTAAATTATAAATATATACTTTAATTATTCCTAAATGATACCAGATACAAAAATATTTATAAAATACCGATTGTAGGTAATAATCACATAATCTTTCATTTAAAATAAAAAAATTTGTCTTCAATTAAATATTTATCGAAATATTTGAAAAAAGTACTACTTCCGGTTTGTAGATTGAAACCAAAAATAGGAGGTGCACAACTAGATGCTATAACAGTCCTAAATACAAAATTTCAACTTTCTACGTCTAACCGTATTTGAGTTATGCGACACACATAGGTCCGTACGTACGTCCGTACGTACATACGTACGTACAGACGTCACGACGAAACTGTCATAATGGATTCAGAAAAGGTCAAAACGGATATTTTCGTAAAAGTCTGAGAACCGAAATTTTTCGCGATTACAATACCTACCTACTTCCTTATTACTCCGTACAAGGAAGTAAAAATGTTTCTGATGTCAAAAATGTAAAACTTTGACAGCTCGTACGGTGTGCCAAAAAATCGTGGACACAAGCGAGAAATTTCATTCATTTACCTACGATGATTTGGAGGATAGCATATTGACTGTATGACAACATAGAAAAACTGGTATTAAACCCTTGCACGCTTTCCGGTCATATGGAAAATTGCATTTCCACTTGCACAAAACTTTTCCGAAATTTACCACCCTTGGGCCAACGAGGACTGCATGCCAATTTGGTTATAAGTGTTTTATGACCCAAATATTAATTCTTTTCAACGGCATGCTGTATGAAAAAAAATCATATTTTCTTATTACAAGATCACGTGACCATTTGAGCCGTTTGGAGTCCTGTAAATCGCATGTCTATAATTATTTTGAAGACTTTAAAAGTTTCTTTTGATAAAAGGGCATGCATTATTAAAACAGAGAAAAACACAAAAATTTTGTGCAAAGGAAAAATGCAATTTTCCATACGACCGGAAAGCGTGCAAGGGTTTAATACCCGCTTTTCTTTGTTGTGATAGGGTCAATATTCTATCCTCCAAAAGACATGCTGTATGGAATCGGAGACCATCAGCTCCTGGTCTATATGTTTACTTATTTATAAAACTTAATAATAAATATAAATACGAGTATATTCGCCATATTGGTATGCACTATTAATTCCTCACCCAAAAAATCAGAGTATGCTATCTCTATAATTTTCTATACTCTAAGATTTCAGTAACTAATTACCTCTCGCCTCATATTCTATAAGAGAGGTATTGTAATGGGTCAAAATTTTCGAGTATGAGTTTTTGGTGGATAAGCACGTTTCAGGGTCTTTAGAATACGAATTTACTATTTTCACGATGATGTCTGTGTGTGTGTGTGTTTGTGTGTTTGTGTGTTCGTGTGTTTGTGTGTTTGTATGAACCGAGGATTTTTCGTCCACGATAACTTAAAAAGTATCAAACCGTTTATAACCAAATTTCTTATTTAAGGTTTTGATAAGTATCTTAACACCGGATAACATTTTGGTAGAAATCTGCAAACCGGAAGTAGTACTTTTAGAAGTTTGGAAAAGTTTTCCTTAAATATATTGGTACATTATTTATTTATGACAATTTTTGCAATTAAAAATAAAAGAAATTGTGATTATCTATGTGTACAGTTAATTATAAATACAAATTGCTGAATCTGGAAGTATTTAACAATAAAATAAAGTACAATTAATATTCTATCTTGTTGTCCATGATATTAAATTTGTTTCTACATAAAATTTGAATTATTATGACAGTGACAGTACAGTTGACATCTTTTGCTTGCATATTGGTTTACATTATCGTTTACATATTACATGAAGATGAAACTATTAAAATGTAAGTAAAACTATTTATTAGATTAGTAGAATAAGCAGAATTAGGCGAGAGGTCGTGTGGTGGCCACAGCAGATTTTTTTTCTATAAAAGATTTGCTTGTCAAAAGTGTCTCGACTACAAAAATTTAAAAATCGTGTTATTTATAAAACATCAACTTCTTGTATTTTATAACCAGAAGGAATTGGATCTACATTCAATGACAAAAAAATATGTTAGCTGCCCAGGTGAACAGTGACAGTGTCAAAATAGTGACACATCGTTTATATCTTCTTCTACAGTAATAAAATGAAAACGATTTGTCACTATTTTGACACTGTCACTGTTCACCTGGGCAGCTAACAAAGATATCCACCTGCCCTGTCCAGCTAACATATTATTTTGTTAAATATAATTGGTAAATTATCATTATACAAAATTTTAGCTTTACTGGTTTCACTTCTATTATAGAACTAATTAGGTATATTACAAAAATCAGCTTTGCTGAAATGGTCCGGTCAAATTTGACGCCAGCTCCCGGACTATTAGAAATAAGCTGTTATATGTAGTTTCGACCTATACAATGTTGAAACATTCTTACACACCTGTATATAGCGTAAAATCCTGGATTCTTTCAGCACCTGGCTGAAACAGATAGAGTTGTGTTCACGTGCGTTTTGGTTCGATTTACGTCCCGCAACCCAGATCCAAGTGTGCTGTAGTGTGTGATTGAACGGGGTTTTGATCTGACGAGTGGATTTGAATTTGGATGCTCTTTTTTTGAGTGTTTGCCTACGTGATGTTCCTGATGTTCGCAGGAGACTCGCGCAGGATTGCGATGCGAATAGTTGGCTGGGAAATTGTTGTATTCTGAATGTTAAATTCTGAATTAAAGCTTGAATTACATTATACTTTTTTCGGTTAGAAACTTTGACAATTTTCATACTTAATTCTAGAATGCTCACTTGGATAATGTAAATCAAGAAAATTTCGATCCAAGTTTCATACTAGAACCGTCTTTTTTCGTCTTAAAAAAGTGCTCGGGATCTATATTTCATCCAATTTTCATACTAGCTAGCGCAGTGGATGTATATTTTGTGTTACCAACCTTATGTATATAACCTCAAAAATAATACAGTTGAGTGAAATAAAAGTAAAAGTAAAGTCTTGACCCGTAATGGCTTCTAAGAGGTATAAATGGACTCCTGAAATATCAAAAACTCTTGTACAATCAGTGGCGGATTTGCTATAAGGCCCAGTAGGCCCGGGCCTAGGGCGGCCAGATATTAGGGGCGGCCAATTGTGGCAAAATATACTATTCATATCCTTGATAAGATACGAACCCACGATCTCGCCACTCGCCCGTAGATCGGACTACCATGAATTTCGATACGTGTTAGTCCTGTCAGCTAACGTATAGTTTTGGTTTCGTGGCGACTGCAATACCTCGTTAATTTAATATAGTAAGCTATTTAGTTTTGTGTTTTTTTTTCAAAAGTGTTTTGAATTTTTATTATTATTATTGTATTTCCTTTAAGATTTTTTTTGTTCAAATTCTGTTAAAAATTGGTCGCCCCGCCTCTTTTTACAAAAAAAATTCGAGTCAGAATTCTTCTACAGTTTACGTAAAATGAAAACTATTTTGACACTCTCACTGTTCACCTGGGCAGCTAACAAGGATACCCATCTGCCCTGTCCAGCCAACATATTTTTTTGTTAAATACAATTGGTAAATTTTCATTATACAAAATTTTAGCTTTGCTGGTTTCACTTGAAAAAGTTCCACAGCCTATTAAAATCTTGAGCCACGCTTTCGGACCAGCTAATGCTGCAATTCTTAATTAGTTAAATAATGAAATAACTCTCCTAGTTGAGTAGTAGTTTCTTATATTTTCCACTACTCTACTACTCAACTAGGAGAGTTATTTCAAAAAAGTATAATGTAATTCAAGCTTAAGAGACCCCTCTACCTTCTAAAATCCAGCATAAAATGTACTAACGTAGAAAGTGTTTTGTGGCTAGAACAAGAATGGTAAAATTTTATTTCAACTAGGATTATATACTTAAATGTTCAATCAACAGTTGTACATTTTTAAATATTTTTAAAAAATTGTTCAATCTTTAAAATGTCAAATTTATACAAACTTTACACCGAGCTTTACACAGTTATGATCTTTTATCTATTAAATGTTTATAGAAACATTTCATAGCGTATAATTATTACTATTCCCGCCACAGGGTTCTCGGTGTATAATTTCACCGTGTCTAAAAGCAGTTAGGGCCACGGTGTCTAAAATCACGGCGTCGACACATAGGGCCAACTAATAGTCTCGATCTCGTCTCGATCTCGTCACAAAATTCTAGACGAGACCACAATGCAAGTTTCAATTACAGATTCGGGAACGACACGAGACACAAGTTGATTCGAGATTCGAAACTCTCGACTGCATATCGAGATTAGACGAGACGAGAGTGACTTTTTATTCGTTTTAGATATTTCGGGAGTTGACTCTCGACTAATCTCGACAAATGCCATCACTACTTAAACAGGACGAAGTAAAAAAAACGACCCTTAATTTCTGTAATATTTTATCCTTAATTTATTCGTTTAATCATAAGTAATATAATAAGAGGCATAAATTTATCGGTAAAATTTACGAATAGTTGTTGCGTAGAAACGGACAAACGAGTGTCCAAATTGACATATTTAAATCACGACAGCGAAGCTGCTTGATTATTTCACGAACGATAATTATAATTAAATTGATTCCAAATGGACATTCTTGTTCTCTTAGTATTCTCCGGAATACTTTTATTAATATTGATATTAATTTCTTCAATAGAAATATCTCCAAATCTCCTTTTTAATGAATATCATCTCTCTATATTATTTTATTTTTGACGTTTGCAACATTAAAAACATTTAATAAACAAAATGTAACCATGGTTACCCTACTGTGGTTTTATCAAATTTTATCGCTGAAAAACTGCCCGCTTCGAAAAAGTTATGCAGTGTTATTTTCTTAAGCGTAATAATCATGAGTGATGCTGCCACAAAAATTGTCTACATAACTTGGAACACGAATGGTATTCGGAGGACAATTCACCGAATAAAAATGTATTCTTTCTTTATGAAAATGATTTATAAATAGCTTCACTTCCATTACAACAGTTATAACAATAGGATTTTGATTCATAAAGATATATTCAATTGTTTAAAATTGTCGATTGGATCACTAGTGAAAATTGTCGAAAAATTATGTCGCTGCGAGCACTAGTGATAAATTGTCGAAAAAATTCGTTTCGATTGGTGGAAAATTTATAAATCCTCAAAATTGATTGGTCCATTTTTGACAGATGACACATGAGTTTGAATTATCAGCATTATAAAACTGCACATATTCTTAAGACATGTTACTCGTATGATACAGATTGTATTTTTGTTTGTGTAGAAAATTACATGTCAAATCAGTGTATCAAATAACTGTCTTTTAAAAATGATCTGCAATTACCATAAATTTTAAAAAATCGTTCTTTCGATTATATTAATATCATGTGTCAAATAATAACCATCAAATTGATAATGTTTGTATATTGAATCATTAAGTTCATTACAATGACGTGAAATTTCCAAAAGAAAAATTGTTCGCTTCCACTCAATCTAAAACTTTAGTGATTCTTTTTTAACTGTAAAACTTTCTTAGTTTTTCTGCGACAAACTAATTCAATTGATCAGTTTCTTTTCATCGATAGTACTTTAGGTACTCTGTATTTTAATTAATTCTGACTCCAAATGCAAACTTTGACACACTAAAATAACTTTTAAACTAAAAGCAGGTAACTGCGTTCACAATTATTTGATTAATTATTTAAAAAACTAATAGATTCGACTGTACTTATACGTGAAATCAGTATAAACCCAAATACGGTAAAATGTGGAAAAAAATTAATTACAAATTACTATCGCAATAAAAAAACAAATGGCAAATGAACTATTCAGCTTAATTAAACATAGTAACAAACTGAAATTAAGAAAATAATATACCTAAAGAAGGTACACAGCTGTGAAATAAGCAACCTACTACGAAGTTTATAAAAGTCTACTTGAGCGTGGCAGCCTTACATACTATGAGCCATCGTGTGTGCGGTTACACTTATGGTTGTTAGTGGAGAGTATAACACAATAATAATAATATAATACAATAGTATTGTAATCGCGAAAAATTTCGGTTTTCAAATTTTGATGGAAATATCCGTTTTGACCTTTTCTGAATCCATTATGACTAGTTTCGTCGTGACGTCCGTACGTACGGACGGACGTATGTGTGTCGCATAACTCAAATACGGTTAGACGTAGAAAGTTGAAATTTTGTATTGAATTGTCAAAAAAATCCATTTCGTTTACGATTTTGTTGGTTATTGATTGGTTTTGGTTGTAGGAAAAAGTGTGTTCATTATTCAAGTAAATTATATTATTTGTCAAAGAGAGTATTATAATATGAAATAAAATTAGATAAGCTAGTAATTATGTAAATGTTTTATGAGTGACAAAAAATCGACAATCGAGCATCAAATTTCAACAACTATCAAATTATTTTGTTACTCAGTATAGTTAATAATCATTAATATTGAAAAATTCATTTTGGAAATCTTGTATTTCTTGAACTGTTTCAGGAAATTTTATAAATCGTGGTCTGAGCGAGGCAATTGCATCGGAAACTCTAACAACTATGCGCGATACGGTTGAATAATGCATTTCAGCAAAATCTGCAACACTTGTTAGGTGACCACAAGTTGCATGAAATCTCAAACATGTCAATAATTGATTAATCGGCGAAACATAATTATTCCTAACATTTTATACACTTATTAATTGTATTGTAATTACAAATTTGGAAAATAAATTTCGGTAAAAATTAATTCATACTTATCACTGAAATATTCCAATCGGTATTCAATTAAAACAAACAATTGTAAAGTTGAATTTTTTGTTAACCTGAACCGTTGATAAAATGTTAGATCGTCCATCAAGTCAAAAAAATTTGATCGACTATAGATTTTTCTCGGGATTCCATTATTAATTAATTAAATTTTTTCTAAATCATCATCCTCTAATGCGTTAATATTAATGTCATCAAATACATTCAAATTTTAATCCGATACAGATCGTAAGTAACACTTATGTATCTTAAGCCGTAGTCAATCTACCGCTTAAGGTAAGTGGAACTTAGTAAAATTAAGTGTCACTTAACTTCGTGGTGCAAATGAATTTAGTTACTTAAGCTCAGCTTAATACTTAAGTGGGACTGGTGCAAACGGCCATAAGAGGTGTTGGATAAAACATTATACTTCACACGTGGGCAAAAAGGAATGACCCACCCGAGAAAATTTCTTTCGAGGGTAATTCCTTACTTTGCCCACTTGTAAAGTCAATAATGATATCAGTTAACTTAAAAACATTCCCATGTTATCGTTAGTAGGAATAAAAAGTCAAGATACGCTCAATTATAACGTTTTCATCAAAATTCA
Organism: Agonum fuliginosum; assembly: GCA_947534325.1. Taxonomy (NCBI): domain Eukaryota; kingdom Metazoa; phylum Arthropoda; class Insecta; order Coleoptera; family Carabidae; genus Agonum; species Agonum fuliginosum. The sequence goes on along the minus strand of OX384045.1, from coordinate 6,127,189 downwards.
TTTGGGGTGGGGAGGTGTTATACTAATAAATTATTTTAAAAATATTCTCCACAGATTGGATTAAAGATTCAGTTATCTTCTTGATGTAGTACTCTCGTGGTTAAGGGTTAAGAATTCTTTTTTTTTCATTTTCCTGCCGTAAAACAAAAGAACGTGGCAGTTTGACCGAGTGAACTCAGTCGTGAAATTGAGTTCTTCAGTTGAATTCTTCTCCGCACCCAAATACAAGTGTAGCTCGTCTCGAGAGAATCAGGTAACAAGAAAAATAAAAAGAAGAGGTAGGTAGATATTATCATTTCGGAAAATTAAATATTTTATCTACAATAGAATAATAATTCATTATAAACGTGAAAGTAGTACGAGTATAATAAACCCCACCATAAGAACACATTATGAATTAATGAATTCATTATTTAACACTATTAAATAATGAGTACTTTTTTCTTTCGAACTATTAAATAATGAGTACTTTATTCTTTCGAACTGTCAAACAGCCATCACACCTGTTTTACTATTAGTATTACATCAATAAGTTATCATTTTATGACGTTGTAAGCAAAAACAGTAAAAATAATTAATTTAAAATCTATTTTGAGATTTTACATTTGTAAAACGTTGTATTATGACTAGGGCTGCGCGATATTAAAATTTTAAAATCAATATTCGATATGGAAACAATATCGATAATTTTCGATATATCGAAAAATCGATATTATCGATATTTATCGATATTACCGATATTTATTGATATTATCGATATTTATCGATAAATATCGATATGATATCGATTTATATCGGTATAATATCGTTAAATATCGATAAGTCGATATATCGATACAAATTATATTCAATATCGATATCCGATATTTAAAAATAATATCGATATTTATCGATATATCGATATTTTTCCCAGCCCTAATTATGACTAGCCCATAATAGTTCTAAATTACTCGGATGAATTGACAATTGTCATCACATCACAACAAAGTTTGATGTTAGGTTAATATGAATACAAATTTATAAATGTTGCTTTATTTAAAAAGTTGTAGATAAAACGTCGTATTTTACTCGCAAATAATGGCTATAATTTATTGGGATGATTTATTAACTCGTTCATCCTCTTGAATTAGCCTACATTATTTGCTCGTTAAATAATATATACTATTATTAGATATAAAATAATGAGAAGATAACTGATGGCGTTTGTGGTTCTGCCAATTCAGGTTCGAAAGTCATCTATACACATTCTATCCAACTGCACAAAAATCTTCCCTGTGGTTTAGTATCTACTAATAATAACAACCATCTGGTAGCATTAAAGAACTGTAGTAAAATTTAAAAAATAAATTTATCAAATAAAACGTTGAAATCTTGTAATCCATGATCGGTTGATTTTTGTTTCTGCGTAAAAAATATCGACAGGTGAGACGGGTGACACGTTGGCATACTAATGCCATATAAGTCATAAGTAAGATATTAAAATGTAGTAATTGAACGGAGGATGGCTTGAACACAGAAGAGTTTTCCTGTGAATTAATCTTTTGATTCATATATGATGCATTCTGTGTTTGAATATTTTAGATTTTTATTTGTATATTTTAAATGGGCACCGGATTGTAAGTATACATTTGTTTATAATTTAAATATAAAACTGACATGTGACAGAAAAATTGCCACTTATTAATTACAGTTAGGTTCCTTAAGTTACTATACCATTCCACGAGAGTTTTCATTAAAGGGACACATGGCCTTGTGGTTTCGTGCATCCTGATTGGTTTACGATTTTGGCACATGCTCGAGAAACCAATCACGACGCTCGAAACAACATAAACTTGTGTCCCTTTAATGAAAGGTCTCGTGGAACAAAGTATAGTAAAAAAATGCCGGTAATTTTTACGTAACCATGGTTACTATTATTGTAATGGATTCTTCCATTGGCTGTTATTTGAGTCATGCGATTTTCCAATAAGTAATAAGATATTGCTGTTAATTTTTTTTTGTGCCACAAACGAACCTTTATTTTATCCTTAACCTTTATTCAAATATTTTTTACTAAATTTTGCTAAGTATAAATAATTATGACTTTAGATATTATTACTTTATTTAACAATAATGAAAATCATATCGTATAAAATTTTTACGAATATACATTTCAGAATAAAATATATGTTTTCATAAAGTGAAGTACCAGTTAGTAATTATTTTCTGTAAGTTGGCAGCATGATTTGTTTAGTAATAAAACAATAGTGGAGTGAAGTGCATCTGTAAATTTTTGCTTACTATTTTAGAAGACTTTTGCCAAAAAATCTTTTGATTCCATACTTAAAACTATATCCAAATCATTTATTACGTTTTCCTGATCATTTTGATGTATAATTAATCTCGGTACACATAAAATTTATATCAATTCCTTTAAATAAGTTGTACAATTCCAGTAGCAAAATATCAGCTGTTTTAAGCGTCAGGGTCAGGTAGCAGATCTGATTAGCCAATCAGAGCGCAGCATTATCAAATATTGTTGTCTTCATAATTTCATGTAGGTATAACCTCATTTAAATTTGGTTTTTCGATTCGAAATCAGTACTTAAAGTTAAAAATCAATAAGAATACTATTGTTAAGTTAAATATTAGTGGTTTTGTTTTGATTGTGGTGTAAATTCCGTGAAATGAAGAAATTAAATAAGACAGAACTTGTGTGCAGCAGAACATAGTCTAATACGTGACACATGAACATTTTCCTGAAAAGGCAGTTTCCAAGGCCTGATTGGAAGTTCGCAGCTACAATGTAAGCCCGAAATAATTATTTTTTTGTTCGCATGATTCATATTAACAATCATTTTGATATCGTAAAACTGATTGGTTTCATATTAACTATAGTTGCACAAAGTAAATCCTAAAGATATCATTAGATTTATTTATTTTGTATAAGTATCGCCATATTACAGAAAGAAGTATTTATGATTTCTTTGCGATTTAGTTTGTCGTTTTATTAGTTATCCGAAAGTTATCATAAACATATCATTTGAGGATATCTAAGATACCAATATAATATCTATATGATATTATAATGGTAATAACGAGGTAATAAGATATCTACAAATTTAATTATATTGTTATCAATAAGATATCTTTCGGAATTATCTTTCATATACCTTTTGAAAGAAAACCTAGTGATATCTTTTTCGAATTATCTGCAGATATCCTGAGAAATCTAGCGATGTCTTTCGGATAATAATTGTACCATTAGGGTATTTAATTGAAATAGCCATAGTTATTTTCTTGGTGTCAAACAGAATCAATATAAGTATTATTTGAAATTAACTATAGACCTCTATAACTAATGTATGGAGGATTCTATAAACAGTTAAATCAATATAATATGGAGTGCATAGCTCAGTGTGTCATGTGCCCGATTGTAAGTGATTTTACAACTCTGGTTCGAATCCAATCCGGTACATATTTCAATTTAACTTCTCAAAAATCTACCCTATGATATACTCTTTACTAACAATCAAAGCCATGGTTAAATCTACGTATGCCGATTAAATAATATTTAAATGGTTTGAATCCAGTCAGGTACACATTTCAGTTTAACTGCACAAAATCAACCCTGTGGTGTGCTCTCCGTTAACAACTATAATCTATAAGTGAGTGGACGAATGACAACAGCAACAGCACATAGGGTACAATAAAATATTAAATCTGTAGTGATGACTTAAAAATTGGGGTAAATAGGCAAAACAATATTTAAAATAGGCCATAAAATAGCAGTCAAATCAATATATTTTATTGATAAGGAAAATATTTTCCATGTATTAATTTGATTGATAATGAATTTATTGTTTCGCATTTTAGTAAAAAGAAATATTTAAAAATATTTACACTACAGTATGACAACTGAAAATTTACATGAATCTAAAAGCCAATAGGCCAAAAATATATTTAATAAGTCAAAATTTGTCAAATTGTACATAATAAGCGAAACAGGCAAAATTAAAGTCTTAAAATAAATATAAATAATAGAAACAAAAATAAGTGCTAGACATGTTGTTCTATCTATGAAACAAAAAATAGTCGAAAACCTAAAAATCTTCAGCCTACTGATGACTCACAATATGTGAGGCTGCTACACCCTAGTTGGAAAAAGGCGTGATAGATATGTAATGTTCTTAGAAATAAATAAAAACTAAAAATGCTTATTAATGATTGAAACCGAATAATTCAATGTCTATTTAGTTTTATTTTCTAATTTTCTTTACTTACAAATGTTTGAAGTTTGCAAAATGTTAATCAATTTTAAGAATAACTCCTAATAAAATTTTCTTTAAAGTAGCGTACGAAAAGATAAACCATTTTAATGTAAAACAAGAAAAGAAATTACAAAGTAAAATAAATTCAGGCAATAAATTTTGTAGGGAATTATTTTTTTGACAGCCAGCGAAACAGCGGAATATAATTGAGAAAAATGAGAGCTGCAACGGGAAAAGAAATCGAAATAAACCGTAAACGTTTCACAGACGATAAATACCAAAAGACATAAAACATATTTAAGTCTGTGACATAACGTAGGGTAAAAGCCCGGGCCCAGAATACTATAGTCTATTTTTAAACTAAAAGGAGGTATAACAAAATTTTAGGGAGATTTATAATTATCGTAGGTTTTACTAAAGTTTTACTTACCACGTCAAATTGTCAGATTTAAGTGTTATGTTTATGTATACTGTCAAAATATAATTTATAAATTCATTTTTCCACAACCATATACGAAACTAACAGTTTCCATGCAGTTAGCAACGAAAATAAACAATATCACACATTCGTTTATCCCGTTCGATATGTAATCGAATAGGTCTTATTGCCATAGTGTAATTTTTTGTTTCACCTTTTAGTGTTGTCTTTCTGACATTTTTTTGATAATTGTTTCCTGTCATTAAGTATTTCGTTATAAATTACCTACATTATTCCATTAAAATGGACAAAGACGACATTAAAAATGATTTATACACATAAACTAAAGTAAATTATAATGTATCTTGTATAAATAATATGTGTACACATAATATTATTTAAAGTGTATGTGAATTCGGAACAATGGCACGCTAAAGAAAACAAGACTAAATTTTATTCAAATCCTGCAGAATTGTTTCTTTGCTTTTAAAATATTTGCGCAATACAAGCTCAGAAACAATTATTTACTACATTTAACTAATTATTATTCTTAATTCCAGAAATAAAAGTCAAAAACATTTATCCTTCGACAATGTAAATCGTTGTAAATCTTATTAAAACTTACAGCAATTTTATTCATATATAATTACAAAATATAAAGTCACATTATATTTTTTATTTTATGTTAGAAATTTCTTACCTTAAAAGATTAAAAGATTTGAAAATGATAAATAATGATTACCATTAAGAAGATTTGAAATTTAAAGTCGTTTTTCAAAAATCATATCTTTCAAGTTCGACGTACCTACTTATTCTTTCAAGAAAAAAATAAATCAAAAATTATGAAACAACCCCATTAGTCTCAAGACGAGACTTGACATTGATCTCGACAACTTGGGTCTCGTCTTGGTCTTGACTAGACAAGATTTTTTGTAAGTTTCGTCTTAGTCTTGGAGTCTCGACAAGACTGTTGGTAATTTATGTATTTTTGCATCCATAAAAATAGAAGAGTATCAGTGAAACTGTTATTGAAAATTTTTATTAAAAGTAAAGAGATATTAATTTTAAATAATTTTAAATGTCACTTACTTTAAAAAACTTTTTTAGTTAGTTCGGCATAGAGTAAATTTTGAATTACCAGATTAACATTTATTGACTTACCTTTTAATTTTCGTTCGAAACGAAAAACTCAAACCGAATGAACTTATGTGCATAACACTTTAAAAGGGCTCTATATTTAATGGTTCAGTAACTGTTCTTAGTAGGATTAGAACATTGTAGGTAAGGTATATTCCTTTGAAACTATATAATCTCTATTTTCTTCATAAGCAGATTATCATTTTAAGGACCCGAACATTGTAAATCATCTTTATGTTATAGCCACAGGTAGAAAATTAGGAGGACTATTTTTTGACAGATGGTTTAACCAATAATATTGCGTAATGATGACGTCAAATGACGTAATGCAACTAATAGAATTGAAAATGTAAAATTATGTATCTGACAACATAATTTTGTAGATTAGGTTTTATTTGTTACGTTAGTTACAAAAAATAAATAAATTTGTCACATGAAACGTCAAAAATGTTTAGCAAAATGAGTCGTTTTGGTAGTATTTTTAACAAGAAAAATAATCTTCCTAAATACCATTCGAGATAATAATTTTTTGAGAGAATTTTTGTCTATTCCACGGCAACTTATTGCAATTTCACTCCACAAAACATCATCTGACAATTCCCCTCAACTTCGTTTCGGGAAATTGATAGATGATGTTTTGTGTCGTGAAATTGTTAGAAATAAGTTGCCGTGGAAACGACAAAACAATTCTCAAAAAATTATCATCTCTTATTGTATTACCCCTGAACATTAAAACTGTAGTAGGTACCTACAAAAATTAGCGTCTTCTTTAAAAAAAGTAAAATTATTCGGAATGACAGAAAAGAAGAATATTAAATCAAAGAGTGAATTATTGGTAAGAAGTTGATGTATTACTACAATACTACAAATACCTACGTTTTTTTTTAAATATATTGCACAGTTATTATCATACGTAACTAATTGATTCAAGTTTATTTTAGATTTACAATAATTTATAAATTTAACTTATATTTTAACATGAAGATTTTAATTTAATACACCTGTTCTACTTGTGTAATTGTGTTTTAGTTTTGTACTGTTTTAAATTGTTTAATAATTTTTGCCACGTGTATCTACGCATTTGATGCTATTATGTCATTGTTTTTTTGTTAAAGGGAGGTCATTTAGGGATTGTTTATGACCCATAATCACTAATAGCAAACTGTACAAAAAATAAATCATTTCTCGGACTAATACAAAAAATGATTTTCATTCATACATAAAATGCTTGATTGAGACTCGTTTAGATCGTCTTACTCGTCAATCATGCATTTTTTGTATTAAGGCGGGAATGTAGCTGTATGAGAAAGAGGTAAAACAGTGCTCCACGGTTTGTATAATATTGAATCTAATACTAACGTAAGATAATTGAAATTTTTTACGACAATATTTAATATTCAGTCTAAAGTGCGACGCATCGATTTTTCCAAATTTTTTCATAGTATTGTTTTAAAAAAATCTGACGTGGCCATCACACAACCTTCCGCCATATCTACACTTTAAACAGAAATGTATATGTACAATCCGGTGCCCATTTAAAATAAATAGAAATAAAAATCGAAAATATTCAAACACAGAAATTAGTATCACCTGAATCAAAAGATTCATTCACACGAAAACTCTTCTGTGTTGAAGCCATCCTTCGTTCAATTACTACATTTAATATCTGACTTATGACTTATATGGCGCTAGTATGTCAACTTGTCACCCGTCTCACCTGTCAATATTTTTTTCGCAGAAACAAAAATCAACCGAACATGGATTACAAGATTTCAACGTTTTATCTGATAAATTTATTTTTTAAATTTTACTGCAGTTCTTTAATGCTACCAGATAAAGACAATTTTTTTATAACGTGAGTTGCAAATAACTTTGCTTCTTATTCTTATTACAAATAAATACTATATTTATTCAAATTTATATAAATTTTTGACAATTATCTTTTTCAATCTTCAAAAAATATCACTTCCGGTGAAGATATTTGTACCAAAATCTAATGAGCTCTTCCTATTCGTATACAATTGTAAAATACCAAATATCAAAATTTCTGGGTAATTCGTATTTGAGTGATGCGACATCCGGCATCGGCCCGGACCACACACATACACACACACGCACACACACACACACACACACACACACACACACACACACACACACACACACACACACACACACACACACACACACACACACACACACACACACACACACACACACACACACACACACACACACACACACACACACACACACACACACACACACACACACACACACACACACACACACACACACACACACACACACACACACACACACACACACACACACACACACACACACACACACACACACACACACACACACACACACACACACACACACACACACACACACACACACACACACACACACACACACACACACACACACACACACACACACACACACACACACACACACACACACACACACACACACACACACACACACACACACACACACACACACACACATACAGACATCATCGAGAAACTATAAAAAATGAGTTGTAAGGACCCTAATTCGTGCTCATCCACTTAAAACTCACAACCCGATTTTTTGCATGATTCCAATACCTTCCTTTACAGGTAAGCGGAAGGTAAAAATGCCGAATAAAGAGAAAAATACTACTTTTACATGTTTAAGTTAGGGCATTTTAAATACAAAATCTATTAAAATTCATGCGTCGCACTGTAGGTAACATGTTATAGAGTATATAAATAACGCGTTTGATTATTTATTTTGTCTTATAAATACAATATCATACAAATACGATGCCACTTTTAGAGCGCGATCGCTATTGCTGCCTTTGGTCGACACACTAAATCTGTATATATCTCTCCTTTTTCTCGACGAAATCGTGGACAGCTACATTCCGGCCTTAATGAAATTTGTTTCTATACAAATTTTGAATCACTATGACAGTACAGTTGACATCTTTTGCTTGCATCTTAGTTTACATTTTCGTTTACATATTATATGAAAATGAAACTATTAAAATGTAAGTAAAACTATTTATTAGGTTAGTAGAATAAGCAGAATTCTCCAATAAGAGATAAGTGCTCCCATCTATCAGCGTATCGCTCAACTACTCATATTTCTCCTGTTTATCCGGGAGTTCCGGGCCTCACTCGTGGGTTATGTGGGGTCCGGGACATCCATGGGACGTTCAGGGGGTTGGAAACTGTTCAGAGTTCCCTGAATGCTCGTTCTACCTTTCCGTCGCACATAAAACGAATTTATGTTTGTGTGTAAAGTGTACATTGGGCGGGGAGCTAGCCAGTGGCGGCGACTGGGGATGGGTTCAACACCGGAAAATAAAATTCTAGAATATTCATACACAACAAAATGCATGCTCAAGAAAAATCTAGAAAAATAAGGAGGATACACAAATAAGGTTGGACTGAACTAAATGAACAACCCAATACCATTCTTGAGTTCCACATACTCGGTTTTGACTATAAATTTTCTAGATTTTCCTGTGTTTGGATTTGTGCCAAACCTAAAATTCTATATTTGAATTTTCCTGTGAATGAATCTTTAAATGCAGGTAATTTATTACTATACAACTATGTCCACCGAACAGATAGAGTAGATGCTCCTCCCACAAATGTGCGCGAAATTGAAATACGGTATTGCTATTGGTAAGCCAGTTTTACACTGCTAGGCAAACTCAACTGCTGAGATCGGTCATCAAAAAAATCGTTCGTAAATAAAAATTGTACTTCATATTTCTTTTAAAATTATGTTATACATAAATGATAAAATATATAATTCTTCCATATTTATTTCAAATAAAACTTTAATTTTTCTGCTTTTTAAAATTTGTTGCTTGTAAAGCCTACTTCTGCGCACATTGTACTGCGCAGTTTCGGCTCTGCCCACTAGTTTTATTAAGCCCTGTTCGCACAATGCATCTAGCATGCATCTAGCATGCGCCAAAGAAGAGTCTTTCCATGCGTCAAAATATTTTTACAGGCGCCGCTATTTTGGTGCATCAAAAGACTCTTGGGAAAGAAGAAGTACTGAATCGTTGAGTCGTTGCTAAATTCAGATTGATTGCGTTGACATTTGTGTGCTGTTGTCATTAGAACAACCACAACCTACATACCTAATATAATTTATCTATTCATTTCCTTTCTTTCTTAATTTATTTAGTATTATTATACTAATTAAATAAAAACCAGTCTTTTTAAAGACTATTTCCTTCAGTCCTTTTTCCCCTTCATGTTCTTTCCTATTTATTTATTACATAGTGCTTTTAATCAGTGTTTTTAAAAACAAAATACGATGAACACTTTCGCGGTAAATGACAAAGTGACATATCGCTACACAGTAATGTCAACCTAACAATGAGACTTAATTTGAAACTTGGAAGAAAAAGTCTATTTTGATGCTACAAACACGCATCAAACGTGCATCAAACACATCTCATGTGTGAGCGGCCATGCAACAACTACATGTTTGATGCATGGAAAGACTCTTCTTTGGCGCATGCTAGATGCATGCTAGATGCATTGTGCGAACAGGGCTTTACTCTATGTGTTCGATGGACATAGTATAGAGTGCGGATTATATGCAGGCTAATATGATCAAAATATGCATGCAATATGCATTGAAATTATGGCCAAAATATGCTCAATATATTCACAAAATTAAACAAATAAGTATGCAATATTTTACAAATATATGCATGCATTTCATTTTTAATAATAATTTTTATAAATCAGAAAAATACTACATTTTGTCAACAATGCACAAGAATATCATATAAAATAAACAAAACTACGTATGTATAACTTCTGGAATACGACGTGTGTGCCTACCTACCTTTAAAATAAATGTAAAAACTACTGTAGTGGTATCAAATTTGAGCGATTATAAATTTTATCCATATACATTTTTTTTTAAATTGAAATTTTGAGTTAAAAGCTACAAAATATGCAAAAAATTATACCATATTTTGATCTATTTTTGTATGAAATGCAAACATTTGTAAAAAATACTAATATCCACAATAATACAATATATGCAAATGCATAATCCGCACCCTATTACGTATAAATGTTTTAGATTTGAATCATCTTGTGCACGCATTTCTGGGTGTTGAATAATTGCTTGAAGTTTAAAAAAAAACTGCTGTACGGCACTGCGTATTGCGTCTCTTCATCGACGCAAGATGTCACTACTGCTTTGTAACTCTCCCGCAATCCATTATGCAACTTCCGGTTTAATATAGTGACAAGCCGGAAACATAACCGGACTTCTGGAACCCGGAATCTGTGCCTAGAGATGCGTCGAACACTTCACTGTAGAATCTAGATCTAGATTGATGTCGGTAGCTTGCTTACGACACTATTTTAGAGAATATGGTATGGGGTGGAAATTATTCAAAAGATTTATGTAATATTGGGTTAGGGAAATGATAACGTGGAATTAGATGACTGCTAGCTTACATAATCAAAAATAATAATTGTCAAATCATAATCTTGTTTCGTAATACAAACAAAATGGCTGCAACTGTATTTTACAGTTATTTTTTACGTGTAAGATACCAATCATGACGTCATAGTACGTAAGGAGTCATACGTATATGCTCAAAAAGCTCTAAGTAATATTAATAATTAATTTGGTAATGTATAACAGTAGAAATTCTTTACAAATAATATAATTATATTTCGTTAATGTTATTGATATAATAAACTTATTGTCGAAAATCGCCAAGGTCCCATGGTGTAATGGTTAGCACTCTGGACTTTGAATCCAGCGATCCGAGTTCAAATCTCGGTGGGACCTCAATTTTTTTAATAATGCATACCAAATTTTATAATAATTAGTTTTCTACTCGCAAATAAATCAACGAAATAAACTATCTTAAATAATACTTATATACGTACCCCGGGAATAAAATAGGTCTTTTTCAATCCATTAGCAAGATGAAGAAATTATTTATCGTGATGTCATTGTTATATATTTATGACAAAAGCCAATTTTAGTAGCACTTTCAGGGCGAAAAGTACGTCTTTTTCGACTGTTAAGTCATTTATGAATAATTTATTAGGGTGAAAAGTATTTCGCGTCCTTATAACTAAAACTAAGTGAAACAAAGAAAAGGGCGGAAAAGGCAACATTTCTTTATACAAATTATTGTATTTATCACAGTATTTGTCAACAAAACATTACATTATAATAACTATTACAAAATAGTAATACACTATCAACAATCTAAGTGACAGGTACTAGTATAGGGCACTAGCAAATAGGCAAGCGTTTAACAATTGAAAAATGTAGAAACATTTGTTTATTTCGCTTAAAATATCTCAATATTTTTACATATTTCTTAACCACAATTTGCCAAGCAAATATTAACGTTTGTGCGGAAGCTGGATGTTGCATCTTATTATAAATTTTAAAAATTTGGACCTCGTATACGATTTAATAATAATTTTTACTTTTGTATACAGGTACATGTAAAGTTCAATTCCAAATTGTACATAATTATTTACAATATTATACAGGGCGGATATAATGAAGCAATCACTGGTAAAATCTAAATTTCCGAAAACCGTTATAAAAGTAAATACATAGTAAGTAGCTCTTTACAGGACGATTACAGGACTAGTTATGTAAAGTCTTTACCAGTCTAGTCCTGTTCATTACCTTAGAAACACAAACATGTAAAAATAAGTATCATTTGAAATAGTTATTATAACTTGTAGTGATGCCGTGTGCCGTGAGACGAGACGAGACGAGAAATAATCAATTCTCGTCTCGTCTCAAATTTTCGAGACGAGAAATTGAAGTATTCTCGTCTCGGTCATTTCCTGGCTGTTCAATTCTCGTTTTGTCTCAATTTCTCAATTTCTGCCATATATTTGAAAAGCTAGAAGTATATTTAGGAACTATTCAATTCTTATTTTAGCAATAAAAATACATTTTCGAAGAGAAAAATATCAAATTTGATTAATAGTTTTAGTTTCGAGAATTCTCGATTTCTCGAGAACTATTTTTTGTCTCGTAATTTTGAATTCTCGTCTCCAATCCAATCCAAGACGAGAAATTTATTGGTTCTCCGTCTCGTAATTTCTAGACGAGAAAAGAATAAGACGAGAATTTTCTCGTCTAGGCGGCATCACTAATAACTTTATTTTATTTATTTCGAACAGTTTCCGGAAAAATAGACCTATAACACGTCCAGAAAGTGAAAGATTTGCAGTACTCGCCTACGGCTCGTACTTGAATTTTCCCACTCGTCCTATAAAAGAACACTTTCCTGACTTACAACGTAAATTACTATTATTAACAATATTTCTGCAGATTCTTATTTATTATAATTAATTCCATTATTGACTTGAGTTCTATATTACAATGTTTTTTCTTATTCTACAATCTAGATTTATAAACCGAATTAACACTATTGGAAATTTAACGATCTACTTCTAATTCAACTATTTATATTATGTTTAATATGAACAAAATAATTATGTGAGTTTGGTACAGAAAACAGTGCTAATTCGTTTTATGAACCTAGAGGTTAAAAAAATTCTACAGCCCACTTTTTGCTTCCAATGAATAATAATTTTGTATTCATCTTAAATTTAAAAATCGAACGAAAGTTATATCTTTAAGTTCAAAATGGACCGTAAAAGGTATTTTATGTTATCAACGTACTTTAAATTGATAAATGGTTATCATTTATGAGCAAAAGGACGATTTTTTTTACCAAGTAGAACATTTTTTTAACGGATTCATTGGAGACCCAATAGGACAGCTGAAAGCTTCTGAAAAACTTGGAGAATTCATCATAATGCCATTGACTCTGAAAACAAATAATTTATTCATTTATCAATATAATCGATAATAGTTATTTGTATCACAAGGCCAGAAACTGACCTTTTGCAAGAGCGAGTATTTTTGACACGCCGAGCCACAGGCGAGGCTTGCAAATTACGAGCACTAGCATAACAGTTTCTGGATGTGTAATACACAATATTTTATGTGCCGATTTCATTACAAAAATATAAAATAATTATACATAACCTAAAAAATTGTGCACTGAATACTTGAATTTGAGCTTAAAATATATTTATTTCAGTTTCTATTAACGATTTACGTCTAAAATTTGTCAAAATCTTGTTAATTCTTGTATAAAAAATATTCTACGCATAAAATTGACATCTGCTTGACAACTGTAGTAATGTCAAGATGCCAACCTATAACTTCCGGTTGTTTGCCGGCCTAGGCTGGCATCAAAGAGTTTCTGGCGGATTTTGAGGTATGGAAAACTAGCGATGCCGACCGGAGGCATATAAAATAATTTATTCATTTATCAATATAATCGATAAAAATTATTTGTTGATAGTCATTGGATTTAGGCTTTGCGAAATAATAAATTTTAAATTCAAATATTTTTATTTGAGACGACGTTTCGGCACACGGGGTGTGACAATTTTCAAGTCTTAGTTACAATTTTAAAGTTGTTACATGTTGGATTACATAAGTTAAAATGAGTCAAAATACAAAACTTGTAGGCGGTAAACATGTTTAAACATTTGAATTTAATTATTATTTCGCAAAGCCTAAATCCAATAACTATCAACAATATAATTCATGGCTTAAAAACAAACTATTCAAATTATTGTAATAAAAAACTGTATTAGTAACAGGAACTCGAACCGGACCGGAACAGGACCGAAAACCGGAACGAACCGCAGCTATTTTACCGAATAATAAATATGAATGGTACCCGTGAGTTGACGATTGGTTAGTATCGAATTATTTACGATGACGACTCACAGTACTCTGTGAGGCTGCCACACCCAAATTGATTAAAAGATGTGTTTAGTATATTTTCCGTTGATCGTTTATTAATGAGTATCATTAATGTAAAAAAATCATACATTAATGACCCCTATAAATGCATGATTTTTTATTAATCAACGATTTATTGGATGCGTTCAAAACACGTAATATTGTATTATATTGACCAGCTCTAAGTTTTACCAAAATGCAAAACAGAATTAAAAGAAATGATTTTCACACTTCTAGGTAAATAATATCTACGTAGAATTGCTTTAAAATGAATATAAAAATAATAACATCATTCTAAAACCGAAAATACGTTGGGATTTAGTACTGCTAATCAATATTAAGTGAACTGACTGCACCCGCTTCTCCATGAAAACAGTTGATTCGTTGATTGTTGTTGTTGAATGGCCATTGTTGTCCTTGTCAATACAATTGTGGTGAACATTTAAAGCGGTACTAACCTAATTTGTTATGGAATAAAATTTTAAAAAATTCAAATTAAAAAGGTATGACCAACGGAAAAATATTGTAACTAACTCATGTGTTAATAGGCGATTAATAATCTCAACAATTAAAATGTCTCAATTATTAATCGCCCTCATTAACACACTAGTTTGTTAAATAACTATTATTTGTTTATATGGAATAATTTCACTATACGAGCAGGTAAGTAATGTTCCTGTATGTTACAGGAGACTCACGGTGGTTTGTGAGGCAGTTACACCCAAATTAAATACAAGCTATAATAAAAAAATAATTATTAAATAAAAAAAAATTGTTTCCGCCCGGGATCGAACCGGGGACCTTGTGCGTGTGAAGCACACGTGATAACCACTACACTACGGAAACTTGCTAAAAAGAGATACAACATTTCTTATAAGAATCCATCTCACAATCCTCACCTTTCTGGGTACGGTGCGTGAAAATCTACTTCAACAGACATAATATAACTCTCAGCTGAAATAACTGAACAGTACATTTGGGCTGCACTGACAAAGAACAGCTGTCTAGGGCCTAAACTGACTCCTGCAAGTCTTTCTGGCACGGCCCCTGGGGATTTAGTTAGCTGAGAGTGACGCCATGCTTGTTGGGCTGTTTGTAGGGCTCCAATGTCCGCCATGTTTTCATTTCTGGTGATGTTCCAATCAAACTATAATAATAGAAAATATAATTAATGAGAATCCTATCGGAGTCCAACTGGCCCATTAGCTCAGTTGGTTAGAGCGTCGTGCTAATAACGCGAAGGTCGCGGGTTCGATCCCCTCATGGGCCAAATTTTTTTATTTGATGGCGACGACAACGAGTCGCAATATTGTGCAAATATGAAAAAAATAATAGTTCGTAAATTTAAAGAACACATTTTAAGTACCACTGGATTGCCGAATAGCTATGACCACGCTATGACTAACTGAATAGAATAAAATTAAATTTTAATTGATTTTTATACAATGATATGAATTTTATAAGATATAGGACTAATTATTAGTTGTAACTACAGTTAAAAATTAAATACTTAATCGTATCATCAACTGTTATTACCTTTTAATATGCAACATTTATTGATAATTATGAACAACAGAATACGTTAGTTATACTTATAATACGTTAGATACTTATAATTCATTAGTTACGGCCTTAATACGTTAGATACAACCATAATAACATCAAAACCTTCCACAATATGCGAACTGTCAACTAATAGACAGATAAAATTGTTCATTTATTCTTACATCGCTGTCGTTGATGATACCATTAAGCTTTGAATATAACGCGAATATATGCGATTTAAGCCTCCTTTGATGTTCAAAGAGACTCGGTTTCACCTCGTCGCTTGGCTGCATCCTCGGTATTATAAATCGCATAATATTCATGTTTAGGTATATTAATAGTTATAATTTATAAAATAAAAGACAAATGCGAACTGTCAACTGATTGACAGATAAAATTGTTGATTTGTTCTAACATCGCTGTCGTTGATGATACCATTAAGCTTTGAATATAACGCGAATATATGCGATTTAAGCCTCCTTAAGACTCGGTTTCACCTCATCGCTTAGCAGCATCTTTGTTCTTTGGTATTATAAATCGCATAATATTCTTGTTATATTAATAGCTATAATTTATAAAATAAAAGACCAAAAGTTTGTAAAAATTAAATTTAAAGAATGATTGCAAACATTTCCTTAAAAATGGTTGTGAAACTTTATTCTTGTCAACGCAATTTTAGCAAATGCTATTTTGAACACCCGGTATGTGATTCACAAATATGATTTCATAATTGTATATGATAATTATGTATTTCAAAAGAAGCAAACCTTTTATGTTCTATAAAATTTGTTGCTAAAACAATAATAAACTTTTTTCTATACGACTGTTATAGAATGTTATCAGGGGTAATACCATAAGAGATGATAATTTTTTGAGAATTGTTTTGTCGTTTCCACGGCAACTTATTTCTAACAATTTCACGACACAAAACATCATCCATCAATTTCCCGAAACGAAGTTGAGGGGAATTTTCCGTGATGTTTTGTGGAGTGAAATTGCAATATGTTGCCGTGGAATAGACAACAATTCTCTCAAAAAATTATTATCTCGAATGGTATTTAGGAAGAATATTTTTCTTGTTAAAAATACTACCAAAACGACTCATATTGCTATACATTTTTGACGTTTCATGTGACAAATTAATTAATTTTTTGTAACTGACGTAACATAATAAAACCTAATCTACATAATTATGTTGTCAGATACATAATTTTACATTTTCAATTCTATTGGTTGCATTACGTCATTTGACGTCATCATTGGTTAAACCATCTGTCAAAAAATATTCACTCTTACATCATTTTCTATTATGGAATGGTTACATTCTATCACTTGTTACGGAATGGATTCATTCCGTCACTAGTGATGGAATGAAATATGGCGAGTTATAATAATTTAACTTTATTCAATGTTTTTGGTTTGTGGCTAGCTTTAAAATACATTTAGATTTATTAATTTATTAATTTTATGTAGAATATTATTTTTTGTCATACCTGCACAAAAAGTAACCTTTTTCGTGCCTGTTTTACGTGCGCAAAGTGGCTTATTTTTTAACTAGACAAAAATGCGTGCGCAAAGTAAAAGCGTGCGGGAATAGCGTGCGCAAAATTTCACTTTGCGCACGCAAATTGAACACTCACACAGTTTTCTGTAGTTACCGACATGAAATGTGCGCGTAACACTAGCGCCACACACGTGATAATCTAATACCACAAGCACGTGAACAGCTGTAGTACTTACTTCTCTATGCATAGATTCTACTGTCGACTATTGTGCAGATTGTGCATTGGATCTAATGGACAATAATATTTTATTCTTATATTTTAATGTTCTTTTCTTTACTGTTAATAATTAGTTTCTTGTGCTTTTATATGTAGGTAAATATTAGTTACTTTTTTATTTTATACATATTAATTTTAAAAGTATTCATTTTATCTTTTGATAAGTAATGTCACTCAAAAGGTTACTTTTTGTGCAGTAATGACAAAAAATATCGTGTGCATCTCGTGAGCAAAGGCGCAATTGCGCTTGGCTTCGTTGCAGTCCTCGCCGTAGCGACCCTCGGCCACCTCGGCTCGCCTCGGTAGACCTCGAGCCGCTACTGCTCGGGCTGCAACTCGCCTCGCGCAATTGCTTACTTTGCGCACTAGATACACAATATACTATTATAAATACATTCATTTTAATTTTAATAGTTTTGGGTTATATTTTTTAATACAATTAAATTTAAAGTCGTATAGAAAGTATAGTCTGCAACACGTGTGGAATGGCTATTCCGCTCTCGTGGAACCGTGAAATTTGCCTACGGCTCGTCTCACAAACTTTCCACTCGAGCTGAATATGCTTCATTCCACACTTGTTGCAAAATATACTATTCATATTTTAGTTATTTGAACACCTTTATAAGTTATTTAAAATAACGAGATTAAATTATTTAGGTCTCAAATTCAACATTGCCTAATACTCACTTGAATATCAACTTTATTGCCCATAAACTTGACCTGTTTCCTGAAAACCTTGGCATATTGCCTGGCCAGGCAATCAACCCTCGCTTCAAGTCCAAGTCGAGCTTCAGGTGCTAACCAGTCCCTTAGACGACCTTGAGCGTCGTATCTGGCCCCGTGAAGGTCAAACCCATGGAGAAGTTCATGAGCTAAAATGCTACCCAATGTGCCGTGGACCATACATGAGGGTATGTCACCCCTAAATTGGGGTTGCGTGAGCAAAGCTAGTGGTATCACTGAAAAAATGTTATAGAATAGAAATAACAGGGTGATAATAATTTTTTTTAATGCACGTACAACTATTTGTACTTATTAATTAATTTAAATGTCTAGTCATCAAAAAAATTTCAATAAGTAGTGAGTAAAGATGGGCTATTGTTGAATGATATTTAAATATGCAGAATTAATTTTTAGTCTCATGTTTTAAGGAGGTTGGGGACTTCTGCAGTGGCGTACCTAGATATTAGCCTTGGGGGCGAATGTGAAAATGAAAATATTTTTGATAATATAAAACAAAATATTTTTAAAATAATTACTAATTCACTAATCAAACAATTCTTGGCATGCTTACATTTTTTTAAATAACTTGCAAATGGTTTAGTTGTAAGTACATTTCATAATTTTACTATTTATATTACTTACTAATTGCGTTTTCGCGGGGCTCATAGTATGCGTTAACAATAAATGGAAAGGCGTACCTAAAAATTAAATATTTTTTAATATTCATAAAAATATTAATATATTCTCGTGGATACGTACGTTTTAACATTTTGAGATTGATTATAAAAATCAATTGATATTGTTCGTATTTGTTTGTATCTATGAATGACATTTCCAAAGAAATCATCAGGATCAACTTGCACCTAAAAATAAACAAATTTTAATTTACACTTAGCAATAAAAACAAGACTTAAAAAGCAATTAATATTTTTTTTCTACAAACACTATTAAAAATTAAACTTTTAACACGGCCTACTGCTGTTAAAAATGCAATATTATAAGACGCCGTGTTAAAAGTGAACTGTCAATCACTTTTAACGTGCGTTAAAAGTAAACTGCCAATCACTTTTAACGCACGTTAAAAGTAAATTTCATCTCTTAATAAACAACTCTCAATTTTTATTGAATTCATAGACTACGTGTTTCATTATATTACTATATAAATATCTTTTGTTACTGAACTGTCAAAAATAATTAAATACATTATTTCTTATATTAAAATATAAAACGATGTTTGTAGAAAAAATAGTGTATGATATACGTGTTAAAAGTGCTTTTATTTTGTTCGAAGGGTCTTCCCGTCTCACAATATAAAATGTCACTTTTAACACTTATATCATAAATAACTATTATACATCAAGTGAGATACGTGAATGTTTATTCAAGAGAAGAAAGTTTAGCCCCCGAGTCCGAAGGGCGAGTGGGATAATTTCTTCGAGTGAATAAACATTCGTATCTCACGTGGTTTATACAATATTTTATTCAATTTTGACGAAATTATTTGAAATATATGAATTGAAATTTATTTTGACATAACAAAAAAAATCAAAGTAGTCGTCAGTGGCAAGTTGTCATTGTTTTTATGCATTTTTGACGAAATAATGACATCAGAATGATACAAATTTTCCAGGTAAAATCTCTATTGCCTGTACTATACTATACTCTAGAGTACCTAAATATATGTACTCTACTATAGTCTATACATAATCAGTCGGCTCCGTAGCATAAAATATCAGTATTCTACTCCACTTCGTGAATCACAACAACCCATACTAACATCCTCCATCAAGCCTTGCACGAAGCTATGGTTCTCGAACATGGCCCACGTGACGAACTGCCCCCGCAGCAGTTTGAGTTTCTCGAGCGCAGCGTGCCTGCTGTCCTGGTCGAGCCACAGCGCAGCTTTCATCCTGGCAGCCAGGGTGGTCTTCAGGGCTGCGAAGAGCGCCCCCACTCTCTCTTCAAGCGCGCGCAGGTACTTGGTGGGGTACTGACGAACGTAGAGGGCGCTGACTGCCTGTGAGAACACGCCCGTCGTCAACCGAGAACAAAAGCGGATCTGGTCGCGACCTGTTGAGTTCAGCAGTTCTTGGAGACGGTCTCGAGCGTAGAGGAGCAGGAGGGCGTTGTGAACTACCCTGAAAAGAGGGTGGTTTATTAAAGCTAGATTAGATTCATGCTAGATTTTAAATTAAATTTCCAGCCGAGATTCGTTCGAGTTTCATACTTTATTTCCGAACTATTTATCGAACGAAAACTAGCTAGCCATTTTGTTTCAAGATGGCGGCCTGAAATTGTTATTTACCTATGTCTTAAGGTGTTCGTGTACCCTGAAATTTTACAGCGTTACACGCCTCCCACGTTTACTTTAATTATAATTGAAATATATGATGCTTTTACATATGAGTGTATTAACAAAGGATGTCTTAATGCTTCTATATTTTTATTTTTTGTCTTTGGCGTAGGAATTTGAAGTAAAAAAATTTTAAAATGAGTTTTTTTGCAGTTTTTACCTCTCGCCTAGAGAGGTATAGGGATCGTGAAAAAATTCGATGTCGAGATTTTTGTCAATAAGCACGTTTTAGCACCTTTAGAACCTATTTTGACTATTTTCACGATGATGTCTGTGTGTCTGTGTGTGTGTGTATGTATGGAAGTCTGTATGTGCGCCTACTATAGTCTTTCGTTCTGATTCATTATCTCAAATTCTACTGAACATAAAATTCTAATAATTTACAATATACATTTATATATGTTAATGAAGAGCTGATAAGATTTTGGTAAAAATCTGCCAACCGGAAATGGTATTTTCTTGAAGCATTTTAACATTTTTTGCAAAAAATATAGGAAATACTGCGATAGTTACAATTTGTCATTCGACATTTGAAAGAACAAATTATCTTTTACAATGTTTATTTAACATCGTTTCTATATCTCTTACCAATAAAGGAAAATTAATTTGTAATTTTACCTACCACGATTTGTAAATCATAATATTGGAACAAAATTTAAAAACAAAAATGAAATGTCAATGTGATAGATGAACAGACGTATACACAGTTTCTGAATTTTTTGTGACACCATTTTTAAATATAAATATATTATTAACTGTGTTGAAACTTAGAACCTATAGGAGCCGAAATATAATAAATTAAAAACTGACTGAATTCCATTAAGTTTTCATCCTTCCATTAAACGTATTCAGTCAAGAAGTATCATCGATTCATTATTATTATTATAACTGGATATAAGGTAATAATAAAATAAAAAATTTATCTACAAAGAGCTAATTTGATTTCAATGCCAATAGGAATCGGTACTTTGCTTGAAGAACTATAACAAAAATTACAAAAAGTAGCCTAACCAAATCCAAATTCACATATTACAGTGTCAAGGCGGGAGGTCTAGTGATAGCCACGTCAGATTTTTTGTCATTATATGATATTATTTTTTTCGGTCACTATAAATGGCAAGAAAAATTTAAAAAACAAGAAGCATGCAGCTAAACTTCCTTTTTCGAATAATTTTTGTTTTACTTAATTTCTTTAAAAATTACAGAAGTTATTATGGGAATTTGGAGCCATGTTTACAGTATTTTTCAACTTCAAAATGACATTGCATAGCTAGGATGCGGGAAAGTACGAGTTTCGAGCTGGTTTCGGGCAGCCGTAGTAGTGGGGAAGAGAGAGAAATAGAAAAAAAGCAATATCGAGAGTATTCTAGGAATTCGAAAAAAAGGTAGACGAGCCTCTTAAGTTAGATCCTTATACTGTAATTTGAATCCAATCGGTGCAGTACATTTTACAGGGTGTTTCATAACTTCAGATACATACGTTAATGGTATATGTTGTTTAATATGCTGATTACGAATCAAAAAGTTTTTTTTTTAAATCGAAAATTTTTTTCCATGTTTCCCAGTAAAAAATTTTTCGTTGCCACTGCCACTGGGTGGAGTAATTATTGTTTCATTAAAAATAATTAAATTTCATTTCTTATTTTACTAGTAATTTGTAATTTAAGATGTTCATTACCTACTTATATTGTTTGTATTTAATAGGATAACGAATCCAGTGCAGTATATATACCTACTACAAAAAATGTTTTAGGTAAACAAACCTTAATTATTCTAATTTTAAAAAAAATTCTTTTAGATTCGTAATCAGCATATCAAACAACATATACCATTAACGTATGTACTCGAAGTTATGAAATTTGAACTCAATAGCTCTTTAATACACGAATTTTCCAGTTTATCAATGAATAAAATAAATAAAAATATGTATCTTCATATAATACTTGATATATCGTTTCAACATTGATTGAAATATTAATTTAATAATATTTATAACAATATTTACATAAATGAATAATAAAATTATTTTTTATGCTGCTAAATCATTCAAAAAACTATATCTCAAAAACCGTTCACATTTGCTCAAAAATCTGAACGAAATTAAATTTCCCATCCCTGAAATTAACTATCAAAATATTTTTCATTCATTTAAAATTATTGTTTTTAACATTTCAGCAGGGTTAAAGAATTCCTGCTGAAAAATTCTGAAAACCTTATAACTTTAAAACCAGCAAAGTTATCGGAATGATCGATGTGGCATTGGATTCAGCATAAAATTCTGTATAAATCTAATTGGGTTTTGCGACCCTTTTCTGGGTATAAACATTTATTTTTTGTATACATTTTTATAAAATCATTTAAAAATTTCAATAATAACAAAAATGAAACCAAAGTGACATCTACTCCTACTACCTGAAACTGACTGTACCTCTTCTGAAATCTGGCGACCATTGTCGTCAAACTACTCAAGTACCCTGGTGACATCACGTATACAACATCGTTTTCTGAACTGTTCCACGATAGAACGTCTTCAAACAGGGGTCCCCATTTCACCTGAATTAAAAGAAAATTTTATTTTAATTATTTTTCTTTTCTGAAGATTACAAAACAGATTTATTAAGTATATAAAATTGTATCTTAATGTAGTTTCCATTAACAACTACGAGTACCCGTAAGTTGACGGCTGCTAACCGCACACACGGTTATAAATGTATTTTAAGCGATGACTCAAGAATATCTGAGATCGACACACTCAAGTTGGGTACTTATTTGGTTTACAAAAGACCGTAATTTTAATCCTGTGTTTTTCTTCCACTAACAACTATGAGTACCCGTGAGTTAATCGCACACACGGCATATGTATCTATACCTATTATTGCCAATGATTTGCCCCCATATTTACCAATCCCTATTTACCACCGTCCCTTTTTTACCACCGTACCGTGATTCTTTTTTACCACCAACGTATTTACCAACGTATTCTTTTACCAATCCATTTTTACCACCGTCCCTATTTTTACCACTAATTCTTTTTACCATCAACATTAATAAATAACAATTAATAAATATTATTAAATAAATAAATAAAGCTAACAAAACCGTACTAGAGCCCCACAAACTCGGTTTTGGTATTTACTACACTAACAAAGCTAACAAAACCGTACTAGAGCCCCACAAACTCGGTTTTGGTATTTGCTACACTAACAAAGCTAACAAAACCGTACTAGAGCCCCACAAACTCGGTTTTTGTATTCACTACACTAACAAAACCGTACTATAGCCTCACAAACTATTAATGGTAAAACTGAATAGCGGTAAAAAAATATGGTGGTAAAAGTTGTAATGGTAAAAACGGAGTGGTAAAAATGTAATAGTGGTAAAACGAAATAGCGGTAAAAAATATAGTGGTACAAATGCAGAGGTAAAAGTTGGAGTGGTAAAAATTGAGTGGTAAAAAATGGGTTAACGGTAAAACATGATAGCGGTAAAAAAGAATGGTGGTAAAATTGCTGTGGTAAAAGTTGGAGTGGTAAAAATAGAATGGTAAATATGTAGCACAACGATTGCCAATATGTAAGACTGCCACATCCAAGTTGGGAAAAAGACGTGATAGATATAACACTACTTATTTGGTCGTTATTTCGTTTATAAAATCTTGTGGTTTACTCTCCAGTAACAACTATGAATACCCGTGAATTGACAGCTGATAACTGCACACAGGGTACAAAATATATAAACCACTGACTTACAGTATTAAGGCTGCCATACCCAAATTGGGTAAAAGGCTTGGAAGTTTATGTATATGAATGTGTATCTTGACTCCATTGTTGAAACAAATAATAATTATATTGTTCTTGCTTATCCCTTTCGTGAATATAGTGATATTTCTACTTACCAAAGGAAACATAGTTTGTAGCCTTGTCATATTGTAAGCTTGATAAGTGTCAGTTTGTTGCAGAAGGCTCACAACATCTTTTTCTCGAGGATATAACTGAAAATTAAATTTTCAATAAGTCAATTAATAATAAAAATATTATGTGTCATACTTTGCTTAACATATTGGCGAATAGTAAAATACTTTGGGCTTCTTTGGCTCGCTGTGTTGTAACCATTTTTTTGGGAAGAAAATCTGTAAGAAGTTTGTCCATTTGGAGCAGCCTTTTTTCTTCAGCTGTTTCCTGAAAATTTATAAACTGTTAGTAGGTTTAGTAAAATTATGTGTTCTTTTAAATTATTTCCAAGAAACACAATTTAATTGTCACATTTTTAAATCCTTTATATTAACTTCACCGCCATGCGTACGTACGGCAAAAAAAACAAAAGTCAAAAATGACCCACTTCCCAAAATCCTATCGAGCTGAAATTTTGGAAATAGACTTTTGTCACCCAACAATGCACTTTGGCACCTACCTCAAACCCATTTCCCTATATCCAATCAATCTGAAATTAGGTACATAGATTCGTTGTGACCAAACATTTACTTTGGCACAAGAAAAAATCTGATGTGGTCAGCACAAGACTTCCCGCCATACTCATTTCCCCATATCCAATCAATATGAAATTTGGTACATAGATTCGTTGTGACCAAACATTTACTTTGGCACAAGAAAAAATCTGATGTGGCCACCACAAGACCTCTCGCCATACCCTACGCTATTTAACTCTTAAATTTGGTACATATGCTCGTTGTAACCAAACATTTACTTTGGCACAAGAAAAAATCTGATTTGGCCAGCACAAGACCTCCCGCCATACCCTACTCTTTTTAACTCTTTCTTGAAACACACTATGTAAGAAAGAGTTACAATGAATACAAAAATATAAATAAATATCGATCGAGTCTCATATATAAAGGATTTATAGTCAAAAACTTTGTTTTTACGGGTTCATTTTTTATATTCTAAAAAACTATTGGCTATTATATTATTATTAAATTATGATTTTCACGTCTTCACTAATAACTATTAACACCCGTTATTGATAGCTAGTTACCACACAAACGGTAAAATACTAGATGACGTAAAAGTAATCACCCTATATCAGATGGTAATGATGCTTTAATGTTTCCTGCTGACGTCTCATGTCATCGCGACTTTGACATAAGGGAAGTAAACAGATGTAAAATACATACCTATAGTCGAACCATGAATTTCAATACTCTTCAAGAACGCGGAATAATAGTGTCAAAACGTTTTTGACAATAAATCGGTCGGTGGTTTTGGCTCAACGTAAATTTAGTCGTCGATTTCCCGGTCGTATGGCATTAACTGAACAAATACTGCTGCGTTTAGACACTCGTCCCGAGGAGACTGGCTCAACACGGGACAGTAGCAGACGTAGCCGGCCCCGGAGCAACCGTTTGGTCGAGAATATCGCTGTTGTGGTAACTCGGTTACTGTGACTAGTCACAGATAAAATAAAGGACTGGTAAGCGCTACAGAACCATGGTCATCGACTTCTTGCTGCCGCAAATTAACGAATTAGGTTTGGAGAACATGTGGTTCCAGCAGGACGGTGCAACCTCACACACAGCACGAGCGACAGTGGACAAGCTGAAGCAAGTTTTCCTGGCCCCTTGATCTCTCGTTTTCGCGATTTGCACTGACCCGCGAGTGGTACACGAGAGCTGATTACGTTGTTGGAATGCACGAATAAAATTTCCTGGACATGAATAAATGTAGTGCAGATTCGGTAAGAAAATGTAATGACACTGTCGCTCCTTTGAATTATTTTTACAATAGAAACTTGAAATATTCACTAAATTTGTATGTAACTTTAATAAACGTGTATTATTTACCTTATTAATTGCTTATTTACACTCAAAATTAGTATTTAACTAATTTTTAATATAAATGCCAAATTATGACATATGACAGTAAAGTTTCCGCTTATTAATGTTCCAAGCTTTGTTGACAACATATTAAAATTTGAAGTTATTTCACTTATAAATAAAAGCTGTACAGTGGCGCACGAAAACCCTCTTTTTTACAAATATTGCAGTTTTTTTTTTACAAATATGGGTGCCAAAATTATTTTGTCCCCTGAAACATAAATTATTTGTTATTTTTATGTTCAACAAAACAATAAACGCTATAGAATAGCGTGCGGAATGTTTTTGACTGTTTTCTGCTATGGGTAGAGGATCATCTTAAGTTAGTCAGGCTAGTAGTAAATATTAATAATTTTGATATAACCATGGTTACTATTATTGTTATCAATTCTTCCATTGGGTGATATTTGTATCATGCGATTTTCGCTAAACAATTTAACAAGCAATGCAGACAAAAAACTGTTTTTTTTTCAATGAAAATTGGAATAATATCTTCTTTCTTATCAATTTTCGTTGTATATTTTTTATGAATAAACATTGTAAGCCTCCGGATTATCTCTAGCAACAACGTATCAATAATGCATTATCACATTATCTCCTTTAGTCGAGGTTGGCATTGAAATTCTCCAGGGTCGGACTGAATCGATATTCAATCCATAGCTTAGTATTGGGCACTTTAACATCCGGAACAATGGCTTCGCACCCTTTGTGCGAGAGAGAGAAAGACAGGTAATGACATTTTCATCGCATCTCTGTCTTCGAGAATTGAAAAGTTAATGCAAAATAATGTCCCCTGTGGTGTACACTTCAATATAGAAATAAAAGGATGGCTGATGCGTGACGTGACACGTGACTGATTGTGGTTCTGACAGTTCAGGTTCGAATCCCGCCAGAGACACATTACTTTTACTTTTATCTACAAAAAATTAGAGATGGGCGCGTATGTGAATTTTGATTCCCGAAATTGAAAATACTTTTCACGGCCATTCACGAACGACATTTTTTTAAATTTTCTCGTTCACGATTTTGAATTTTTTTCACGCATCACGGTTTTTAATATTTTTCTCTCCCGTTGGGTCACGGTTTTTTTTCACGCCCATTGAGTCACGGTTTTCAAAAAATGGCGTCTGTGCTAACTAACCTTTTTTTTCTTGAACATAACAGGTTTATTTTCAGATACTAATCCACAGTTTACAACATATTAGATTTTATAACAAATTTAAAATTGATTTCCGTATTTTACGAATATTTTGTATTTTATATTATTAATTATGAATAATAAAACTGATGTTGTAATAAAAATCGCATGACACAAATAACAGCCAATTGACCACAATACTAGTAACCATGGTTATATAAAAATTTAGCGGAAATTTTTTACTAGTAGTTTGAATTAATAAGCGGAAACTTTACCGTCATCTGTCACTTTGACATTAAAATAAAAATTGGTTAAATTGTTATTTTGAGTATAAATAAGCAATTAATAAGGTAAATAATACATATTTATTAATGTTAAATACAAATTTAGTAAATATTTCAAGTTTCTATTGTAAAAAGAATTGAAAAATAGAGCGGTGGTGTCATTGCGACTTTCTTACCGAATATGCACTCGGGCACTTAATCATGTCCAGGAAATTTTTTATTGTGCATTCCAACAACATCTTAATTAACTAGTGTGGTACACGAGAGCTAAGCACTAAAAAAAATTCCGGAAAGAATTAATGCACATGTGATATTATAAAAAATTTAAAATTTTAACTTCCGTGAGTAATTATTTTGCTCACGCCCATTCACTCCCAGCTCAAAAAACAACGTTCACGTTCACGTCCACTCACTGCCCAAATTAAAAATTTTGTTCACCGATCTCTGACAAAAATGTCATCTGTGGTGTACAATATTAACGACGATTGCTTACCGTACAGGTACTATATCTGTCAATGTAATATCTGTAACACCCTGTATGAATATCTATACCGATGATCCATAATATGTTAGGCTGCTACACCCAAATGGGTAAACTTGCTGCTAAAGAACATTGATATCCGTGGACGACTCATCCAGTATTTCTTCTTATTATGGTAAATTAAATATTGATATAACAGACTGCTTTACCATTATAATAAACTCCATCTAATACTTCTAATCGTATATTTGATTACTTAAAATAGTGTAGCATTTACTGATGTATACTAACCTTTATGTAAACGTAGGCTCTGCTACCCTTCGGTTCATCGCGTTTCAGGCGGACCGATTGTTCCTGCAATGAATAATTTCAGGACTAAATGACCTAATGCTAAAATAGCTGAAACTTGAATGGAAAGGTTACCAAAATGGTTACCATGAATTGTGAGCTAAATTAGTTTGTCCTAAAAGGTAAAATAGAATTGTTATTGTGTAGGTAAACCTGTTTAATATTAATAATTTGAACTACAGTTTCACAAAACATTCCTCAGTATTTTGTAATTAAAATGCCCTTGCTTAAATTTATATAAGATTATGTTCGTATTAAATATACAGAAATGAATAGAAAAATTGTAATGTAAATGTATCAGTTTCTTAACTTATTTTACTTAATAATAAATACCTATACTAATATTTTGCAAATTTCTTGTTTTCAAAATTTTGTTACAACATCGAGTATCGACTTACTATTTTGCAATTTATTTTCAAGTCAGATTTTTAAAAACGATTACTACCAGAGCTGTAAATTAATCATTAATCATAATCGATTAAAATTATAAATTTAATCATTTCACAATTAATTGATTAAATTTTTTTGGGCATTAATCATAAATTCCATGATTAATTTTTTAATTATTCATGAACTTTATGATTATTTTTAAAAATCAAGTTAGTCTATTTTCGCGGGATACAAAGTAATAAAAAAAATGTTTTTAAAACATAACACACCATTTTCATCATCAGCGGCTGTGGAAAGGCTATTTTCATACGGTGGTATGATATTTAGGAATAAAAGATCTTTAACGGATGAAACATTTAACAAACTTTTGTTTTTAAAAGCTAATAAATAGTTACGAGCATAATTATTATGATGGGATAATATATAATAATAAATAAAAATAACATAATGTACTTTACTTAGCTACCTTTTTTTACTGTGTAATAGAATTGTGATATTTTAGTTTTGTTATGATCTAAATAAAACATTTATGTTTAATAATGTTTTCTATTTTTTTTATTAATTTTACTTTATCTATATTTTTTGTAAATTTAATCATGATTAATCTTAATCGATTAAATGTATGATTAATATTAATCATTAATCTTAATCGATTAACCATACAATTTTAATCATAATCATACATAATCGATTAACTTTTTTAAATTTAATCATTAATCATTAATCGATTTAAAAAATTAAGTTAATCTTTCCAGCTCTGATTACTACATAATAATCGGGGGTAATATAACTAGTGCTATGATTATCATCGGTAATAGCATGAGTTAGTCGATGAAAATTGACCGAGTGCGCAGCACGAGTTCAATTTTCTGAGGACTAACGAATGCTATCACGTATGATTAATCATAGCCCGAGTTATATTTGGGGAGAATATATAAAGAATGAGTCCAAAATTTTTGGTTATATTTTTTCAATAGCTGTCAAAAATGTTTTAAATAAAAAAATGTTTACCTTTCTCAATTTTGTCTTCACTGGCATTTCCCCGCCGAATACAATCATGTTCATTCTTTTTAAGTCTTATTTTTGACAAACAGCAATATTTAAATAAGAAACTGACAGTAGGAAATTAATTAACAAAAACAGTTGACATGTAACAGCGGTAATAAAAATATCATCGATTTGATAGCACCTTATACTATTCTATTTCAGCCAATCAAATTAGTCAAATATGTACCTACCACATGAATACATGAATTATATATTCTCTAAAGTATAGTGTTCTACAAAATTTAAAGTTAGTTTCAGCTTTTCTACTATTCTTCTCTACTTTCAGTATTTTTTCAAACTAGCAGAAAATGTGAAAATGCAGCATTTGAGTCTAAAGTACACTGCTATTGAAAAATGACGGCAATAACAATTCATGCAGAAGAAATAAACGACACTGCAAATCTAAGCAATAAATTCAAGAAATATATAACACGTGCAGCATCACAATCATTATTCTTTTCATATAGGTAGCATCATTTTCTATAGAATTCTAGAAAAGATATATATATTTATTTATGGTTCTGCACTTGCTACAAAATTCAAAGCAGCGTAGAATATTATGCAATATTCAATTTTGTGGATGTTTTTGCAGTTATATTTATTATCAAATTACTGGAGAGGCAAAGTATATAGCTTTAGTTTTTAAATTACTATACAGGGTGATTCACAATTTCGTGCATTATACAGGTGACCCATTTTAATTAATCCACTGGAATATCTCGACAAATAATATGCGTCGAACAAAAAAATGTTCCCAATAAAAGTTTGATGATTTCCAGGGGGCCATCTGATCCTGTCACATTTTTTCACCCCCACCCCCCTAGGGGGTGGAGGAGGGGAGCATGTTTGATATCTTAAATGGAAACCCCACTTTTTTATTTTGGCAACGTGTTCTACGCAAAAAAGAAGAAACTTTTGTACACTTTTTTCCCCCACCCCTATATTTCGAGTTATCAGCGCGGGAAAGTGAAAAAATTTGAATTATTTTGAAATATACGGGTGGGGTGAAAAAATGTGACAGGATCAGATGGCCCCCTCTAAACCATCAAACTTTTATTCGGAACATTTTTTTGTTCGACGTATATTTGTCGAGATATTCCAGTGGATTAATTAAAATGGATCACCCTGTATTTTAATGGCATATAATACCTACTCAACTTACTGGTCATGGAACAATTTTTTTAAAATTAAAACTCATTTAAGGGCGGTTTTCGCAAGAAATTCATTTTCGAAATCACTTTATATCTGATTAACTGTGAATGAAATAAACTAAAATTTTAATTAATTGTGCAGTGGCAATAATATTAAATTTATGAAAACAGTGACTCAAAATTATTTGAGTAAAAAACCTGGAAACTAAAATTTCCACTTTGGAAAAATTCTTTCAGTTTCGTGATAAGTGAGTATGAGCACTATATGCCATTAAATATATGCACGAAGTTGAAACTTATTTTCTTTTATAAAAGAAATTACATAATATGTGTAAAGATTTCTCTAAGTAAGAAATAATTTATAGATTTAAGTCTGCAACATTTTAATACACCAAAAGATTTTGAAATGTTTAGTTTCTTATTAGAAATTAATTCCACTGGATCAGTGTTTGTTTTTAAGGAAATAAAAATAAATAAAAGTGAACATGAACATAATTCTGTAAGTAAGATTACGTTGGGATGCGCAAAACTGTTTTAAAATTCATAAGAAAAAACTTTCCTTTCATTGTTTTCAATGCAGAGTTTCAAAGCTTATAAATTCGCTTTAAATGCTAATAGACTACACTTGTGCCAAAAATATAGTGAAAAAGAGACCTTGCTATATTACAAACTGAGCTCTTGTTAGTACACCTACACTATTCAGTATTCATATTTTATATATAGATAGTTAAAAAATGACTCTAGAGTGCTAAGATATTATATTTTTGAAATACTTAATGGTATTTTAGTAATAAATTAGTAAATATAGTCAATGTGGCCTATTTTTTACTATTTTTTTCGTCAGATATGACATTTTTTTGACAAAAAATATTTTCTTGGCACTCTGACGAACAATGCAAGGAATAGACTTTTTAAAACAAAATTAATAACTATGCAATAATAAGGCCATAATTTGTAATATTAAAATGCATAAATTAATTCTTATTGTCTCTAATTGTTGTCGCAACAATGTATTGTATGAATTTTTCGATCAAATAATGCGTCGTAATTACTTATGGTAAATTTCAGATTTTTATTTTGAGCATTATAGCCAGAATCGTGAATTCTGATTATATTGCAGCAATATTGCGTTCAACAAGAGCCTTAAACCTTCTCTTCTTACCTGGTAATGTTGCGTGGCCCTGAAAGCTAGTAGGGCCCCTAGGGCGCCGCCCCGTCTCGGAACGTCCACAAACACAGCCAACCGGGACGGGTCACTCGGGTCGGATTCTAATCGCACGTCGATAAGAGGCGCCCCGTTTAACCGGAGTAGTCGACCCAACAAGGGGGTCAAGTCAGAAGGGCCTAAAGAGCCTGGGGGCAAGTAGCCCCCTAGTTTGTCCAGGAGGGCGTACACTACAAGAACAGGAAGATAATGTGATTAGTAAAGAAAATACGGTGCTTCTGAACGCAGAGATCAGGGGTACGATATTTGTACGGCTTGATTTGGATTGAAATCCACTCTCGGCACCATTCCAAGTTGGGATATAATTAATTTGGCATCTACAAAACTAGCGGGCACCGACTGAATGGAAAGAACAGGCTTAAGAGGCCCGTCTACTTCCTAAAATCCAGAACGTAGCGAGTGTTTTGTGGCCAATACAAGAATTTTAAAATTTTATTTCAACAAGGATTTAATAGAGAAAGAATGGATCTACAGATGTGTCTTCTTAAAATTTTGATTAGAAAATTGTACATGATTATAAAAATTTAGAAAAATTTAAAAAAATCAAATTTATGCAAACTTTATACGGTTATATCTCATGATAGAAATTTATTTTTAAAATTTTAAAAAGGCACATCTGTAGATTCATTCTTTCTCTATTAAATGTTTATAAAAGCATTATTCTTAATAATTTGACAGTTTACTCGCAACGAAAACATTTTTACAGTGTTTTTCAACTTCAAAATGACATTGCATAGCTAGGATGCGGCAAAGTACGAGTTTCGGGCTGGTTTCAGACAGCCATAATAGTGGAGAAAAGAGTGGAATAGAAACAAAAAGTAAAATCGAGGGTATTCTAGGAATTCGGAATACACTTATGCTGAATCTTGCCCATTAACTGGTGTCAAAAAAAGAAGGGATTAAATGTACTTTAGTCCTGTAGTATATACGATATTTTTTGCAATTCATTATCAAACGATTGCAACATATAGTTTAAAAGAATACACATTTTGCAATTTTGACAAATTCAATTTTATGACAAATATTTATATTGTTACCATAGATACCTACTCTGTAACAAATAGCACGTATTTACTTGACAACGGGATTAAATATGAAAAATAATCCCTTGGGATCAAATTAAGAACCTTAGTCCCTAAAAATAAAGACTAAAGCATATTTTTAGTCCCGGGAAGTACAAAAAGAATATTTTGACATATTCGAAGAGAATAATATCAAATTTTTAGTTTTAATATCGAGAATTTTCGATTTCTCGAGAACTATTTCTCGTTTTGAATTCTCGTCTCATCTCGAAAATCCGAGACGAGCAATTTACTGGTTCGGTCTCGTAATTTCGTAACCGTTTTTAGAAAGACCGGAAATTGGTTCAGTTCAAGAAGAAAATACTGAAAACCAGAACAAAACCGAACCGAACCGAGCAGGAATCATTCAGATCCTTTTCATAAAAAGCTACTTCTTATCGGAGAAGCTACTACCGTCATTTACACGGACAAACAGGTACTGCGCAATCCATTGTCATTTTGCTCTTTGCTGTTTAGCATATTTGTGGTTGGATCTAATGATACGGCATCTAGTTGCACTAATCTGGTTCTGTGTGTAATTAGAAACTTCTAACTATGTGTTATGTCTTCCCCTGTGTTGTGCAGTTCATCCCTGTGTAATTCGGCATTTGTAGCTCTCGAGCTATTCTGCCGAATCTCTGGCATTTTGCCCGCAGTAATTCGCTGACGTATTTCACAATTTCACGAACAATAATTCATAGCAGCGTGCCAAACGCACACTGACTGTCCAGCTGATTTATTAGGATAATCGCTCATTACGTGATTTCATTGTTTAATTAGAGAAAATAGATTATTAATATATCATCATCACGAAACGGATTAGCGCTAATATATTTTTTCTGATATTTATTTACAGATTACGTTCATATTGAACAATAAATTAATAAATTGGTGATACAAATTTTATTAAAAAATCAAAAAAATTACTTGTAGCTAGTCTCCCTATTTATATTTTAGTAAAATAACGCTACTGGGATGCAGTCATATAAATTTTTTTATTTTCCTCTAATCAACCGGTTTCGACGCCTCTGCGTCTTCTTCAGGATTGAAAAAATTTAAATAAAATTAAAATAACTAATATCCATGGTTACGAATTTGACAGCAATGTATTAGAGCGATTAATTTAAAATAGAACATAGGCTGTCATTATCAAGTAAATATTACCTGTCAATTAGGGTTGTGTTGTTGAAAATAAGGTAGGTATACAATTGAAGAAATGGTGCAAATGATGCGTTGGTATAATGCAGATGTTAGCCACAGATAAGTACCTATCTGATTTATTTCATGTATTTACGAATTTGTTATAAATTGTATTCTGAAAAAATATCTATTAAATGTTTATATTTCTTGCAACTTTTTTCATATCTAAAATGATTAGAAATACATACCTACATTATTTCATTTGCTATGTTCTATTATAAATGAAACGCTCTAATACATTGCTGTCAAATTCGTAACCATGGATATGAAAGATGCTATGTTTCACGTTAACAATTATTGTAAAAACTGTAAATAAAACAAATCAATAATTTTATCTGTCACCTAGTTGACAGTTCGCATATTATGGAAGGTTTTGATGTTATTATGGCTGTAATGAATTATAAGTATTTAACGTATTATGTTGTTGAATTATCAATAAATGTTGCATATTAAAAGGTAATAACAGTTGATGATACGATTAATTAAATAATTAGTTTCCCTCACGATTTCTCCGTGTGACCGGTATTGACAATTTTTTAATGACTGCTCCTAGCACTTGTTTTAATTTCAAGAAACTTTTTACTAAAATCTTTCGTCGTGTGAACAGATCATTAGGAAATAATTATTTTGGTGCTACGGTGCAAAAAGTACAAAAATAGTATATTTTGTTATTAAGAGTAGAAGTGATACTTTGTGTGGCGAGCGTGGAAGTTTGCACGACGAGCGAAGCGAGGCGGACAATTACATGCGAGGCACACAAAGTCACTTCTACTCTGAATAAGACATGCTATTATTAAATTAAAAGCAACCATTTATGGGTAGTGCATTAAATTTCCAAAATGTAACTATGCAAAATTGTACATTTAATGTACAATTAACAAATAAATAAATCTATGTAACATTTAAATCCTTAATCATGTAGTAATATCATATAGATTTTACTTTTTCTCCTAGGCGAAAAAGTAAAACTTCTGCTTTTGAATCTAGTCTGTAATAGTTATTTGTATCACAAGGCTAGAAACTGACCTTTTGCAAGAGCGAGTATTTTTGATATGCCGAGCCACAGGCGAGGCTTGCAAATTACGAGCACTAGCATAACAGTTTCTGGACGTGTAATACACAATATTTTATGTGCCGATTTCTTTACAAAAATATAAAATGAATTTAATTAATTTGTATTTTATTATACATTCCTAAAAAATTGTGCACTGAATACTTGCATTTGAGCTTAAAATATATTTATTTCAGTTTCTATTAGGTAACGATTTACGTCTAAAATATGTCAAAATCTTGTTAATTCTTGTATAAAAAATATTCACCGCATAAAATTGACATCTGCTTGACAACTGTAGTAATGTCAAGATGCCAACCTATAACTTCCGGTTGTTTGACGGCCTAGGCTGGCAACAAAGAGTTTCTGGCGGATTTTGAGATATGGAAAACTAGCGATGCCGACCGGAGGCATATAAAGTATATTGTTTTTTGATGTTTGAAGAAAAACTTTTTTTTAAACCTCAGTACGGCTCTGCTTTCCGTTCACATTTAAATTCGTATCGATTCCGGGCCTGATCTCGCGTGTCTTTATGTCCGCATCCTTCTGAAGTGACGCCACGTTCCACGTTCGCGTTCCCTACTGGCACAGTTCCACAGTTGCCAAATTTCCTTCCACTTACTTGGTGCCATGGTCACAGGCTTGTCCTTGACTGCCAGGCAGCTCCGGTAGAACAGTCCAAGTTTCTGAAACACGCCGGACCCGGTGCTGTTCGCCAGGATATCTGGAAGAGAATCAAAACATTCTTTATTTCGTTTAGCAATGGTTTTAAATTATATAAAGGCAAATTCCGTGAACCGGGTATTACTTTATTAAACAAATAATTAAATTATATATCTGAATAAGTAAATTAAACTCCTTTTGCATTTTGTAACCCAGAAAATTAAATTTAAAATGGACCAACACTAATAGTCAAAAGG